>VDFB02000015.1:253832579-253876114 GCA_007258455.2 Sequoia sempervirens
TTTTATTTTTTTTAAATACAAAGTAAACATGCAACTAACATTAAATCATATTCTCATTGCACATTAACATTATCATGTCTAGTTCTCTGGGGCACGTGAGGTCACATCGCATAACAATTATTAACAAAAAGGTAAAAGATGCAATTGAATAACTTATTAAAATTACATTCATCATAATATTATAATATCCATTTACAGGAGTACGTCCATGAACCATAAGTAAAAGTATTATTACATCGCATATTACAATCATAATGAATCTCAAACAATAATGTTTACAAAGGTTCCTAAATAATCCATCATCGTTTAAACATTACATTACACGATCTTGATAAATGAATTACAATAAATCTCCCATACATGTGGGATAATATATAGTACAGTAACATCTGAATTACAAAGTGAACAACTGGTACACGCTCCAACCGAAGAATGCTGAGAAGAAAGGATACTAATGGGGAAAAGAATGTTGATGGGGAACCCAACGGGTGCGGAGCACGTTCCACCTAACCACATGGGTTATAAATAACCCACCCCCCGTGCTCAGAGGTGACAAGGAAGAAATCACGACCATGAATGCCAAAACCAATCCCAATAAAAGACAACATATACAATAATTCCAAAACAACATCAAGGATTACAAAGGACATAAATTACAACATTCATGAGACAACATAATAACTTAAAACCATAAATCTCATCACATCAAAACAAGGCAATAACCACTAGCCAAGTCACCAAAGAACAATCATGAAACATTTCCAAATGAAACTAAAACAACAAATCGAATACAATTCCAGAGGCCAACAAGAAACAAAGCACAAGGGTGTCTAATGGAGAGTGTCATCACATAGCCTACATGGGTTATCTTGGCCCTTCCTCCAAAATTGAGGCGTTGGCCCCCATCTATGGTTATCCTGGCCCTTCCTCCTACTTGAGGCACCGGCCCCATAGGGTAGCTCATGCGGAGCCATTAACCTCTCATAAGGACGAGGCTATGACTTTTCTGACCACGACCCTCTTAGTCTATCATTAGTCTGCGATATCCCTAATGCATAGATGAGGTATCCAATATTATTATCTTATGTGTTTTACTACCCTTCCCCCTAAGTTCTATTATTAGGTTTTCACTTGTTACACTACTCTTACGTGGGTTATCCTGAGCCCTTCCTCATTTCGAGGCAACGACTCCCACGAAGAGCCACTCTCCCTAAGACCCCTAACATAAACCAAAACAAGGCAAGGGTTGTACCATAAATAATAAATCATATATCTCAAAACAAAGACATGCGAGGCATTATCCATCTCGTGATAACTCCTAATCAAAGTCACTACAATCTCGTACAACCCTTCCAAAATAATATTGCTAAAATCATGGAACATAATGAGCACATAATATGAGGATAAACATCCAAGGGTAAAACACGCCTTTGGAACAGACTAAGGTTTACAACAACTATAATTGGGGTTCACAACTACAACAGGGTTCCCACATCGAAGAAAATTCAGCAATATCAAAATGGCAAAGTGAACAATTTCATAAGGTTTTAAATTCAAATCAGCATAATCAACAATACATTATTTTCTATTAAATAGCGCTATTCACATGATGAAATCTTGAAATAACCAATCAATGATATCAACCTTATCTTTTCCCATAAATCAATTTATCTAAATTCATAATTTCAACATAAAAAAAAACATTATAACTTACATTTATACTCAACATATATATATATAAAAAAAACATATTAATACAAATAAAACTCAAAGTATTTATATATATATATATAAAATATATTTGTGTGTGAAAATATGATCAAATTTAAATGGAGAATCAAGGCACATGTTAATGAGACATTAAATTGAAAAGCTATAAAGAAATGGAAATAATGCAAGCCCGTGTCGCGGCTTCACCAGAGCAGAGTCTTATCCTCCTCTAACTTCACCATTTTGTTGCTTTGAATGGCTCTCAGATCAGCAGATAGAGCTCAACAAAATGACAGCATGAAGAACGAGATAAAAATAAGAATGCATAATATGCAAAATGCAAAAAGCTATGTTAAAATGAAAGATATTGCTGTGATATTAAAACTACTATTGTATGCAAATGCTGGTGAAAATATGGCTATGTAAATGAGTATACGAAGTGTGCGAACATGAACGATTATGCATATTGTATGTGGATGATTAACCAAGGCTTGGATTTGCACGGGCTTTTATAGAGTTTTCGAACGGGTTTGATTGGCTGAATCAATCGACGATTCGGATTAAGCTTGTTTCGAACGGACGGCGGGAGATCTTCGAAAGTGGAAGAGGAGGATGGAAGGTTTCCCTTTTCTTCGAATTTCGTCATTGAGTTTTGAAGGGAAATTTCCATTTCAAAGGATAAGATACGAATTTGGAAGGGCGAGTTAGCATGAGTTAGAAATTAAATAAATTAAATTTATTTAATTTGAGAGTGAAATGAAAATGGAAACCCAGGATAATTAAATAAAATTATTTAATTATGTTTAAAAAGAAAATAAAATTAGGGTGAGGTGGAAATATTAAATAAAATATTTAATATCTAATTTGAGGGCAGAGAATATTCCATTATTCAAATATTCAAATATTTAAACTTTAGAATAGGATGATAATTAAATATAAATAAATTATAAAAATTTATTTAATTTAATCAAGTGAAAGGTAAAAGATGAGATGAAGAAGATATTCCATTATTTAAATATTTAAAATATTTAAACTTTAGAATAGGATGATAATTAAATATAAATAAATTATAAAAATTTATTTAATTTAATCAAGCGGAAGGTGGGAATGTTAGTAATTAATTTAATTAAAGGTAGAAGAATTTAGAAGATGAACGATATAAATAAATAATTAAATTTATTTATATGCAGATGACATTAGAGGAATTAATTGAATAAATCACATTTAATTAATTAACAAGCTTAATCATGACCATTTTTAGACATATACATTTTGCCCCTCTTTGAAGTGATGTGTAAGACACATTGCTTCAAAGAAAATAAAATTTTGCCCCTGATGTACTTTCGATGTTTCTGCTGATGATGCCCCCTCGGGAGGTAAATCACGGATGAGAGGGAAAGTGGTTTAGCTCACGACAGAAAAATAAATGTCCATTTTGAAAATAAAGTCACATTTTAGCCTTGTTTTGACCTTTAAAAGGTAAAAAGGTTGAAAGAGACAAGTCATTTGCACTTTTGACTATGGTGAAACTGTAGCGCTGAGAGTGACATCGCGACATGGAGATTCCTTATCATTGCCACCGATTCTAGAGATCGCACCGATATTAGAGGCCAGCAACATACGGACCACCAGTGAGTCGATCTAACCCCCTGTGCTTTTGAATTTTTTCGTTTGAAGCATAATTTCCATGATTTTTCTGCAGATTTAGTTTTAAAATTTACGTTTGCGCGCATTTAGAAAAGTTTAGGCACTTTCGAAAAAAACAGGCGTGCATACGGTAGAAACAAATGCGCATAGGGTATAGTTTTTTAAATTTCGCAGGAAAAACCAAAGTAGCGCATCCCATAGAAACTAGTGTGCATATAGGAGAGATTCAAAAAAATTTAGGGTTAGAGCGCATATAGGGAGAACAAACGCGCATATGGGAAAGCGCGCATCCAGCAAAAATAGTGGCGCATTTGATGAATGAAGTGGCGCATATAGGAAAACGTGCATAGGGCACCTGTTTAAGTGCATAGAGTGAAAACTACGGTGCATATGGGATTGAGCGCATTCCGTAAAAAGAATGGTGCATCCAGTAAATAGTCAAAATGAATGTTCTGATGAAAATGATGAGTTTGTATTGCTTCCTTTGTCAATAGATAGGTAAATTGTCATGTCATCATGTTGATATGGATAGAAATGATAGGAAAATTGAATGATTGATTGATAACCTTGCTTCCTAGGATAGAAAACAAAGAGTAGATTGATAACTGATATGACTTCTAATAAATTTGCTTCTTGGGATAGAAAACAAATAGTAATTGATAGTAGGATAGATGTGATATGATATCCAGCTTGATAGAGTTGATTTGATTTGATTGATAGGACTGATTGTGTGATATGGGTCATTGATTTGTTACATTGATATGAGTCATTGATATGAGTCTGATATAGGTCTGATATAGGTCTGATATAGTTCACTGATATAGGTCTGATTTGATTTTGTTTGAATATGTGATATGATTCTAATGGATGATCCTTGTGATGAAAAATAGGAGGTGTTCAAAAACCTCCAAATTAGAGAGTGGCATTCAGCAGGATGGGATAGGATCCCTAAGTTGACCCCTGCTGATAGAGCAGTGATTGATGCGTGCGGTTTGAGACCCTTGTTGGTGATGCCACCGATTAGGGTCAACAGAGGATTGTTGATAGCACTTGCAGAGAGATGGCATTCGAAGCACAACACCTTTCATATGCCAACTGGTGAGGTGACAGTGACTCTTGAGGACGTATACAGGATCTTAGGTATTCCGATTGTTGGAGCCCTTGTGTATTACGATCACAAGGAGATTGGAGGTACGGATGCTCTAAGGAGAGTGTATGGAGATGCACAGATAGCTGGGTATTGGGTACCGTGGGCAGACTTTCATGGATATCTAGCCTTACCAGCAGTTTTGGGTGCTTTCATCGGAGGTCTCCTTTTTCCAGATCACCGGGCAAAGGGATTGTCAGTAGGCTAGGGCAGGATTCTAGAGCAGATGACACTACAGTCGAGGAGGTATGCATGGGGGAGCTGCATGTTAGCTCATCTCTATCATGATTTGCACCAGGTAGTCTATAGGGGATCCTCCAGTTTATCTTGTGGGGTTACAGTGCTACAGATCTGGGCCTGGGAGAATTTCGCTGTGACGAGGCCGGCATGCCCCAGAGTGAGGTCACAAGGTAGGCCATATATCTACATGTATTCTAAGTTCCTTACCCAGCCCAAGCTGGGCAAGGTAGATTATTGGAGATGACTTCTGGATGATATAGATACAGTCATATGGCGACCATATTTGGATTGCGAGCCATGGGCTACTGATGATAGAGAGATGCCCTATGTATGTATTTCACGGTTCTTGATAGGGAGGACTCCCTTCATTTTAAAAAAATTTCTGGCATTGTGGGTGCAGAGGCAGTTTGGGTTTACGCAGGGGATGCCGCAGGGGATTACACATTACGCGCGGAGTAGGGATGAGGCCGGATGGGGGCCATGTATTGTGTATCAGGCTGCCTATACAGAGTTCATGGCCTTAGCACATGAGGCATGGGTTGACACACGAGACATAGTGGATGCTGGGATGTCCGATGAGTATGCTGCCTATTTTCACACTCATCTGTTTCCACGATTTACCAGTCTAGATGAGCCAGCACCTATTTTGGTAGTTCCACAGCCCAGAGCAGGTGGACAGGGGAATGTGGCCAGCGGTGAGCAGGGAGCAGTTGGAGGAGAGGAGGTGGAGAGAGGAGAGGAAGAGGGCTTAGATGATGATGATGATGGAGATGATGGTGGTGTGGGAGGACATGCACTAGGTAGGTTGGGGCTAGATATCCTGAGGGGTGTGCAGATTATGCGGTGACCAAGGATAGGGATAGGGAGGCAGGCAGTGATCCGGATGGCCTCCTCCTCGCAGCAAGGATAGATAGCCACTCTTCAGGCTCAGGTGCAGACATTGCAGGGGCAGTAGGGTCAGATACAGAGTCAGTTACCACAGGCATAGGCTTTTATTGTGTAACTACAGGCATAGCTCGCCCAGGCACAGGCACAGGTACAGAGATAGGCACAGGCACAGGCACAGGTACAGAGATAGGCACAGGCACCTACCCCAGACCCATAGTTAGCTCAGGTGATCTCTAAGAGGGATGCATTCAGGCGACGGGCAGTAGAGGCTGAGGGCGTGGCTCAGAGACTGATGGGAACTATAGAGAGTGTGTCACTACGAGAGGCCATTGTAGAGGGTATGGAGATGGCTAGGGAGGCTGAGTACTACAGGGTCAGGTACGAGGAGCTATGTCCTCTAGAGCGCAGAGAGCCATACCCACGATCCCACAACAGGACCCATAGTAGATCACGAACACATACCTAGAGTAGGGGAGTGACAGGGCCACGATAGGATCCAGATGCAGGCACCAGTGGCAGACCACCTCCCTCTGGACTAGCACCATCAGGAGCATCCACCAGCTAGACTTTATGATGTAGAGCATGTATACGCCATTTTTGATCATATTTGATGTATTGGACATTGTAGTTTCATTGGACACTTGGACATTTGTATCATTTTTTATGAGTGATGATATGCAGCGGCGATGATTATTTTGATGATGATGTGATGTTCATTTATGATATGATGATATGATATGCATTGATGTCTATGTGTTATGGATTTTGTTATGCATGTAAATGATTTGATGACTAACATGATATGCAGGATGGTTTGATTATGATGTTTTATTATGATTATGATTATCTGATGATGTGTACTAATGATGTCATGCAGATGAATTGCCTATGATGTGTATTTTTATATTTTGTAATGCAGATAAAAGATGAAATATGAATGTTGTGCTTCAGATATGCATTATGATATGATGGAAAATGTTATGAGTGAATGGATAAATGAAATGATAAAATGATAAAATGACAAAATGGAACGGTATGGAATGGAATGTTAAATTATAATGGAATATTAAATGATATGAAATGAAAATGTTAAATGATATAATATGAAATGATAAATGAATATATGATAATGAAATGGAATTGTTAAATGATATGATATGGAATGTTATTGTTTAAATGATATGATAATGAAATGATAAATGGATATGATAATGAAAAGAGATGATATGAAATGAAATGATAATGATATGATATGAAATGTTATTGTTTAAATGATATGATATGGATATGATAATGAAAAGAGATGATATGATATGAAATGTTAAAATATAAGATGAATGATGATGCAATAAATGGTAATGATAATGAAATAAATGAAAAGATGACCATATAATAATAATGAATGGATGGAATGTGTTATAAGTGAATGAAATGAAATGATTATAATGGTAAGAAAACGTATATGAAACTACCATGAGTGATAATTATAAATGCGATGATTCAAATGATAATGATTATGCAAAGTGGAATGAATGAGATAATGTTAATGTGTTGTTAAAATGATAATAATGAACTGATAGAATGATAAACAAAAATTGTTGAATGATAATGATATTGAAGTCATAATGAATGGCCAATGAGATGAAATAAAAATAATAAATACAATATGGAAAGAAAATGATAGGGAAATGGATAAAATACAGAAAAAAATGCAATGATAATAAAAAAAATGAACTGCACCCGGAATGTTGATGAAATGGAAGATGCAACCAAATATGAAATGATGAAATGATAATGGATGCAATGATGAAAAAATGAAACTAATATGAAATGATAATGGAAATACAATGATGATGGAAATGTAATGATGATAAAATGATATGAAAATGATATGAAATGATAAAGATGTGATGCTAGTATGAAATGAAAAATAAATGATAATGATAATGCCATATGAAATGATAATGCAATATTAAATGATAATGATAAATGCAATGGTAATGATAAATGATAATGATGATATGTAATGATAAAAAGGATGAAATGATAATGGGTGCAATGATGAAACGATAATGCTAATGATGATGAAATGAAGATGGCATGCAATGATAATGATACAAATGTTTGCATTGTCCTCCACAAATAGTCCAAAAAAATGACAGCCATTGATCTTTCAAAAACTCGTGATGCAAAATCCAATATGCAGTTATATACAATGACCTAAAATGAAATGCAACTAAATGAAACTAATTATTTTGTTGAGCCTTTTAGTGAGTGCTTAAATCATCACAGAGCGTTTGAAAATGTTGGAAGTATGCACAAGAATCAGAGGGGAAATTAGCACCAATGATGACCTGAGTACAATTTTCATGATTTTTGATATAGCAAGTGAACACAAGCATCTAGGTATAATTGAACTGAGATGACCTGAGCATTTCTTGCATAAACAAACAAAGATTAACCACCATCTGATGCAAATTTGGAACTACCATCAATGATAATCTTTGGAAAATCATGTCTCGTGACATATTTACAACAGATAAATGATTAACCTTCATACAGCAGACAAAGAAAAATCATCCTCTTTCCTCACCACTCTAGTTTAGTACATCATTGAGTGTGCTCCAGAGAAATGATATCAAAAAATTAAACAACCATTATTTGAAAATTAAACACTGTGATTCCAAACATTAGTCAGATTAGAGATCATGTAGATATGAGTCATGGTAAGGTATGAAATTGAAAGCCACTATGATATGGATCAATGTTTGGATGCTTTGATTTGGTTTGGTTGCTTTGTTTTGCGTGATTATTTTCGATGTCATTGTCTTACTGTTGAAAGTTGATTGCCCCTAGTGTTCCCAGGTTTGCCCTTGGTATCAACACAACTTTGTTGAAAAGAATATGTACAATAATCAAGCCATGATAAGACGTTATCCTTCGAGGCAAATGATGAGAGCATGGTGCTGGCATGACCCTAAGATGATGACAAAGATGCATGAAAACGAAGGCTGAAAAAGTAAATGCAGAACATGAACTAATAGATGGAGAGCTTCCAAATAGCGTCTATTTGCCATATTTTCACTATTTATTTTTTTATTGCATTTTTCTTGTCAATAGACTACCTGTTTGCTAGGTTTTCACCCTATGACGATTTTTTTATTTTTATTTTATTTTATTTTATTTTTTTCAAGACTTTTTCTAATTTTTTTGAATATTTTTTCAGGACTTTTTTTGATTTTTGATGTTGTTCGGGACTTTTTTTTTTCCTAATTTTTTTTTATATTTCTTGGACTTTTTAGGATTTTTTTTGATTTTTAGGACTTTTTCTGATTTTTTTTTATCATTTCTTGAGGGACTTTTACGATTTTTTTGATATTTCTTGGGACTTTTTCTGATTTTGAGATTTTTCGAGGGACCTTTTTGATTTTTGATATTTCTTAGGACTTTTGAGTTTTTGAATTTTTAGGGCTTTTCGATTTTTGATATTTTAGGACTTTTGGAGTTTTTGAATTTTTTTAGGGCTTTTTTCTGATTTTTTTGATATTTTTTAGGACTTTTTCAGAGATTTTTTTGAATTTTTTCAGGACTTTTTCTGATGATGATAACCGCCTTAGACATAATACTTTTTTAGATGCATGTTGTTGACAGGCTCATCAAACAAGTCCCCTTCTGGCGTTGATAGCTTGTATGCTCCTGAACCGTAAACTGCGATAACCACATAAGGACCTAGCCAATTTGGTTTGAACTTTCCTTTCTTCTCTCTGTCTTGTTGATTGTGTGGATTCTCTTTCAGAACAAGATCACCCACTTGAAAGGTTCATGGCTTTACTTTGTGGTTATAGCTACGAGACATCATTTGTTGGTAAGCTTTCAAATGATCAACTGCTCTTTGTCTCTTTTCATCTACAAATTCCAGTTCTTGGAGTCGGGAAACTCAGTATTCCTCATCTGTTGTAAGGCCTTTCAATGATACTCTGAGTGAGGGAATCTCAACTTCTAAGGTCAATATGGCTTCTGCTCCATAAACAAGGGCGAATGGCGTTGCTCTTGTTGGCGTGCGGACACTGGTTCTGTAGGCCCATAGAGCAAGATTGAGTTGAACATGCCAATCCTTCCCTGAAGTATTCATAGTCTTCTTCAAGATTTTCAATATTGTTTATTTGAGGCCTCTGCTTGGCCATTCCCTTGTGGATAGTAAGGTGTTGAGTATATATATTATATGCGAAATCTCTCACAAAGTTCATCAACATCCTAATTTTTGAATGGACGTCCATTATCTGTGATAATGGAGTTGGGAATGCCATACCGACAAATGATATAGTTGAGTATAAATGATGATATTTGTTTGCTGGTGAATTTAGTAAGAGGGACTGCCTCAATCCACTTGGTGAAATACTCTGTTGCTGTGAGAATAAATTTATGTCCATTTGATGAAGAAGGATGAATCTTGCCTACTAGATCTAGCCCCCATTGAGAAAATGGCCAGGTTGGTGTGAATGGTTGTAATTCTTGTGTAGGAGCATGAATGAGATTCCCATGAATTTGACATTTTGAACATGTTTTCACAAAAGTGAATGGTTCTCTCTCCATTGTAGGCCAGTAGTAACTCATTCTATTCAATTTTTTAGATAAGGTCAGTCCACCTGAATGAGTACCACAGATGCCACCATGAACTTCTTGTAAAGCTTTGTCAGATTCCTCACGTTCAAGACATCGAAGTAAAGTACCATCAAGACCATGGCGATAAAGGGTGTTAGCGATGAGGGTATAGCGAGCAGATTGACGGATAAAGTTGCGTCTTTGGTTATGGGATAAATCAGGTGGTAAGATGTCATCTTTGAGGTAAGCATAATTTTTTCCGTACCAAGGCAAATCGGATCCTACTAAATGACAAATGATTTGGCTTTCAGGGGTATCATATGCAGGTGTAAATGATTGTTCCACTAGAAATTCATAACGATTTTGAGTTTCTGGGAGCTGTAACAATGATGCAATTGTAGCCATAGCGTCAACTGCTTTATTATCAAGCCTTGGAATTTGTGTAAATTTGATGTCCACAAAGTATTTTTTGAAGTCATCCACCATCTTTTTATAAGGCAGAAATTTGTCATCTTTGGTTTGATAATCATCATTGATCTGATTGATGACCAGCTGTGAGTCACCATACACCTGTAATTCTGTTATTCTCCATTCCAGTGCTATCTTGAGTCCAGTGATTAATGCTTCATATTCAGCTATGTTGTTGGTGCATGGAAACATTAGCCTATATGAATGAGGAATGGTGTGTCCTTGAGGGGTGACGAAAAGTATGCCTACCCCCGATCCATGTTGAGTGAAGGAACCATCAAAATATAAAGCCCATGTTTGTTTAGATTCTGCAGTGAAGACATCAGCATCTGGAAATTCAATGTGTAGGGGATGGTGTGCTTGTATTGGTGCTTCAGCTAGTTGATCAGCGATAACTTGTCCTTTGATTGCCTTATGATCAACATAATGGATATCGAACTCACTCAGAATCATTACCCATTTGGCTAACCATCCTGTCAATGATGCCTTGCTCAACAAATACTTGAGTGGATCAATCTTTGAAACCAGATTGACTGTATGGGTCAGCATGTAATGTCAAAACTTTTGTGAAGCAAAGACTACTGCCAGACAAGCCTTCTCAATAGAAGTGTAGTTGAGTTCATGACTTGTTAATGTTCTACTGATGTAGTAGATTGCACGTTCCTTTCCTGTAGAGTCTTCTTGTGCTAGCAGTGCCCCCAGAGATGTCTCTATTGTAGCAATGTATAAGATGAGTGGTTTGTCTAGATTTGGTGATACAAGAACTGGTGGAGTCATTAGATATTCTTTGATTTTCTAGAAAGCCAATTCACATTTGTCATCCCACTTGAAAGGAACATTTTTATGCAGTAGATGTGTGAAAGGTAAACTTTTGTCGACCAATTGTGTAATGAACCTCGTATAGATTGAAGTCGTCCTTGCAGTGATCTTAACTGACTGATGTTCTTTGGTGGAGGCATTTCCATAATTGCTTGAACTTTTGCTGGATCTACTTCAATTCCTTTTTTCTGAAACAATGTACCCCAAGAGTTTTCCAGATTTGACCCCAAAAACACATTTCTTAGGGTTGAGGCAAACTTTGAATTTTTCTAATCTTGCAAATATTTTGGACAATACTTCAATATGTCCTTCTCTGGTGTATGATTTTTCTAGTATGTCATCCACATAATCTTCCATGAAGACATGCATCATGTCATAAAATATTGTAGTCATGGCTCTTTGATAGGTAGCCCCAGCATTCTTCAAACCGAAAGGCATGACGTTCCAACAATAAGTCCCCCATGGACATGTAAATGTTGTTTTCTCTTGATCCTCAGGTGCAATCTTGATTTGGTTATATCCATAAAAACCATCCATTAATGAATACATGGCATGGCCAGCTGTCAGATCAACTATGGTGTCAATATTTGGTAATGGGAAGTCATCCTTAGGACATGCTTTATTAAGATCTCTGAAATCTGTGCATATTCTGACAGTTTTATCTGGTTTGGATACAGGTACAATGTTGGAGATCCATTCTGCATAGTCAATTGGTCTGATGAAGCCCACATCAAGAATTTTTCTCAGTTCTTCTTTAACTAATAATGCAACATGAGGGTGCATCTTTCTGAGTTTTTGTTTTACCGGTTTGACCCCTGGTTTGATAGACAAATGATGCATGATGAGATCAGGATCAAAACCAGGCATGTCAGCATAAGACCACTCAAAATTGACCTGATTTTCCTTCAGGAATTCCATGAACTTTGGTATTTCTTGCTCTGTCATTGATGCAGCTAACTGTAAAATTCTTGGTTTGTCTGAAGTTTTAAGATCGATAGCATTTGTAGGCTCAATAAGAATAGGTGATTGCTCATGGTAGTGCTCCGGGAGAGTGTCAAGAGTCCCATCATCTGGCACCTCAAAGAGGTTTTCACCATCTAATACGCTCTTTATTTTATCTTTTGTTTGATCTAATACTGCCAGATTCTAGTTTTCACCATTAGATCTTTCTTTTTTGTTTTTATTTTTGCAACTAGGAGACTTGACACTCTCCTGATCAAAAAATCTATGTCGAAAATCACTGGTGGAACAATCATTTGTATCCTCTGCAGAAAGGAAGTTTACAATAGCTTCATCACTTGGAAACATGGGTACGTTAATAGATTTAGTAGAATCCTAATCAATGAGGTCAGGATGGATTAAAGGTAGAGGATCGTCGGGTTGTGTGAGATCGGCTATGGTTAAGGTCATAATAGAGTGATCTATAGGATCCGAGGTATGAGGTGGGTCAATGATGATACTGTCCTCATGATAGTCTTGTTCGTTTAGATCTGATTCAGTATCACTAGAATCATAGTCAATTTGTGGTTCAGATTCTTGTCGTTGGGACCCTGAACCTTGTCCTTCAATTAGGGTTGGGGCATATTGCTGTATTACATCAACCTCTTTGTCCCTCCAGAACTCATCATTGTAAATGGCGTCCCATTCATATTTAGCAGAGTCTGTGTCAGAATTGTTGTCTAGGAAATTCTGAATTGTTGTCAAACATGCCTCTTGTGAATTTGAACCTTCTTGCAATGCGAAGATGGTGCTATGTAGTTGTTTTTATTTGGAGTGATTATCCTAACTCAATCCAGTTTTCTCTTTGGCAGTGAGTCCACGAAGGTGAATGGGTTCAACTACTCCTTCCTTCCTTTTTCTGATAGGTCCTTCATCATAACCCATCTTCTGCATGATTGAATATCCTTTTCCATATTTGTCTCTGGGTAATTTGATATTAGAAACTGCTTCATCTTCATCTTTATAGAGCCAATTTAGAATTTCAGTATCCTCAGGATTTTCCATGGGGAATTTTTCTTTAATGAAGTGTCCCTTAAATTTTGTGATTGGTTCCACTGGTGTTTGCTTTGATGTTGATGCTGCTAATATTTGGTGTTCCTTGATAGATGGTTGTCCATGTGATCGAGGTGATGTAGGTAAATTGGCAAGGCAAAGAGAGTATTCTCCAACACCGTGATCCTTGAATTTCAACTTTTTGTCAAAACTATTGGTCAATTGATCGATTTGTGTGTCAATTTTTAGAGAAGTACTGGCATGAGCTTCCCGATTATTAGGGACCAAAGTATCTTGACTGGCTTTCATGTTGGCACAAGTTTGAATGTTGGAATTATCAGCAGGTATCATGATTTCTTGTCCATCATAAGGAAACTTGAGACATTGATGGTAAGTGGATGGGACAGCTTGCATTTCATGGATCCAAGGATGACCCAACAAGATGTTATATGACAGATCACGATCCAGTACTTGACAAAAGGTATTTTTTATAACAGGGCCCACTTTGATTGGGAGCATGATTAGACCTTTGGATGCTCTTTCTTCATCATCATAAGCTTTTATGGTAATCTTTCTTCTGAAATCAATGGAGTCCTCAGAGAATCCTAAGGCTTTGACCAACTTCAAGGTACAGATGTTCAAACTAGCACCTCCATCTATTAGAACTCGTATGATGCAAAATTTATGAACCATGACTTCTAAGTACAAAGAGGAGTTATGAGGATGAGTTATGGAAACGTCATCTTTATCAGAAAATGAAAGACAAGTGGGTGAGGACAAATGCCCTACCATGGCTTGAAATTGATTCACATCCAAATCAGTAGATACATTGGTTTCAATGAGGGATTTTTCAAGAATTTCTTTATGGGTTGGAGAAATCTTTAATAGTTGCAAAATAGAAATTTGAGCGGGGGTTTTTCGAAGTTGATTGACCAAATCATATTGATGTTGAGGTGGGGATTAAATGGATTTTGAAGAAGCACCTTTCAAGACAACTTTAGCTTGCGCTCTTGTTGTTGCATTGACTTCTCTATATTCCTCCCTCTTTTTGACTTTTATGACATTCACTTGCTCATCGTCTGCGTAGAGATGGTTGATAATATGATCATCATTGATGTGAATCACTTTTTTGTCAGAAGACTCACCTTTTTGATAATTAGGTAAAGGATTGTGAAATGCTTGGTGGTCTGCGCTGGTTTGTTGACTTCCTTCTATTGTGATGATATCATTGTCAATCAAGTCTTGAATAGCATTCTTCAAGGCTTGGCAGTTGTTTGTACGATGACCCTTACACCGATGATAATCACAATAGTGTGCCTCATTCCATGATGGAGGCTTTACACTAGGTTCATAATTTCATTGAGGCGGTAAAGTAATGACATTTTTGGCCATCAACTCTTTGAATGCGGATTCTACATATTGACCCAATGGAGTGAAAGTTCTTCTATTCGAGAAGAATGAAAATCTTTGCGGATTTGAATTTGAGGTGTTCCCTAAAGAATTGTGATTGTTATTGTTTCCTCGGTAACCCTGGTTGTTGGAAATCCCTTGATGGGGAGTAGAATTTTGATTTGTATTGTTTCTCGGTAGAGGAGTATTATTTCCATGATTTGCAATTGAGTTGACATTGTTGTTGCGAGTGCTTAGAGTACTGAGGACAAATGGTTTGGTCGAAGCATGATTTGCGTCAACAACACCATCATTCACCATATTTTTGTTGCAAGTCCAGAATTTGGACTTGTCCTGATTATTGTGATGGTTGGATGAGCTAGGATTTTCTTTGTCATGTTTTATTATGCCTCTTTTGACCAAAGCATTTTCAATGGTTAAGGCATCTTCGATAATTTTCTCAAAAGAAGAGGGACAATGTAAGTTCAAGTGATAGCTCATTTCTGAATTTAAACTGTTGATGAAAGTAACCATCTTTTCTTTTTCAGGGACAGGACGTGGGTATCTGGCAAACATTCTTCTCCATCTCTAAAGAAACGTAATGAAAGGTTCACCAGGTTTTTTGTACAACTTTACAAAGATCTATCATGGTGATCTGATGTTGTATGTTGTAATTATACTATAATATGAATAGGTTGATCAATTCTTCAAAGGTTCTGACGAGAGGTGTGATCTTGGATAACCATTCCATAGAGTGTATTCTGAGACTCCTAGGAAATAGTCGCATCAAGTAAGTATCTTCGTGAGCGAATTCCAATGTCAGGTTTCTGAAGTCTCTGACATGATCGATTGGATCTGTTTTCCCGTTATAGCGATCAAATTTTGGCATTTCACAATACTTGGGAAAAGGAATCATGTTTAAACTTCTGTCGAAAGGATAAGGACAAATGTCCTCTAGAGTGTATTTCTTTGTGGTTGTTCCCCCTTGTAATTCTCTAACTTGTCCTTGAAGTGCCTTGATTTGTTGGGTTAAGGAACTAAGATCTGAAAGGGGTGTCTCTTTAGGTTTGTTTTTCAAGTTTTTTGTGTCAAAGTCATGAGGTAATTTAGCCCCTTGTTTGGCTAAGTAGCAAAAATATTTTTCCTTATCTCACTGCAAGATCTTTTCAATGGCCTTATGGAATTTTGGATCTTGTTCAGCCTCTCTAAGACGTTCCTCTTCTTGTTCTTCATCACTATCCATTTGATTTTTATCTCTGAAATTATGGAAAGGATTTTCTTCTCTATTGTCCATGTTGTTGTTGAAAAGTGGATTTTGATTTATGCTGAAAATGGGATTATTGCTTTCTCTGTCTTCGTGAATGTTCTGAATATGACTTTCTTTTTGGATTGTATCCTTCAATTTGTTGTGTTGAGATCTTGTGGAGATAGGCATATGTTTTTGAAAATTTCCTCTAAACTTAGATCACGGTTTTTGACAAGTGCAATGGTGATGATATCTTGATCTGATAAGATATGTAATCTTATGATATCATCAAGGATGCTCCTATCTTATTGGTTGTGGCTTCCAAGATGATAAAGGATTTTAGAATCTTGTTGGGGAAGTTGAGCCAAAAATTAAAAGCTATTTTTGAAAAGTGCACTCTAAAATATTTTTGATCTTCGTTTTCAAGGAGATTCTCTCAAGATCTTTGGAGAATATGGCTTGGGTGTGAAGGATATTCTATGGAAGGTTGTGGTATGTTGTCAAATTCTAGAGGTTGGTTATGATTATGCCGTTGTGATAGAGCTCTTCTTTGATAATAAGCTTGGGAATCTAAGGGATCTACAACATATTCATCAGTGAATCCTCTAACAAAATCCTGATATCTATGAAGAAATCCTCGATAGTGAAGCAAGACTTGTCAAATTTTGTACAAGAATTTTCTCTTTTGCAGTGTTTCCTTGTATCCTAACAGTTTCTTAGGTTTTTTTATTCTCTTGGAAACTAATTTCTTGGTAAACTTTGTTGACTTCCAATCCCTAAGCATGGAAAAAGGTATTGGGAATGTTCTTGAAGCAATGATATGAAAAAATATTAAGTGACTTTAATTTGTTGTTCTTCCTGTCTCTTTTGGATGATCTCTTTATCTGGATTAATGTATTGGAAGACACAACAAACATTTTTTAAAACAGTTGTTCTTAAGGCCCTATACTAACATGAAGTGTTTGATCAAGAAATGTTTTCACAAGTTTTTGCACATGAAAGACAGTTCAGACAGACTCACTCTTAAGTGCTCAAGTAGATCATTCTAGTAATCAACAACCCACATCTTAGAATTGCGTCGATTCACACAGCCGTGTCACCCCCGAAGGGGCGCCCGTGTTTTTGTCTTTTCCAGGTGCGTACTCAGAGTTATGGAAGTGGATACCGGATCCCCTGAGCAAATGGTCCTTGGCATTTATATGGTGAGTGTCTTGGGGGCAGATTCTTCCCTCCCCTTGCACTGTGATTATTAGAATCTTTGGCAACTGGCTTGGCTGGCCGCTACACTAGGTTCATAGTAAGAATTTCCGTTTGGTGCGGCAATAATAAACTCCCTCAGGAGACCTCCCAACCTTTAGAACAAAGGTTTTGTGGATGGTTATCTTGCACACTACCGAAAAAAGAGGGTTTCCCAGATCTGCTTTAAATTTTATAGTGGGGCAGAATAGCCTGGCTTTGGCTTGAACCCACTTGAGTCGTTCCCGTAGGGTGAGTACTTTTTCCCACTACGGCAGGCTCTCTAAAGGATGTAATTGAAATAATAACATTGCATGAATTAAAAAGGAAAGTCTGGTATTCTGATCACCTAGTTAAGGGGAGAGCATAGACCTATTGCCACAATCACAACAAGCATATGTTCTTTTTAAAAATCCAAATAACAATGAGCTAATCTAAGTGAAGATATTACTTCACCAAAAATAGATTGTTCAATTTTAACTGCAAGATTCATTGTTTGGTGAATATCCTAGATTGCTTCATTTTATCTAGATGTGGCTACCCTAGGATTGCTTCATTTTAAAACTTTCAGAAAAAGAAATAGAATTCTGTCTGCGGAATGTGTCAGACTCAGAATTCTATGATTTTGTTACAGTCTATATGCGCCTAAATAGAAGCTGTATGCGCCAAAACATATATGCATCAAAACATATATGCGTCATAATAGAGACTGTATGCGCTGAAACATATATGCACCAGAACAGAGACTGGATGCACCGAAACAGAGATTGGATGCACCCGAACATAAGCTAGATGCGCCAGAACATATACTATAAGCGCCTAAACAGAGATTGGATGCGCCGTAAGAAAATGTCAAAATATTTACTAAGAGGAAAATTATATGCACTTTAACAGTCACTATATGCGCGTTTACAGTCACGGGATGTGTCGTAACAGTCATGGGATGCGCGTCAAAATTCTACAAAATCAAAAGTTAAAGTTTTCTGTATGCGCATCAGAAATTTTTGAATGCGCCTAAACGTCAGAATTTTTTGAAGAACCGATTCCAGAAAGCCGAAACTGTCAAAACGAACTTACAGAAAACATTAAATTTGTGGGTTCCTGCCCCATGATGGGCGCCATTTTATGTGTGTGTGAAAATATGATCAAATTTAAATGAAATCCAAACACATGTTAATAAGACATTAAATCGAAAAGCTAAAAAGAAAAACGAAATAATGCAAACCATAATCGCAGCTTCTCGAAACCATCTTATCCTCCTCTAACTTCACCGTTTTGTTGGTTCAAATGTCTCTCATATCAGTAGATAGAGCTCAACAAAATGACAGCATAAAGAACGAGATAAAAATAAGAATGCATAATATGCAAAATGCAAAAAGCTATGTTAAAATGAAAGATATTGCTATGATATTAAAACTACTATTGTATGCAAATGCTGGTGAAAATATGGCTATGTAAATGAGTATACGAAGTGTGCGAACATGAATGATTATGCATATTGTATGTGGATGATTAACCAAGGCTTGGATTTGCACGACTTTTATAGAGTTTTCGAACGGGTTTGATTGGCTGAATCGATCGATGGTCCAGATTAAGCTTGTTTCAAACGGACGGTGGGAGATCTTTGAAAGTGGAAGAGGAGGATGGAAGGTTTCCCTTTTCTTCGAATTTCGTCATTGAGTTTCGAAGGGAAATTTCCATTTCGAAGGATAAGATACAAATTTGGAAGGGAGAGTTAGCGTGAGTTAGAAATTAAATAAATTAAATTTATTTAATTTGAGAAGTGGAGATGAAAATGGAAACCCACATAATTAAATAAATTATTTAATTATGTTTAAAAAAAAGAAAATGAAATTAGGGTGAGGTGGAAAATATTAAATAAAAATATTTAATATCTAATTTGAGGACGAAGAATATTCCATTATTCAAATATTCAAAATATTTGAACTTTAGAATAGGATGATAATTAAATGTAAATAAATTATAAAAATTTATTTAATTTAATCAAGCGAAAGGTAAAAGATGAGATGAAGAAGATATTCCATTATTTAAATATTTAGAATATTTAAACTCTAGAATAGGATGATAATTAAATATAAATAAATTATAAAAATTTATTTAATTTAATCAAGCGAAAGGTGGGAATGTTAGTAATTAATTTAATTAAAGGTAGAAGAATTTAGAAGATGAGCGATATAAATAAATAATTAAATTTATTTATATGCAGATGACATTAGAGGAATTAATTAAATAAATCATATTTAATTAATTAACAAGCTAATCATGACCATTTTAGACACATACAATATGTGATCATTTATTTTCCCACGTGATTTTCTATATATGTTTGTGATCTCGCTTGGAGGACCCTTGCTACCATTATAGGTTCTTGGATATAGAAGAGAAAATCTATCCTAAACTTCTTCTATGTGTTGTAAATCTTGGCTTGTCATGTTCGAAATGATGCAAAGTGTTGGGGCATTTACGCCTCTTCCATGTTAACTCAATTTTTCTTTTTCTTTTTCTTCATGTGCTCTTCTTCCCATTTTGATACATTTGGGGAGTGATGAGAGATCATATGTATTATACTATACTTATCTATCTATATCTATGAGCAGTTTTGACCCCAACTAATCAAATCCCTCTATGCTCTTGATTTCTTTGTCTCTTCTTTTCTACTTCATGATGTGGTTTCTATGTGTTGTCCCTTGCATGAAAACATTATATGAATACATCTTACCATGTATCTCATTCCACAACATCTCTTGTATTACTCTTCTCCTTAGAATGATATGTGCTCCTTTATGTAGCACACATCATTCTATGGCAACCTAACTAGACATGTCTTGTTTTTTCAGTGAATATCATGCAATGTAGTTTGTAGTAGTCATAGACCTATATGATTGTTGTATGGACTTGTTAACTTATTTCACAAATATTCTAATGAGTTACATCAAGTTCATATTTAATATTTTTTTTAATGTTAAAATATTCAGAAGAGAAAAGGAATAAATAAAGTTTATTTTTGTCTAAGGAAGACTCCTAGATTTCCTAAAAGGACTCTTAAATATATCTAAATCTCTTCAAATTCATGTGCATGCAAATGAGGGAAAGGTTTGGTAAAGTATAATTTCATGAGGAGGTTAAGTCCTTTTAGGGTTTCATAGATTTGAGTTTCTTTACATGAGCTTGAGCTTGCAAGCTTCCAAAAAAGCAACAAGGATTATTGCATATTATGATAAAAAGCATTGATAGAGGTTTTTTAGAACCCTGTGATTAGTTCTGACAAAGAAATTTTCCTTAGTTAAACTTCATGTCCATTATATTCTTAGGACCCATGTGTGCAAGCCATTTTCAGGTCGGTTTCACATATAGATTTATTCATCATGGGATAGATGCATAAAGAAAGTTTTGATTGGTTCTCACAAAGCATCTTCCTTCAGCCATGCAAATGCATGCAACAATATAAAATTTTATAAAGAGTTACAATTTTTTTACATTTTACTAAATCAATCTTTGGGTTAGCTTGTCCCTTGTTAAGTGCACCCATCCATGTAGATTTCAATTCAGGCATTTAACATGTACTTTCTCCCTCGGCACATTCTATAGGGGAGATTATGGTGTTAATACAAAACCCAAAGAATGCAAGCTCTATTTCAAGTTCCTGGAGGTGCATTATTAGATAGATTTCCTTTGGTAGGAGTGGAAAGTATTTACTCACTAACTCTAGATCTCATAAAGTGGGCAAGATCTTAGTGCTTAAAACTTTCTAAATAGTTTCAAGATATAGTTAATTATCTTAGATGGAAAGTTACATGTTTCAATGAGAATGAGGAATAAATGGAAGGATGAAGACCAAAATAAAAGAATGGAGGATCTCTCTAAAAAATGAATAATTATATTGATAGGAACCATCTAATGTTGTAAAAATAAAATTCAAATCCCTGCATAATGTTGCAAGAACAAAATGGATGTCATTCTAAGTGTCAATGCGGGATGGCAGGTAGCAAGGGACGTTTTGTTGGGATTGAAATTATGGGAAACTATTCGACATTTTATCAAATGGGTTGCACAACAAGAGAGAAATCTATAAGAAGTAGGAGGAGGCTCCATTCAAATAACCCTACCTCATTTGTTAGAATTGAAGAAAACTTACCTGATGATAAGAGGACGAATGATACAATTGTGGAGATTTCATCCAAAAATTTAAGTACATATCGAGAAGAAAATCCCAAAGAGAAGAATACAATTTAATTGAAACCGAGGAATTTGATTGGGGAATTGCACAAAAGAGAAATTGGAGGATCTTTTACTAAAGAGTCTTGAGTTTTTCCACACCACTATCACTAATGGATATAAACATTTTTTTAGGGATCTTAAACAGCTTCAGGAATATTCCTTAACCAAGTTTATATGCTTTGTTCAAGAGCTTTAGATAGAAGCTATGACATGGGATAAGAAATCCAAATTCAACCTACTACTATGTAGAAAGAGAAATTCATTAGTCTATGCTTTCTTTTGATTCTAAATTTGTTGAATTTGGTTATGATCTCAAGAAAACATCTACAAAAACACTTTTAGCTACAAATTTTGGATTTAGGCTTTCTTTGACGAGATAGTTTGCAAAATACAAGATGATTTTCATAGGTTAAGTATATTAAGTGAAGCTATAGAGGTTGGTGCATACAATTCTATTAAGGAAGATACAATTCCAAAAAAAATTTAGACATTGGAGTTTTTCAATTTGTCTCATGCAAGGACATGACAAATATATGAAGCATTCTATCACATACTTTTCATTGGAAGAAGGTTCATCAGGGTCAAACTATCACACCTCTTCAAGTTACTAAATGTGGTTCATTTATGCAATTCATATATATTTTATTTGGTGTGGTTCTTTAGCAAGTAGGGAAATTGAGTGAAGATCTCCCATAGTGGCATAGCAAGGAATCTACTAGGAAGGTCACTAATTATGTTGCAAGCATGATCCCATTGCTAGTAGCCTCAATATTTTTAGATGGAGTCCAATGCACTCTTTTAGGAATACTCTAGGATGGTAAAGATGCATTGCAAAAGCTATAAGAAAAGACAGTCATTTGACCTTTCAATCAACCATTCCCATATATTTCAAATGACTTTGCATGGAAGTTCCATCAAATGGCATTTATCTCTAAAAACTTCATGAAAAAAGCATAGACCTAACAATGAGTTTTTATGAATAAGAGGATAGTGTTTTGAATAGTGGCTAAGAAATCTAGGACAATTTCCCCAAAAGATTGAAATGACAGTGTAAAAGCATGAAGATAAGTTAACTTTCTAGGATTACCAGTCTTATAGCAATGACATGGATGCAATGAAGATAGCCCTCTTTCAATGAAGAAATTCCTCTATGATGACATGATAGTACTTGAGACTATAAGTAGGTAGCATTTGGAAATTATTGAGTATGTCAAGTTGCATAGTCAAATGAATGATCACATGAGTGTCCACAAAGTGCATCCATGAGTAGAAGCACATTCATTAATGGTTGTGATGAAGGTATTAATAGAAACCTGAGAGGTAGTTCCTTGTTATTCAAGTTATTGGGCCAAGCAAATATGGGAGTGAGGCATATTTTATTGTAGGCTTAAGAGAAAAACTATGTGAAAGGTAGAGTCTCAAAGTTTTTCGAAGGCAATGGATTGTGTAAGGATAACAAAGAAAGGATAATATTTTTATGAGGGTAGACAATCAATAAGTTATTATCAATGCACAGTGTAGAAGGATAGTTTTGGTCCATGAAGGGGTTGTCATATGATAGGGAAAATGCAATCTCAAAGTAAAAAACAGACATCAGAAGGTAGTATAAGACATTGAGGATAGTTACTTTTGAATAGGATTGTCAAGAGTTGTAGAGCATTAAAATGATAGTGCTATACTATAGAACTTAGCTTACGAAAAGACCATTTTATGTAGGAAATGAAAGGGCAGCCATATGCAAAGAGGAAAATCTTGTGCAAATAAAGACAGTCATAAATAATGACAAGGCCTTGTGTGGAAAAAGAGCGACTAATAGTAGAGGGTAGACCATGAAGCTTTATTAAGGGGTAATTATACCAAGAAATAAAAGGACAGTCTTGATACTTTAAAGAATAAGATGGCAGTAACCCTCATGAGGAGATGGTATGATGAGAAAGGTTTAGGAGCGGCAAAGGAAGAAATGTCGCGATAGAAATCCTTTTGATGCCCCTATGAAGAGAGATAACAATATTTAAAAATACATGAGAATAGTATTACATAAGTGAGGCATGAATCAATTGAGAGAAGTCATTATGAGCATCCAAATGCATAGTTTTGAAGGAGGCAGATGTATACAAAGCATGACAGCCTGATCCAAGGGGATACTCGACATAAGAAATTGAAGTGTTACATCTGCTCCAGTAATCATCACCAGATCAAATTTCTTGAAATTCTAAGTCCAATGCAACTTGAATGGGCTTAAACAGATTTCGTACGCCCAACATATGACTAGTCAAAGGTACTAGTCAAACATGCACCTGAGGCCATCTAGAAAGGAAAAAAATAATTGTCTTCAAATTAGATAGAAACAGCGTCAAGTCGAAGAGCTCGTCGAGACCTTTCCAATGACATTTGTTTCATTCAATTTTTAGCTTATATGTGCAAGTTATGCCAAGTCAAAGTTTAGAACCACAAGGTTGACTAAGTCGTATGTCAGCATGGCGTTAGCATGTTGATTTGGCAATCCGTACGGTATGATAGATGAGGTGGAAAAATCTTAGAATAACACGTGTCAGTCTGTACATGTGACGTAGCAGTATGGATCCAAGTTGGCAGTACGATAGGTGGAAAGCACTGGTGGTGATGACTATATGCTGACATAGACTCTAACAGCGAATCATGTTGTGCCATGTGGCACCTCCTCGGCATGCCATGTGGCCCTCTCATTTCTCCTTTGGCATGAAAATTAGTGTTTGTTAAAAATGTGTTTGGGGGGATTTGATCCCCCCACCTCTCTTCTCCAAGGATCGCGGGTTGTCGTTGGGGTGTGCGATATGCGCTGAACAGTAAAGCACCGGTGGTTTGTTTTGTGAACTCCCAATTTGAAATTGGGTTAAAAATAGGAGGTCAGGGGTCGAACCTCTGACCCCCAGAGCCCCAAAATAATAAGCAACCATTACGCTGCTATGTGTCTACGTTATATATATACATTCGATTTTATATACCAAATTCCCAAAACCTGAAATCCTCAATTTAAAGGGATTTAACCCCTTTTAGGGTTAAAAAAACTTAACCCCTAGATAGAAATAACCTCCCAAAATAATAAAATCCCAAAGATGTCAAATTTAAAGGGCTCAAATAAAATGAAATGATATTAGGGAGATTTTTAAATGATTTTATGTAAAAAAGGGAGATTTGAATATTTATTATGTAAAATGGGGGAATTAGGAGAGATTTTTACCTGATATGGTATGATTGTGTAAATCATATAGTTAAAGGCCATATTAGGAGAATTTTATTTATAAAAAAGGGTAATAATGGGAAAGTTAGGATCTAGGTGATGAGTGAGGAGAGAATGTTCTAAGGACTTGTATTCATTTCTATACAACAAAGGAATATGTTGTCCTGGAAGGAAATGGATCTGTAATGTTGTTGAAGCCTTTGTAATCCAGATTTTGGAGTATAATAGGATCAATCACTTTGTTGGAGAGGGGCCCATAGACGTAGACAATTCGGCAAACTCCATTATTAATTGGCGTTCTATCTTCTTTCTCTTTTATCTCTTCCATTCGGTTCATCACATTTCTTATGCTTTGTTCATTTAAGCATTTTTAGTTATGTTAATTTGTTTTAAAGCTTTAATTAATTGTTGTAATCATTAAGCATTCAAATAGCAATTGTCATAGATCCTAAAATATTTCACAGCCATGCCTTGAAAAGGACAATGCTTGACTTTCAAGGGTAGCAAGAGTAAATGAAGCTTATACAAAAATTGTTATGATGGTCAAGTGTAGGCTATTTATGAACTTTCATAGGTTAAGTGGCAAAAGACTTCACAAAGCAAGACACACAATGAGCATGAAAGATCATATACAAGGATATCCATAAGGTAGTATAGTCAAGCCAAAATTTAAAGGAGCTTGAAAAAATAAATATTAAGGAGGGTTTTGAGCAATGCATGATAGATAGATTACAAAAAGACAGTCACAGTTGAACTAGCAAATAAATAGAAATTACTTGTAAAGTTGCAAACCTAGATAAAGTTTTCAAACAAATGATTTGAAGATGATCTAAGTTTATTTCAAGTAATTCACATGCTTGTTGTCATGCAAGGAGTTTAACAAGGTGATTACAGGTTAAGTGGCTTTCATGCTCATCTTTCAAGCACTCAGAGGAAATTTAAACCCTTTTTAGAAACCCTTATGGTTGTAATTGAATTTATGGGAAGTTTGAGCCTAAAATCATGCATTTTGGGATAGTTTGAGGTCATTAAATAAAGGATTTTTTTCCTTATACGCCCAACAGCTTGAGGACCTCATGCAAAGTGTTTAACTCAACTTTTCCATCAACATCATGCAATTTTAGAGATCCTATAAGTTTAGTTAAAGGTGGAGTTTCAAGATGTATGCAAAAGTAAAAGGGGGAAACAATTCAAATCATCTTTTCTTCACCAGGATTTGTATGTTTTGCTTCCAGTTCAACTCTCCATGCACACTCAACTTCTTCCACGAGGTCTAGCCTCTTTTAGTTGAAGATTTTTCTATAAGACAAAATCATTCGACTCTTTCCAATTAGTTCTTTCTTTCCTCTTTCTACCTTATGCAAAAGAGAGTGATTGTAAATCACTTTGATATTTATAGAGCAGTAACTTAGTTTAATTTTCATTATTCTTCAAGAGATTGTAGAAGCAAAAATTGTTTTTATCAATAAAAAGCAATAGGTTTATGTAAGGAAGCTAAGGTAGTGGAACAACTTCCTACACTAATCTTGAGAGGAGAATAATGTAAAACTTTTACAGATCTTTAACAGTTACAAAAACTTATACAAAAATAACCACAAATATCATGCATACCACAACACAGTGATTTATGTGGAGAAAACCCTTTTGGGAGAAAAACCCCACACTCCAAAAGTTGCCCAACATATTATTCAGAAATCACAAAGAATACAATATACTTGCAAAGCAAGCTTCTCATAGGAGTATCACCAACCAGAGATCCAGAGGCTACACGACCACTATCAAAATCTCAAAATATATCACAATACATAGTCATATACAATGCCCTCATAAAATAGGGTTACCTTGTAGGGAAATTCAAGCTAATAAAATATCAGTCGTCAGATATGAGACATAATGATGAATGGTCCAAATTTACAATAATAAAATATAAATAAAATTTTCCTTTCAAGGGCACTGCCCCTAAGCCCTCACTAGGGTGTGCTACTCCTAGACCCCAGCTGTGGGGGTGATCCCCCTGGACCCCTCACGGGGAGAGACCCCCCTACACCCCCCCCCATCATCGTCAGATGAACACTACCTTATGTATCAACAGTAACTTATGTAATTGCAAAGTTGAGACACATTTCTTAATAAATCTCCCACTTGTTGAACACCTTACAAATACAACGGGAGGGTGTATAAACATCATCTCTTAATTTCTAGGGGTTGAAAGGACCATAGTCACTGAACACCCTCTAAACTTCTTTGTGCTCACAAGTTTAGTTAAATAATCAACAACATTCAACAAAGTCTCTACCTCAACCAACTTCTCCCTTCCATCTTTGACCATATCTCTAACAAAATGATATTGTACATCAATGTGCTTGGTCTTTGCATGAAATGTCAGGTTCTTGGCCAGACATATCGCACTCTAACTTTCACAATAAATTGTCACTGCACCTTATTTTATTCCAATATCTGAATACAGTTTGTTAAGCTAAATGGATTCTTTACAAACATGAGTAGCTATCATATACTCTGCTTTAGTAGTGGAAAAAGCAACCACATCCCATCACTTACTCATCCAACTAATTGGACCACCAAATAAAGTAAACACATAAGCACTGGCGAATCTTCTACTATCAACATCACCTACTCAGTCTAAATCCACATAACCATGAATATCAAGCGAAATATTATCTTCAATCATATTACTATGATAACACAAGGAATAATTTGAGGTAACGAACAAATATCTAAAGACTTTTTCAACTACATCCCAATGAGCTCTACTAGGATTAGACATATATCTGAAAAGAACTCCCACTGCTTGGGAAATGTATGGTCTAGTACAAACCATAGCATACATCAAACTTCCAACTACACGTTGGTAAGTCACTCTGCTCATGTCTTCCATCTCTGATGGGATGTTGGAGAATTTGAAATAGATAACTTTGTTCCAGTTGAAGTAGGAGCACACAATGGTTTACAATTTTGCATATCAAATCTCTATAAAATTGAATTGAAATACTTAATTTGTCCAAGCCATAGCTTTCTGTTCACTATATATCTTTAATTTTCATCCCAAGAATGTGTTTAGCTGCAGCAAGATATTTCATTTCAAATTTAACAGCAAGTTGAGATTTCAATTATGAAAGCATACCTTTCCCTCTAGCAATAAATAGCATATCATCAACATATAATGTAATAAATAGGAAATGATCACCATCTGTTTTATAATAAACACAATGATATGACTTAGAATGCTCAAATCCCAAGCTCAACACATATGTATCAAATTTTTGGTACCACATCTTAGGAATTTGTTTTAAGCCATACAAATATTTCTTAAATTTGTAAACCAATTTACTTTTACCTTTCACCACATAATGCTCTAGATGTGTCATATAAATATCCTCCTCCAAGTCACCATGAAGGAAATTAGTTTTCACATCCATTCTCTCAACCTCTAAATCATAAGCAGCAACAATAGAAAGAAAAAATATAATGGATGTCATTTTTAGAATAGGAAAAAATATCTCACCATAATCAACACCCTCAACTTGAGAGTAAACTTTTGTAGCAAACCTTTCTTTGTATTTCTCATACTTCCATTTGAACCAATCTTTTTCTTGAACACCCATTTGCAACCAACAGGTTTTCTTCCTTCAGGAAATGGCACAAGATCCCATGTATCATTCTTTTTCAAAGATGTCATTTCTTCATTCATAGTAGTCTTCTAGGATTCTACATCATTCATACCTAATGCCTCTTCTACCAATCTGGGTTCATCCATTTTAGTATTCTAAGAAAAAATACATCTCCAATCATTAGGTGAATATATTTTAGGTGGTTGTCTATTCCTTGGAGACCTATGAACAAGCTAAGCTAGAGGTTCTTCCTCCTCTTCTGAAGATTCAAAGCTAGATGAGCTCTCCTCAACTTCTTATCTATCCATGGGCCTCAATTCAAATTTCTCAGGTGTAGAAGGTAATTGAATTGCATCTTCTTGTTTACTTTGTTTTGGCTGCAATGTAACAAAAGAAGGCTTAATTTCTCTAAAAATAATACTTCTACTATGCATTACCTTTTGTGCAATAAGATCCCAAATCTTGTATCCTTTCACACCATAATTGTATTTGATGAAGATACATTTCACAACCATGTTCTCCAACTTTGTTCGCTTCTCCTTTGGCACATGTGCATATACTTCGCAACCAAAAACTATAAGATGTCTTAATGAAGGCTTGTGACCTAACCATGCCTCTATAGGTGTCTTATCAACAAGAGTTGATGTAGGAGACTTGTTAATCAAGAAACAAGCAATGGAAATGGCTTAAACCCAAAACATTTGTTCTGGACCAATACCACTCAACATACTCCTAGCCTTCTCCATTAGTGTCATGCTCATTATTTCTACAATTCCATTATATTGTGGAGAATACAAAGTTGTATTTTGTCTATGAATACCACAATATTTATAGAATCTTTCAAAATCATTAGAGAAAAAATCAGCACCACTATCAGACCTCAAACATTTTATTTTCTTTCCAGTGTGCAACTCAAACATTTCTTTAGATTATTTAAATCGATTGGGAACTTTATATTTACTCTTAAGAAAGTATACCCATGTCCTATTGTTATCATCAATAAATGAAACATAATATGTGGATTTACCAATTGAAGGAACATCTACGAGACCAAACACATCAGAATGAATAAGATCCAATACACCACAAGATTTATGAGAAAAGATTTATGAGAACTCAAATGAAACTAAACACTGTTTTATTTTCCATAAATGGAATGCTCACAAAAATCAAATTCAAGATTACAATCATATAACCCTTCAACAAGGTTTTTATTTTTCAAGGTCTTTAGGCCCTTTTCTCCAATGTGGCCAAGTCTCTAGTGCCATAACATAGTTTTCTCTACAGGAAATTTCAATTTTGAAGAAAGAGAACCATTGGGTACTCAAAAACCATGACCATCTACTGAAGGTGAAACCCTCACTTCTTCCACAGACTTGCTTTTTATAGTACTATTGCAATAAAAAATACATGCATCAAGTTTATACAATGTTCCATATCTTACACCTCTAGCAATCACCATAGCACCTTTGACCATATTACATCCTGCATCAGAAAATACTGCATGCACCCTCACATCTATTATTTTTCTCACAGATAACAAATTTTGTGCTAAACCAAGGATATGCAACACACCATTAATCCTTTTTATTCTACCATTAGGAAATTTTATTTTAACTTTACCACAACCAAAAATGTCTCAATGAGAATCATCACCCAAGTATACCTTATCTCCATCAAATTATTCATATTCAGAAAACCAATCTCTATTAAACACCATATATAAAGATACACTTGATTTAATTAACCATGCATCATTACTTGCATAAGTTTCCAAAGTTGTAATGAGTGTGTCACCATCTTCCTTCTCAAAAAAAATCTTCTTTTTCTTCTTTGCAATCCTTATGAACATGTATAGGCTTACCATAGTTCCAGCAAATAACTTTGGTATTTCCAAGAGACTTAGATCTCCCCTTAGACTTGGATTAGTCATAGTTCTTATTCTTCTTTCCTTTTTCCTCGGGTCTTCCACAAGCATTCAGGACCTCCTTGGCATTGATGGATACCTTCCTCCTCATCTCTTCAGAAAGAAAAGAAGCCACCACATCTTTAGTCTTTGATATAAAAAAAGTACTCCCAATAGCCATAAAAAGAGAATCCCATGAATCGGGAAAAGAACAAAGCAGGATATAACATTTCTCTTTCTCATCCATTTTAACACCAACTGATGCCAACTAAGCCACCAACATATTGAATGCTTCTGGGTGGTTTTTTATTTGTCCACCCTCTTCCATTCTCAAGGAATATAATTTCTTCCTCAAGAAAATTTTGTTCACTAAATATTTGGCTTGATACATCTCACCAAGCTTCTTTCATAGTTTTGTGTTGAGGTTTCTTCATTGACATTGATTAAAACAGAGACCACTGAGCACAATCTGATTAGACCCTTGGCTTTACAATCCATAACATCATATTGAGTAGCTTGAGTAGGATTTGTAGGCCTTGAAACATTGTCATCAACAACATCCCACAGATCTCGATCTATGAATAGATCCTCCATCTTCGGCTTCCATATTTTAAAATTATTTTCAAAAAATTTATCCACCTCTATTCTCCCAGATGAACTTTCCATCTGAAAATTCCTACAACAAGATCACAAAGTATCTTCTCCATAATATCCCACTCAAATTTGGATTAGTTCAAAAAACCCAACAACCCACAACTAAAATCAAAGGTGATTAGGCTTTGATACCACTTTTAAGGAAGCTAAGGTAGTGGAACAACTTCTTAAACTAATCTTGAGAGGGGAATAATGTAAAAAAATTACAAATCTTTAACAGGTTATAGAAACTTAAACATGAATAAACACAAATATTATGCATACCACAACAGTGATTTACATGGGGAAAACCCTTTTGGGAGAAAAACCACACACTCCAAAAGCCGCCCTATATATTATTCAAAAATCACAAAGATTAGAATATACTTGTAGAGTAATCTTCTCATGGGAGTATCACCAACCAAAGATCCAAAGGCAACATGACTGCTATCAGACTCTTAGAATACATCACAATACACAACCGTACTACAATTATGTCATAAAATAGGATTGTCTTCTAGGGCAAGTCAAGCTAATTAAATATCAGTAGTCAGATATGAGACATAATGATGAATGGTCCATATTTATAATAATATGTAAATATTTTTTTTATTTTGGGGGTGTTGCCCTCGAGCCCCCGTCAGGGTGCATTGCCCTTAGACCCCAACTAAGGGGACGATCCCCCCATACCCCTCACAAGGGGAGACCACCCCGCACCCCCCGTCAGCATTGAATGAAAAATACCTTATGTATAAATAATAACTTATGTAATTGCAAGTTTGAGACACATTTTCTCAATAGTTTACCTCAAATTTCTTGTGTTGAGTGTATTTGTGAATGATTTTGATCTATTTTTTGTGATTATGAATGCTACTCCTTGAATTATGTCTCATTACAATATATTTATTCACAAAATAAGCAAAACACATATATTTCATAGGTTGTGTTAATTGTTTTTCAGTACTTGTAGCTCTAAAAACACAATTATCCTTCAAAAATCCTTGAAACATAACCTCCCATTGAAACACTTTGTATGAATTTGTAAAATAATGAGTTGTGTATAAAATATTGTAGTTTTTGAGAGAAATTTTGAGTTAGGACAGCAAATATGAAATCTTTTATCATTGGTGCATCACCTCCTAGGATCAACAATCTTTTAGTTTCAGTCCTTTTCTATCCCTTTTCTTGATCAAATCATTAGTTTATAGGAGGTTCATCAAGGGAACCAACCTACTCTGGAGGTTCATCTTCACCATAGGCAACCCATAGCCTAAGGACAATCTCATGTTTCATAAGATAGTTGAATTTTACACTTGGCTAAGGGTGTTATCCTCATGACAACATTTTTTGGAGGTGAAATATTCACACACCTAGCAACTCAAAGATTCAATATACTAGTTTCAAATGGACTAAGTGTTGGTATGTTCAAATTATGAAGAAAAGAATTTTATTTTATTTTATTTCAAAATATTTCTAAATAGATTTTCAAGTTTGAATGCTTTAACATGTCAAATTTTCATGGAAGAAATATCTTTCCACCTCTATTTCAAGAAAATGTTGCTCATATACCTCCCTATCAACCATATCAAACTGAATTTGTAGCTACTTTTAGCCCAAATTCCTTTTCCATACAAACAAACCAGCATGTTCAATATGATTTTTGCCCACCCACCCCTGCTCAATCTTCTTAGCAGCCTACACATACTCAAAATCATCCCCAAGAAGACCATTTTTTTTCCAACCAGCATAGCTAATCTCCTAATTAGACTCAAAGCATTGAAAATATGAGCTTCAAGGATATAATGTTGGACTTTCAAAGATTGATGAGTGAGATTGAATTAAATCAAGGGTATGAAGGAGATCATGAGTATAACTTGTAGGAGAAAGAGTTGGCTTACTCAGATTATCAATACTAGTAAGAGGAGGAGATACAGAGAAAGCAATTTGAGGAGTATCTTGCAAGAGAACTTGCTATCAAAGAAGAGAAAATGAGGTTATTTCTTGACTCAATTCCTATAAAAGAAGAGATTCCCAAGTATGAAATTCTAATTTTTAGGAAAGGTAAACTTCCTAAGTCTTCAAATCAGTCTCTTGAACTTGAAATTCCAAGTTTTAGGAATCTAGAATCTAATCAATAGCAGCCTAGTATACCTCAAGGGTAGCCATCTCCAAAGTTTATATATCCTCAAGAGAATAAACAAAACTTATATGATAAACCTTCTTATCTTGATACCATTTGCCTCTATATAGTTGGACCCATTGTTTATCAGGAAAATTGGTTTAGTAAGCAAGAAAAAGAGGTGTTTGAGGAGAAACGGGAATAAATTTTTACTATTGATATGCTTGAACACAAGGTGGAAAATGATAAATTAGACTTGTTAGAAGAGGTGGATGAGCATGATAAATCAAAGAAATAGTTTGAAAATCTTGAAAATGATAGTGAAATCCATGATTTTATAGTCTCATTTGATGATCTTCTATATTTCATTGAGTAGGAGGAAGAAATCATGACTACGATCACAACAAAATCAAGCTCAAATCAACAAGAAGAGGTGAAAGACCTTGAAGTTTTGATTTAAGGGAGCTGCAATAAAGTCAAAATAAGTCCTCTTCCACAAAAAAGAAAAGAAAGGTTGAAGATGACATATTTTTGGGATGATCTTGAAGTATCTGTTTCAAAGTTAGATGATAATCTAACACATTTCGAAGAGGAAAGTTATGAACAACAAGAGAAACATCTGGAAGTGACCATGTTTCCAAATGAGCCACTAGAAATGGAGAAACACAATCAACAAGATGATGAGACAAAAGTGTACAAGCAAGAAACCAACAAGAAGAATTCAAATTCTATCATTTCAAGGATATGTCCTATTGGGCATCTAGCTCAGATTGAGTCCAACAAAGCATCATAGCTCATGCTTGTACCCAAGCATGAAGTTGCAGATGAAGAGAAATAGATTCATCTTACCTATGTAACTCAAAATAATAGCATGTATAGATAATATGATGAGGTAGGTGGACATGTTTTCCTTATCCAAGAGTTTTTGAAGTAGTTGATCAATTTTTTGTCATTTCTCCATATATTTTTGGTTGTTCATAAACATGTAAAACATTGCAAATTATGGAGAAAATGAAGCTACTTCAAAGAGCTAGTCAATGGTTATGTTTGAACACCACCACTTTTGGTTAGTGTAGGTTAGGGAAGGTTTTATTTCAAGTTAATAAGTGTTGATGCACATTTACTTTGAGTTTTCTTTTAAATAAATGCAAGAGACACAGTTGTTGTTCTTGAAGAGTTGGCAGTTGTTGTCAAGGCCTAGTTTTTAGTTTGTCTCAAACCTATGTGACTTTATTATCCAAAACATATGCAAGGCTACTAGGTTTATTGTCTTAGCAAAAAAACCCTTAGAGGTCACCAAAATGTTAACCTATTTGATAAATAGTCTAACAAGTTAGATAAGGTTCATATTTAATATTTTTTTAATGTTAAAATATTTTTCTAGGAAAAAGGCTTAAATAAAGTTTATTTTTATCTAAGACTCCTATATTGCCTAAAAAGGCTCCTAAATATCTCTAAAGCTCTTCAAATTCATGTGCATGCAAAGGAGGGAAAGGTTTGGTAAAGTCTGAGTTCATGAGGAGGTCAAATCCTTTTAGGGTTTCATAGCTTTGAGTTTCTTTATATGAGTTTGATCTTGCACATTTCCAAAAAAGAAATATGGATTATTGCAGATTATGATAAAGAGTATTGATAGAAGTCTTTAGAACCTTGTTATCAATTATGTTTGTAGACATGTAAAATTAACCTAACACTTATCACACATCCTAAATGACATTTTATCATCATCGACATCATTATCACTTAATATCACTACATTTCAAATCAATTGCATCAAAAACCCTAATTTCCTCTATTAATTGAATAATAATACATTATTTAATTAATTCACTTTTTCATCATTTTTTACTAATTAAATAGATTTTAATTATTTAATGAAGTCCTAACCTAACTTTATTCCTCTTTATTAATTAAATAACATCAATTATTTAATTATGTTGCTAATTCACTTTATTCCCATAAGTCAATTAAATTATTAAAACATAATAGTTTAACTCACCCACCCAAATTGGGGTTTTGGCATCTGAATACTTCCAATGGGCTTTGTTGGCTCTTGATGAGGCCCCCAATTATGCTTTGGACAACCTACTACTAGACCCTCTCCCTACCACTCTAACCCAGGAAGATAATAATATTATTCTGAGTGTTGTCACTCCCAAGGAAGTTTGAACGGTTGTCTTTAGTATGGGTTTCTACAAGGCATCAGGTCCTAATGGGTTCCCCCAGCTTTCTTTCATATTTTTTGGGAGATTGTTGAGGGGATCTTAGTTCTGGCAACCAAGGATTCTTCAAATATAGTAAGATCCTCAAACAGTTGAACCACACTTTAATTGAACTAGTTCCCAAAGTTGTTGAACCACAGTCTATGATGGACTTTGGCCCAATCAACCAATGCAATACCATTTATAAGATCTTCTCTAAAAGCTTCGTGAACCGTCTAAAGCCCTTGCTAGAAAAATTGATGAGCCATAACCAAAAAGGTTTTGTTTTGACTGACATCTTTTGGATGCTTCCATAACCACCCAAGAAATTTTGCATTCCATCGACAGATGCAATAATGCCAGTATGGCCTTCAAGCTTGACATTTCAAAATTGTATGACAAAGTTCTATGGGACTTTATTCCCAAATTCCTATCTAAGTTTGGCTTCTACTGGAAGTTGATTAACCTACTAATGGAATGCATTACCACTTTCAAGTATTATGTCTTGGTTAATGGGGTCACTTTTGGCTTCTTCAATGTTAGGAGGGGCATTAGACAAGGTGACCCTCTCTCCCCCTATGTGTTTATCATGGTTGTAGATGTGTTGAGTAGAAACATAACCAAACTATTGTCAGAGGGTTCCATAAAGGGGGTCAAACCTTCAACTTCTCTAGAACCTGTTGTCATTCAACAGTTTGTAGACGATACCATTCTATTTAGGAAGGTGTTTGTGATCAAAGCTAGGTGTAACGTCTAGAAAATGCAAAAGAAAAAGGTTAAAAGCACACACTCAATGCGATCTAAGCTCTAATGCAATCTAAGCTAAGCAACAAAGAACAAAGGAAAGCCAAAACGTAAATAAACTGAACAATCTCACCCAATATGTATGTATTTCCATGTATCATCTTGATTTCCCTTCTCCATTTTGTCGTTGTAGTATAATTGCCCTCATATTTTCAAAGTTCATGCAAGTATAGCCCATGGTAGTGATTTAGCAAAACATCGAAGATTCAAGATAGTTGCTCCAAAAAGTCATAAGATTTCGAGAGAGATTGGAATGATGAAGAACAGATCAATTTATAGAAAATTGATCATTTGAATAGAAATATTTAATTAATATGCATGTACACACAATTGAGTTAGAACTGGACGATTGACTAGTTTTAATAGAGAGATTACTTGTAAAATCCACTCGGACATTAAATCATGAGTTAACTAAGTGATTTAAATAGATGTCGAGTCAAGTCAAAGTGAATACTTAGATAACTCACACAATTATCTAAATATAGAGGAATGCGTTAAAATAGGATTTATGAATTAAATAATTCATTTAATTCAATATTTGTTATTTGAAGAATAATTAAATAAATAAGATTTATTTAATTAAATGTTGAAAGGGTTAAATGAATAATTAAATAAATAAAGAATTTATTTAATTATAGTTGAAGTATGATAAAGAGTAAATTAAATAAGAATTTATTTAATTTGACAAGAAGAAGGATAAGGCTAATTAGTAACATAATTAAATAAAAAGTGTTTATTTTAAAATTAATCAGATAGAATGGTGAAAATGTGAATCAATTAAATAATTAAGATTATTTAATTAATAGAAGAATTGATGTTAAGGTGAATTAATTAAATAATTAGGATTATTTAATCATGACCATGAAGAATATGAATTATGAAGAATATTGAAGTCGCAAGCTTAAACCAGATTTTGGTGTCTACACCAAGAAGTGGAAGAGTTGTCTTAACAATTATGCTACTTGCACTGGTCAGTGTATAAACCACAATAAAAGTATGATATATTTCTTTAATAGCACTCATGCCCTTCAAACTTGGGTGACTGTTGTTTTGGGATGTGTGAGTAGCTCTCTCCCCTTGGTGTATTTAGGGCTACCCCTTACTATCAAAGAAGTTACTCCTACATTTTGGAACATGGTTTTAGAAAGGATTCAAAGGAAATTGGTGGGGTGGAAACATTCTATCCTTAGCCATGTTGGCAAGTTGCAAGTCTCGATTGTTTCCCTTCAAGGGATCCTTGTCTACTTCCTCTCTATCTTGAAAAGTCCCAGATATATAGTAGAGAATTTTTAAAAAATACTAGGGACCTTCTTATGGTTTGGGACTAAGGAGAAGAATAAGTTAGCTTTGGTTAGCTGGGACAAAGTTTGCTTACCTAAATCTTGTGGCAGGCTTAGGATAAGGAATTTCCAATGTACCAATAAATCTTTACTTGCCAAGGTTGGATGGGGTCAATTAAGGAACAAAAATGACTCGTGTAAGATCATGAATGCTAAGTACCTTAGCAACATACCTATGATTAAGTTCCTTACAAATGATCACCCTACCAATTTGTTGGCTTGGAACAACATTTGCAGGATGAAGAGGCTACTCATTTTGGGGATGAAATGGAAACTTGGGAATGGAAATTGCATTAGATTTTGGGAGGACCCTTGGATGCTTTATTCCCCTCTATTTCACTCTAATTTCAAGAACCGTATGAGACTTGCACAACTATTCTTTGTCATGTATGTGAGCGACTACTTTCATGTCTAGCTGGGTGCAAGGAAATGGAAAGAAATTGTATCATGTTGCCCCTTGTCTCCAGAGTTGAAATTGTTGGCTAAGTACTCACAAGACCTGATCTCCCTGACTGGACTTCCTTTATCCAAATTTTAAGATGAGTTATTTTAGGTCAAATATTGGTTAGTCAACCTTTTTGTCAAAACAACTTACAATTTGTTGTCGGTCCAAGGTGATCATAGTGAACTTTGGAGATAGGTTTGGAACATACACATGATCCATAAAATCAATTTCTTTTGGTGGAAGACCTATCATAATAGGATCCTAACTTAGGATAACCTAAGGAAAAGGGGATTTTAGATCTCAAATAGGTGATACAAGGTGCCATCCTTAAGGAACATGGTACCATTGTCATCCAGGATGATAACTAAATTTGCTTCTTTTAAGGCTTTCATGGTTGTCCACATACCTGTACTTTAGGTGATGTGGACAAAGAAGTTTGATGAGGCATAAAATATGAGGCATCATTTGAGGAGATGGACGATGAAGGTGGATACAAAGTTAATTATGAGAGGTGATGGGAAGTACCATGTTTAATCTTGGTTAGGCCATGTGCAACTTTAATGAGTGGTCTTGTCACAAGATCAACATATCTACATGGATATTCAAATTCAATTCTCCTTTCCGTTGGGCCACTCATTTCAAATTGAATTCTTCATGTCATGTGGAGTTCATTTTGAATCCACTTGACATTGCTAGAAAATTTCATATAATAAAGGATTTGTACTTAGGGATTTCTATACTTGGCCTCACAACCATTTGGCATTGGTACTTGTGCATGGGAAATTTGAATGGTAAACCTATCAATTTTATTATTTTTCATAACCTAAGCCTTTGGTTTCTAAGGATTTTTAATTATAGGCCCACAAAGATATTCTCCTTGGGAATGGCATATGTCTTATGTAGTATGTCGATTGCCTTAATTCATCATTATCCTAGCTGGCATAAAAATAGTGGTTTATGGGTGATTTTTCATATTGACGACCATTTTAATTTCCTTTTCTCACAAGGTTGTTAGTATCTCCGAGTGAAGTGTGTTAAAATGGGTGGTGGCAGGGTGAGGACTGATTCAGATAACTACAAGGAATTCTGAAAGGATCCCCTGGTGTGGCATATTTACATTGAATGCAGGTTGGCACCATTGATGGAATGCTTAGTGGGACATGATGTGAGGATGTCGGCTCAATTTGTGAGATCTTGGAAAGATAGGAGGGCTACGATGGGGGTATCTCTTTCGAGGTTAATGAGGAAGTCATAGCTCAAGTGACTGGGCTTTCATGTACTAGTAAGAAGTACAAAAAATACACCAAGACCTAATACAATGAAATTCTCGATGCTTTCTTCAAAGACAATGAAAAACCGGTTAGGTCTAGTTAGGTTTCAAAACGGAAGTGCTCCCTTGTCCTCAGGACCAGGTTTGTTTGGCTATTATGAAATATGTGATTTTAGAAGGTAGGCATAGGGTGTTTTACTACTACCATCTGCCTCTTCTCAATCATCTTCATCATAAAATGCTATAAAATTTCCCTTTCTTCTTGTAAACTAATTTGGAGAATTCTATTAAGATGTGTTTGGACACTTCTATCCAAAACCCATATGAAATTCCCCCCTACCACTCCACCAAGGCTTCATCTTGAGGCTTTATCACTTCCATTTAGCTCATTATCCACCCAAACCTATATTTTTTATCTGTATCGAGGAGCTTGAACCCCCTAACCAACCCACTATGAATCCCTCCCTAAACCCCTAATACCCTAATCCTAAACCCCCTACCAAAAAGAAGAAGGGTGGTGTGGGGACTGCTCAGTCAAAAGTGACCATCGAGCTTTGTGAGCTCAAAATTTCTCCCCACAAGCCAAAACGCAAACCAACTGTAAGGAAAAAAGGTAACGAAGAGGGTAAATTCTAGGTGGAGTTGTCGACCACAAATAACAAAGGGAAGAATAATGTGGGTAAAGATTCTAAGGGGCAGACCATTGTGGTTGCTACTACAGATATAGGATGGAGAATACTATCATTAGGAGATCCCATAGATTGGAAAAAAACAAAAGGGAAGTGTCTATGAATGATATTTCGAGTGACGAGGAGCAAACTGAAAGTAAAGGTAAGAGTAAGGAAGAAGTTGTGAAGGAGGAGGAATTTGTGGAGGGACCTAGTCACTTTTCTAACATCAACAAGATGCTCCATGAATATTTGATGACCCACTCCTTAGACGCTAGGGCTATGGAGAAATATAATTCTAAGACTCCATGGATGATTATAGCAAGTTGTTGGAGCAAATGGATAAGCTCGAAAAGAAATTTTCCAGGTTGACTCGGTTCACCACTAAAATTATCCACCATTCTGCAAGTACCCTTTCTGTTGTGCTCAAGGAAGAATTGGACAAGAAGACTATGGAGGAGGGACCCAACTAGGTTGGGGAGGATTTTTTAAACCTCATACAGAAATGGGAGGGTATATAAAATTAGTTTGTTGTATCTTTATTTTGTTTTATCATTGGATCTTCGCGTGTCAATTGTCGGTTTGCTATCTCTATGTCACATTGTTTTGATGGATTCTGGCTTAATGTTTTAATGTTTAGAACTTGATCTTTTCTAACCCTTTGGGCTCGTGGTGTATAGGGTTCTGCACCTTGTAAATTTAGCTTAATATATCAAAAACTATATCACTTTCCACTAAATTTGAGTAATTGAATAAATTATTCAAAACATCATCCAAAAGGTCAAATCAAATAAATACAACTTTGTTTGCAAAATTCAAACATGATTTGCATGTTCAACTCAAAAATATTAATTAATTAAATCAATTAGTTAATTATCCTCACTCACTTTCATGATTGAGAAAATTTTGATCCCCTGATTACTCACTCCATTCTCTGACTGATCCATCTATTTCCTAACAGATCAATCTATTCTTCAATTCCACATATTATTCAAACTATTTTCTCAACCCCACTAAACACTCACAATGATTTCTTCAAATAACATCGATTACGTAATCAAAATACACTAATTATTCCCATCTAAATCCTCTCAATGGTTTCAAACCGTTGATCAGGATATTCTACTATGTGATCCTAAGCATTCATTTTGAAATACAAATTTTATATAACAATCATCTTTCTTTTCAAAAACGATTGGAGAATCAACATATTTTGCACAAGGAAGTAATGCCAAAATCACAATTGATCTTTTGAAAAACTTTACACATATCTTTGATCGACAACATCACACTTTGAATCTTTTGCTACACACAAATGGAGGATTTATATTGATACAACAAACAATCAAACATCATTGCAAATGCACTTCGACACGAGATGGTAGAACCACATTATATTGAATTCATTGTTATTGTTTTGTTTCAATTGCTTTTGTGAATTCATTATTCTTTGTAGTTTCATTTCATGAGTAATGGGTATGAATCTTAGCTTTTGTTTGGATTAGATTAGTTTCAATTCAATCATGTTTTGATCTCTTAACGTATATCGATTTCCCCCTTATATATTATAGCACACCTGGTGGGACCATAGTCCTTAGCACTAACTATTTCATGAGTGAATTTTGAAGTTGCAAGTTCCAAAAGCACAATTTAAAAAATTTCACGCAAAAGCTACATAAAACTCACACGGTGGATTTCTCGTTCCTACCATAATTGACATTTTTTTGGTCTCTTTTGCCTTTCTTTTTCACTTTTGATTCATTAACAGGGCCACTTCTCCCTTTTTTGTTCACTTTTACACATAACAAAGCCACACTTGTATTTTTGAAGAACTTTTATTTCCAAAAAAAAGCTGTAGGTGCACTAAAGGAGGTCGCTTTTGCTTAAAAAATTTCACCTTTTCTCTGTTGAATTTTTTATCTGAAATCTAAAAAGTTATTTTTCAATTTTTAATATTGGCAGTTGCTTGATTTGAGTGTTTGACATGTGTTAACATTCTTTATGCAGGATTTACAAGAGCATTGCATGAATTTTTACCCAAGAACAAACTAACAAGCTTAATACAGGGAAGGCAATCGGTTGAAGCTTTAAATTTTCTTAGAAGCTTTCATAGTTAGAATTTTTTTTAAAATTGGTGCATAAAATGAACCCCACAACTTGTACGTTTTCAGTTTGGTGCTCTAACAATAGCATTCAAAAATATTTCTAGATTAGAGAAAAATTTCAAATTGGTGCTTTAAAAAGAACATTTCAGAAGCTTTCAAAGTTTAGGAAATTTTCATTTTGGGGCATAAAATGAATCCCACAACTTGCACGTTTTCAATTTGGTTCTCTAAAAAGAACGTTCAAAAAGATTTCTAGATTAGGATAAGATTTCAATTTGGTGCTCTAAAAGGAACATTCAAAAGCTTTCTAGTCTAGAACAAGACTTTAAATTGGTGCTTTAAAAAGAATTTCCAAAGCTTTCTAGATTAGAACAAACACCTCTTTTTGGTGCTCTAAAAGAAAATGATTTTTTTTTTACCAAACACTTTTAATATGTTGATGAAACACATGATTTCATTTTATTGACCAAATTAATACAAGGCTTTAGAAACACTTCAATTGGTGATTAAAATTGGACAAATGCTTTTTGATTTTACATATTACTATCTCTTTGTATGAAATCCATAATACTTCACTTTGGTGCACATAAAAAGAACAATTTTCTATCTTGGACACTTTATTTTCATTTTATTTTATTTTATTTTCATTTTGTTAGGCTTAAAAAGAACATTGCAATGAATTTTACACTCTTAATTTTGTGTTTGGAAAACTAGGTGTCTATCCTCTTTGCTTGCACCTTTTGGTGATGTTGGGTGATGAAAAGCATCGTGAGTTTCATACATTTGTTTACATTTCAAAGCATACCTTTAGAGGGAATGCCTCTCGATTTGGGAGAGGCAATGACCCAAGCAATACTTTTATTTTGATCTGCTATATAAATAATTTTGGGTGTGATGAAAGTCATCAACCACCTAATGCAGATTTTCTATACTGATGAAAGTCTTTATCAGTATCTGTGAGATACGTAAAAACCTTGCAAGGGCTGGGAGACCTCTTAATTAAGTGGATCATTGTATGTGCAGACACCAAATTATCCCAAAATGGGACTAAGAACCAATGTTGTAGAAGCCACCTCTTTTTAGCCAAAAACATTATTTGAAGTGGTGCATCGGAACTTTGATTTTGAGAAGCTACTTACCAAGTCTAACTTATGGTTGAGCTTAAAACACTCTCCATTTGTTGCATGTAAAATCATCCCTTTGGGGCATGAGGTAAGCCCACCTAAAAGAAAGTGTTTATCCCTAGGGTGTATATTGTCCTCATGAAATTTCCAAATCTTTCAGTTACTTTGAAACATCAAACATTGTCCTTGAATTAAAAAGAGCACATCAAAACAAGCATTTAACATGGTTCTCAAACTTCAAACCCTTTTGACTTAGTGTGAATCCTTTGAAAAGAGCCCTATATTTGTACTCCTTAAGGATATCTTTAAAAAAATATCTTTAAAGGTTTCTAAATATTTAGGATCACATTTCAAGTTGCATTAAGGACAAAGTAAACATTGGAAACTATGACTTTAGCATTTTGACTTTCACAAACTTTGAGATTTTGTGGAAAGAAAAGTGCTTAAA
>VDFB02000015.1:253876214-253999808 GCA_007258455.2 Sequoia sempervirens
CTACGTAGCAAATGCGCAAAGACAACGTAGTTCGACAATGACATGGACTGACTGACATGACTGACTTTGACTCCATTTTTAGGATTTTGACATTGATTTGGATATTTTTGTATTTTTTTCTTCAGGATATTTTATGATTTTTAGGTCTTTCTTCAGGACATTTTATGATGTTTTTGGTATTTCTTCAGGACATTTTATGATGTTTTTGTCTTTATTCAGGACTTTTTTCCATGTTTTTTTTTGGATTTTGACATTTAAGAGGATCGTGACAAATGCATATGATTGATGCCTACACATGAGAATCCAAGAAAAAACATGATTGTGCCCCTAGTCAAGTTGAATACCAATTGACAAGTGATGACAATGTTGTTTGACGTGGGAAGGACGCATCTCAAAACAACGTGAGGACGATGATAATAAAGTGACGAAAGTATGGAGGTCTATAGTTGGGCTAGGAATGCAGTCAAGTAATGTTTTGGATAATGCGTTTGTATGGATTAGACTCATTGCATTTGGAATGACTTGGTTAGGACTAGATGGGATGATGATTATCCTCAGATCGTTTGACAAGGGAAAGCCAAGATAGGTGACAGACATGAAAGCTGATAGGGGTGACCTTGGTAAAAGACGAGAGACATGAGACTAAGGGAATTGTCATATGATTTTCAAGGACTATGTCATATAAGGAAAATAAGACTATGACGGTCAATGACATGATGTTTCGTGAATCGTGTATGACCGAATGATAGACATGTCAAGAGTTTTCCCAAAGCATGATTTATGTGTGCCAATTTTATGTCAAGACCAAGGTAGGTGGGAAAATGGATAGAAATGATAGGGCTTAGATGGATGTCAATGTCATGAGGAAGGCATGAGAAATGAGACAACTTGCCCCCAAGTGTAAGAGTCCACATAGACGATTTATTACACATGATGCCCGTTTGCCATGTTTTCATCATGGTACTTATCTAGGGCATCTGTTTGCTAGGTTTTCACCATTGGATGAAATTTTTCTCTTTACTAATTTCTTGACTTTTTGATTTTTTTGGTGTCACCAAGACGCCTGTTTGCCAGGTTTTTATCAGGGTGATGATTTTTTTAATTTTTTGATTTTTTTTGTATTTATGATTTTGGATAGCCTGGATGCTTTAGATAACCACTGACTATTCTGAATCCACTGACGGTGCTGATGTAGAGACTAGTGCCATGATATGCCAAAAATTTTCTGTCTGAAGTAGTTGTATTGTCATGATCATAGCGCTTGTATACAACTGATCAATGTCATTGTGGTCCTTTCTGATACTAGAGTTGGCCTTATCAAAATACGCACATCACAATAGAGTGTCATGAGAGTCCTTATGGTAAAGAGTTGCTACCATGATGTGACGAATTTGTGACGTGGTATTTTTGGACTTTAGGCGAGATGTAGGATTATGACGAATGATGGTGGATGTGGAAAGGTTATTTGGACATTTGGATGAATCACTTTTTATTTTCCAAACTTTGGATGGTGGATGACGGATTTTGGAGGGATGGTGTTTGGAACCAACACTTTTATATGCCTTGTTTGATGACCATTTTGAAGGAGGGGGACATTTGTTATATGTGGGAGTCCTCTTGTATTGTCGCTCCATATTTTGATTGAATTTTGTATTTGACTTGATGTCTTTGTTTGATCCATTTTTTTTTGGGATCTATTTTAATTTCATTTTTCCACTTGTCCTTTTGTTTGATTCAATGGCCTTTGACATTTGATTTTTATCTTTTGACTTATAAGACTTTTGTTTTTGTTGGTTCCAAAGGGAAGGTTTATTTATGATGGAATGATGGTTTATGGTGTGGGTGGAGTGGGTGTTGGAAACAATCTTATGACAAGGTTCACTCATGGACTCCATTTTGATGTCTATGTCTGACAAAGTTGCCCCCAGTATCAAGGAGGTACCACTAACATTGTTTGATTTGCTGTCTGAGGAATAGCCAAGACCTTGATGTCTATAATTTTCCTGAAGCTGTACTGGTTCAAGAATGCCTTGCTCGTGTATGCCTAGTCCTTTGCCTTGATATTGCATGCTTTGAAAGATTCTGTTTGTGATGGGGTATTTATTATTTTGAAAGCAAGATGCTAACCCATTACGATGTCTATGGACACTGTCACTTGTAATATTTTCTTCTACAAGAAATCCTGCTCTGACAAAGATAGATGACCCTAGTTGATAAAGTGTCTTAGCTTCATTTTCATGTTGGACATATTCCTAACTGATATCTTTGGCCTGATCTTGTGACATGTCAGGTTCAGCTGATTCTGTTGGTGCTTCCAAAGAAATGTTGAAGCCATCATTATGGTCAGTGTCATAGAGTCCAGTAAAGTTCGCTATAACTTGATCATTTTCAAATATGTCTATATTGGAATACTCTTGTGCTTAAGGAATATCGTCTATGTGTGTAATGGAGGCAAGTTTCTCATTTTGGAAACTGTCAATAGTCGAGGCCTGTATAGGATTGGAAAGTGTTTGATCATGAATGGCGTAAAGGTCAAAGAGTGGATCATTTTGGATTTCTTGGTCAATGGTAGGGTCTTGGTCAAGGATGGGGTTGTCATGGATTTGGACTTCTTGGTCAATGGTAGGGTCTTGTTCAAAGATGGGGTTGTCATGGATAGGTGTGTTTTGGATGTCATGATTGTCTTGAAGGACTCCCTGAATGGAGTTTAAGATAGGGTCATGGGATGGACTACCTTGTTCTTGACATGAGGGTGACATTATAAGGTCATGCTTTGGACTTTCATTTTGACATGTATCCTCAAGTTTATTAAATGGGATTTGACTTTGGACTATGATAGAATTTTCATGACTAGATGGGCTTGTGAGGATGACTTGAAAAGGATTAATGACCAAAGGACTAGGATAGGAGGTGGGAACTTGGACTGGACTAGTATATGAAGGACTAGGATAGGATATGGGGACTTGGACTAGAGTAGCATGTGAAGGACTAGGGTATGACATTGAGACTTGGACCGGATATGACATGGAGTCTTGGACTGGATTAACTGTTGAAGGACAAGGATATGACATGGAGACTTCGACTTGATTGGTGTAAGGTTGATCGAAAGAGGACATGGAGACTTGGACCAGATCAGTATGGTATGATGTGGGGACTTGACATGAGTTGGTAGATGATTGATAAGGGATGCAGACTTGGACGAGATTAATAGGTGAAGGACTAGCATATGATGTGGAGACATGGAATGGACTAGTGGACAATTGACTTCCCTTGTCAAAGTTAGGATAAGGGTGATAACTGGACATTTGTTGTGAATTAATGGCAGGATTTGTGTTAAGTGAATTTTGGTAGTGAGGGTAGATGGACGGAGGACTAGGACTGATGGGTTGTTGGTACGAAGGACATTGATTTTCAGCTTGGATAAATTGTCTCCTAAAGTCTGAGGCTTCTTAGTATTGACCTCTATAGAGTAATTCCTATTCAACTTTACTAGCAAGCCTATCCATATCTTGGTGAAGGGAAGACAAGGTGGTGGATGTCATGATGTTGTTAAATGCAAAGTGATAATGATGTTTTTCTAAGGGAAATGACTAATGCAAGGTGATAAAATTGGTCAAGAAAGGATGCCAAATGCTAAGGTGACAATGAAGATGTTGACTAAGGAAAATGACCAATGCCAAGTCTAGATACCAAATGAGGACTATGATGGACAATACCAAGTCTAAGTTTAAAATGAGGATTGATATTGTGTTTTGATGTCTTGTTGAAAAGTCTGAATTGTCCAAGGTCGATTGTTTGTGTCCAAATTTATGAATATTGTGTATAATGTTTGAGTAATCCAACAAGCACTTGACAAGCACAATGTTTTGAATGTAATCAATCACACATTAGATAAGTACAATCCTAGGTTAGGCCATGACAATATTCACTAGATTCCACGCAGGTTTTCCCAACCATATATCTGTAGCGTGTGAATTCAGAAGCTTGGCTGTACGGGCTCCCCCTTATAGTGCAATCTCTTCTCAGGCCAACCAAGCTTCCAACCTCCATGAAACTCCCATGGTGAGTTGATCACCTCTACTACAAATTGTGAAAGTGTGGATGCCTTCACACCGACCGGTGTTGCACTAGCAAATAGAAGGATTTTGGCTTACTACACAAGAGTTTTTAATTTGGGACCCCCGTTCAAGTGGTCATACATAGGGCAAGAGATTAATCACCATTAAGGTGGCACTCCAGCGTGAAGAGGTTAAGCTCAATAGGGTTTAAGAGAGCACAACTATGTCTGTATGACACATCCGTACACGCAACCTTAGGTTTTCCCTTAAGGTTTACATTTATATACCGGTTGGGGGTAGCTTGGCTTTAACTCCATTGCTGGTTTGAGTTGTGTTGGGGTGATGAAATCCTCAGGCAAGCCCAATTTTTAGAGTTGGTAACCGTTTCTCTTACACCCAAGATCGCCTGAAAGCGCAAGGGGAGAGAATACTCCGATATACCAAGTCAGAGTAATAACAAATAAAAATGGGTCTAGTTTTGTGATCACTAGGTTTTCACCAAGTGAAAGCATACTCACCTACCATTTTGCAAACACATTTAGACATAGAAAACAAAGGTTCATTTTAAATTGCACCAAAATAAAATGTGTATTATACTAATAAAAATGCAAGCACATTATTTTGATGTTTGATATTTGACAATCGAACCTATAAGACAATATGTTAGTAGTTTTAGTATTTTTTTTCAACTCACGAAAAGTAACCGCCAACAAGCTGCAAACCTTGATTAGTAACAAAATAAATAAATAAAAAAATATTAATGACAGCAGCAAATTAAAACAGCGATAACTTGCTCAAAATTTAACAAAATTTTAAGTGGTAGATATCTATGGAAAGCTAAATGATAGACCTTCAAAACCCAGAAATTGTTTTCCACAATTCTACACAAAAAAATGTTATAGACAAAAGAAGATTCGGGTTTTAAAAGCTAAATTAAAAAAATAGCAAATAGTAAAATAGCCATAACTTTCTCAAATCTTAATGAAATTTCAAACTGTTTGTAGTTCTAGAAAGATGAGACCGAGATCTACAAAACCTAGAAAATTTTTGAAAATATTTTATTCGCCCATTTTTCTGTGCTCAAATGATAGTGACGGGATTTCGTATGACGTCTTGGCTGTAACCTGCAAAACAGTGAAAACAAACAAGAAAACACAATTTTTTCTACAAAACGTCGGGTTCACCAATGTAACTGAGGGTAATTTCTGGATATTAGCTTAGATTAGTTAAATCAAAGTAAAATAATAAAAACCCAAAGTAGCTACAAAACACAATGGAAATACATAAAAGAACGATTATACCTGATCGTTGAGGTCTCCATGATTCATTTCTATAGCACCTTTTTACTTGCTGGATAATGTTACCCTCGGATTCTTTGTTCGAGCAATCTGAAAATGCCTAAGTCCTACAACAAAGCCTAAATGCCTTTGCCTATTGCCAATGCTTATGTCTAAAACAAATGCCAAGATTAATCAATGTAATCAAGGGAAAAATTAGATTTGTTAGATGGTTAGATCAATAACACTAAAATCCATTGAAATAACAAAGTACAAAGGAAAAAATGATGAAAACAAAAGGAACAATATTACCATAAGTCTTCCTCTTCTATGCTTCACCTTCGTTACACCTCCTAGCTTGCAGTAAAATGTTGCCCTCAGATTCGTGTATGAGCAATTATGACTAATGACAAAACTAAAGCAAGTTTTGAAGAATTTATTCAAAATCTAAATGCCTATGCCTATTGCCAATGCCTATGTCTAAAACAAATGCCAAAAGTGATTAAATGACTATATTAAATACTAAAATTGCATATGACAATAAATGTGAAAGTAAATGAATGCCTGTAATAACTATGCAAAATGTCAGCATGTGTGTGTGTGTTCTTCAAAAGTGAGAAGAAGATGACATTTTATAGAAAATACCATTTTGAATGGACGGACAAGATAAATTAATGATGAGAACCTAAAATGAACGATCCAGATTAAACCCGAGAATTCTTAATTAGGGTTAAGAAAAAATCTTTAATCGAACGGTTAGAATAAAATCAGATCGACGGTGGATAATAAATGAGACAATTAATTAGAAAATAAAGATTTTTTCCAAAAATTAATAAGATAAGATTGCCTGATTTGCAAGATTCAAAAAATCAAGAAGATAAGATTTGGAAAATCAAGAATCTGCGCGATTGCTTGATTTTTGGAAGATTAATTACTAATTTGAATTAAGATAATTCAAATTATGGATTTTGAGAGATAATAAATAATCTTTTTTAGATTATTTATCAAAAAGGACTGACAGTTACGATTGACATGACATTTTAAATAATTTAATTTATTTAAAATGAGAAGAATATTAATTGACAATTAAATAATTAGATTTAATTATTTAATTTAGGAGATGAGATTAATTAATTAAATAAATTAATCAATTTATTTAATTAAGACAGTTAGTGACGTATTAAATAAATAAATGTAATTCATTTATTTAATAATCAAGAAGAATCAAATGACAAAGGGGAATTAAATAAATTAAGAAATTTATTTAATTAAAGAAAGACTTAGATAGTTAATGACGTATTAAATAAATAAATAAAATTCATTTATTTAATAATCATGAAGAATAAATGACATGAATTAATTAAATAATTTTGAATTATTTAATCAATAGTCGAATGTGGACCAAGGACATAATTAAATGACATAATTATGCTAGGACGAAAGTGGTAAAAATGAAGCTTGCAGGCCTAGGTCATTTTTAGGTGTCTACACCTAAAAGGTGTTGTATTGTTCCCGAACATTAAAGACTTAAGATTATAGCATAGACAATTCATTTATTGACATAAAATAATATTGCATACATTCCTACTACCAAGAAGAGTCCTTAGACATGATCTAGGTAAGCAAACTTGCATCCAACATATATAGAAGTTCTTAAATGAAGTGTCAAGAAAATAAAAAGCATAGTTCATAGTTTGATCAAATAGCATGAAAAATAGAAAGGCCGAATAATTAGCATAGTCTAAGAGTTTATGCAATTAAACAAAATAGTAATAAAGGCCTGGCGTCTTTTACTAAAACCAACATTTTCCTTCCAAAATTCAGACCCTTTTCTCATCACAGAGAAAAGTATATATAGCAGGAAAGCTTTCCACTGCCTCAAAGAGCAGTAATAGAAAAGATCTCGCGATCCCCGATAATGATGCTTGAATCAGAATATTCCCTAGGCTATTAGAATAGGATCAATCCAGAACAAAACATCCAGTCATCCCAGGCACAAGTGTGTCCTATAAACCATTCCAGAGCATCAATTATAACCTTTTGAAGCCTATAATGGCTTTTGAAATGGATAAAAATATTAAAGGAGTCAAAAGTCCTAAGGGTCTTGATAAGGACCCTAGGACCAAAATGCTTTGTAAATGGAAAAATAATGTTCTAGGAGGTTAGATAGGTTTCTAATGATTTAATTGTGTGAAATAAGGTTAGATATTAAGGATCCAATAGCTTTTAGATAGTAGAGTTCAATAAATTGCAAATTGGAAATTCAAATTTTTGAATTCCAACTTTGGGCAGGTAAGTAGTTTTTTGATGTTTTAGCACAAATAATGTAAACTAATCAATCCAAAATGGTTTGAGAAGTTGGGGAAAGGTTATACAAAGCTATAGAATTCATTTGTATAGAGGTTGGGCTATTGGTGCAAGTATTGTACGGACTACTACAGGAAAAGTAACAAAATCTTTATTTTTCTTACATTCTTTTGAGTTTTCTTTATGAACCATTGATTTTTATTGAAGAAAAGTCTAGATGGATGACTTAGGGATCTGTGTTTACATGTTTAACACCATTTGAATTCCCTAAGAGCAATAATAATCAATTCTCTGTACATTAATATTGACTGTCATAAGGAAATATAGTTTTCTTCACTAATTTTGGTGATTTTTAGGGATGATTGATCCATTTCATGGTAGAATGTTGTTGTGGCCTATGAAATGGATCATTCCTAACATCTATCATACAGTTCTAACAAACTAATGTGCAAGAAAGAGGAATTCTAGGGTGTACACCATAATTTGACAGTGTAAAGTGCTTGAAGATGGAGGCTAATGTATAGCAGTGGGATTTTTCCTTAATAAGGGGTGTGTTTTTGAGTTTGGATTGATTTATTATGTTGATATAATGGTGAACAGTCAAAAAGAGGGTACTGGAAGTGTTTGGAATGTCAAGATTAAAGAAGCCCTAGTTTGAGAGCCATTTATTGAGGGTTTTGTGTTTGAGGGTCTTAACAGTGTCATAGAAGGCTAAGACCTTAGAAATCCTTGGTTTTGAGACATTTTAAGCTACTGTTGAAAGTTTCATTATCTAGAGTTGAGTTTGGAGAGGGGTTGTTTTGAAAAAGAGGGCTAATTAGGCCTTGATTTTGTGGAAACAACAGGTTTTGAGTAGTCTGATCCAAAACAAGTGCCAACAGGATTTTAGTATGTTTTGTAACACCTTAAAAGGCATCTAAATCAATCATTAGTTTTGGGAGTCCTTTGGAAAGTTTGAGAGCAAAGTCAAAAATCCATCACTAGAGGGCTAGAAGCCTAGTCAAGGTGCAAAAGTGAGTTTTATCTAAGACAGAGGGTTGGGGCTTTGTAGTCATTCAATACAAGTGTAGTTGTGCCCCTTAAGAGCATTCCTAGGGTTTGGGTCCATAGGAGAAGGATTTGTGTCATAAGTGCATTATTGAGGCTTATCTCCACAAGGGTGCCTAGAAGATATTTGATACTACTTCATTGGAGTTCTTGAAATCATTGTGGTTTTGCCTAAAGTCCCATCCCCTTTGCATCAGAGTGGTATCAGAGTAGTGAGTAGGTCCTTTAGGGATTGAAGAATCATCAATGGCACCAAAAAATCAACGAGCAAGAGAGTTGGAAGAGTTAAGGGAAACCTTGGAAAGGGAAAGAAGGGAAAGAAGAGAACAAGAAGCAACAAGAGAGCAAGCTAGAGCAAGGGAAGAAAGGCAATGGAGAAGAGAGAGAGATACTATGCAAGAAAGGATAAATAGCCTTGAGAGAAATAAGAGAGAAGAACAAGAAAACCAAGAAGATAATGATGAAGATGAAGAGCATGTGAGGGTAAATCAAGAACAACCTGCAAGTGAGATAGAAGACCTTGAAGAAAGGAGGTTAGTGAGGTTGTTGAAGGCAGTACAAGGTCATGGAGGAAAGAATCACATAGATTTGCCTATCTATCAAGGGAAGATGGATAGTGAGGAGGTGTTAGTATGGCTTGATGCCTTAGAGAACTATTTTGAGTTTGAAGAGATGGATGAAGAGAGGAAGGTTAAGTTTTCCAAAACCAAGTTGAGAGGTACGACATTGACATGATGGACTAGTTTTCAGAATGATAGGATGGCTAGGGGATTGGAAAATTTTTCTACATGGGCAAGGATGAAGAGTTTGGTCAAGGAGCAATTCCAACCATCTGATTATACCATTCATGTGAAGAGGATGAGGTAGAATTTAAGACAAAAGGACATGGATGTGATGTCCTATACTGAGAAATTTCACAAGCTTAGTATCAGAGGAGGATATGAGGAAGAAGATGAGAAAGTAGCTAGGTATATCAATGGCTTAAGATATAACTTACAAGATTAGATTGGTTTACAGATGCCAAGGACATTAGGAGAATGCTTTTAGTTGGCCATTAGAGTAGAAGAGAAGGTGAAAAGGAAGTAGGAAAGATCAAGCAATGGTGGAAGAGGAGGTAGTTCAAACAGAGGTAGAGGTAATAGAGAATAAGGACAAGGCAACATTGATAAGAGCAGCAATGACAAAGGTAAAGAGGTGGTTTCAGATCAAAGAGGTGGATACACTCCTAGAGGAGGAGGAAAATTTGGACAAGGTAGAGGCCCATTCACAGGTAGGTGTTTCAATTGCAATGAACTAGGGCATCCTTCCTTCAAGTGTCCTAAATGGGAACAATCTGATAGGGGCAAAGAAAGGAGAGCTAATTTGGTGCAAGAAGAAGAAGACAAAAAGGAGGAATCAAAAACCTTTATGGCAGACCCTCTGACTAATGGTGAGTTTCTTATGGTCAAGCAAGGAGAAAGACTTCATCAAGAGCCAAAGGTAACTATTTTCAAGACCAATTGTCTCAATCATGGTAAGATATACAGATTACTCATAGATTCAGGATCACATAGCAATTTAGTTTCATCTGATATGGTATCCAAGTTGGGAATTGACACATTTGATCATCCTACTCCCTACAAGGCCACTTGGGTAACTCAAATGCAACATGTAGAGATTTGTAAGAGAGCTTTTGTGGATTTTTCAATTGGATCATATCAGGACAGGGTGATGTCATTCCAATGACTTTTGGTCACATCATCTTAGGGAGACCATGGCAGTATGCTAGAAGGACATTGCATGATGGATTCCATAATAGATATTTGGTGCATAAAGGAGATATTAGATAAAAATTGGTGCCTTTGCCTTTGGAGCAGTCTAATGATAGTTTTGTGATCTATTTTGAGAAGATTTTGCAAGTTAAAGTGCAGGGTAAGATAGGGGAAGACACTGGTTGGTTGAAAAGTAGCAAGTTGTAGTAGGGTTGTGAAGGATACAGCCCTAAAAATTAGAACCTATGGGACTTGGAAAGTATTAAGGTTGGAGGAATTGAATTCCCTATAGTTGAGGGTGATAGAGGGGTTCTTTCACAAAGAAATCAGGGGTGTAAGGGTAGAAACAGGGCTCAAGGACAAACTGAGTTCAAGCAGAAAAAGGGACAAACAAAACGCTCTTTTGACACCAACATGTTGAGTAACTTGAATGCAGGTGGGCATGTTAGAACTATAAAATTTTGAAATTTTTACATTCTATTGCATCCAAAGGTTCCAGTATTGAGTTCTCATTATAAGCTTCAAAGTCCTTTGTATTGGCTTCCTTGTTTTCTGTCATAGAATCCATTGAATCCATCAAGTTTTTCATTTTTCATTCAAAGACCCAAATCGGCAAGACATTGTAAAAGTCTCCCTAACCTGATTTTTCACTAATATATATTTGTTGGAGACTATCGGCAAGACAATTTGCTTGCTTTGGCGAACAAAAGGAATCATTTCAGCAAAGGGGAGTCATTGTCAGAGTAAAGTTACAGCGAATATAGTGTGTTTTTCCGACCGGTGCATGTGGAAGTTTATCGCTCAAGATAAAGGTGTTCGGGAAAATGTTTCGGAAAACTATTTTTTTTTCTTCCCGACAGGCATCCTGAAAAAAGTGTATCGGCATATGTTGGGGCATCGGTCTAATGTCAGGACGAAGACAATATGTCATACCGACTAATGCATAAAGGGGTTGTTTTGGCCAGACTAATTGGTATCAGTATGAACTCATAATGAAACTATTTTGTTTTACCGATTGACTTGCAAATAGTGATCTTGGTAAGACTTATGTGCATCGGGGAAGGTCTAGGCGAAGGGGCCATTGTTTGGCTAAACTAAGTGCAAAGGTATTTCAAACCTATCGGTGAGAAGCTTTGGAGTCTTGTCAATTCAAATCTTATGCCGATGGAGATATGCATAGCCGAGAGAAGAACTTGTCAGCATAAGTTCCACCGAAGTATGAATATTATACCGACAGATGGTTCGAGGTGAGTTTTTCCGAATAGGAGTAAGCTAGAGGAGTGATTTCGGTAGGACATTTGGTGTTGGTGTAAGTTTTCTCGAAGGTTCATTGTCTTGCTGAAGGTATTATTTCAATGGTTGGGTATATTTCTTCGGTGAGAAAACTTGGTGGACATGCCGAAATGAGAATTCATCTATGAAAGGGTGATTTTGTCTTAGTGAATGGAAATACATTGGAAATTACATATCAGTAAGATGCAAAGATATCTACATAACATCTTCCCGACTTTGAAAGTCACAGCGAAGTGGGTGAAATGAAGATTGTATCGGCAAGAATACAAATTTGTCTTGGCGACCCAATGTAGATAAAGACTTTTAGTGAAACAGGATGAAGTTTGCGAGAGGTTTCCTCGACATCTACGGGTTATAGTGAAGAACATAAAGGTAGAGGATTTCAGTCGGTGTGAATGACATTAATGTCTCAGTGATTGGAAAATGCTTTGAGGAAAACATATCGGTATTGTTCCATAATATCTATGAGATGTTTCCCTGACTTTGATTTGTTATAGTGACATGAAAAGTAGAAGCATTTGTCGTCAGGTTGATTCCAAGTGTCGGTAAGACTGCAGAGTGTCTTGGCGAATGATGAAATAAATGTTGAAAAGGGATTTCGCCCCAGATTTGAATTTTTCTCATCGAAAGGACATTTGATGCGACAGTACTAGTTTCAAAGGTGGCTTCATTCGTGCTTCATTAATGGCATGATGGGATAAAACAATAATGATAGTAGTGTTTTAATCAATTCCTCATTTCTGAATTGATTGCTGGTGAATTGGCGAGTTGAACAAGAGAACCAAGACAATTTTTTGGTCTAAGGAGCTCAAGTAGAATAGTGTAAGTAATTGCTTCTCTGTTTCTCATATTTTGATTTTGTAAGCTTAAAAAATGGTGTCTTCTAGTTCTGGAAAGGGTAAGGTTAGGAAACTTGGTGAGAGTAGTCAGCTGAAAGGAAAGAAACAAAAAACTGATACAGAGCATGAAGGCACTGAAAGGAAGCTAAATCAAGACCTTATTGATCAACTACCTGGTTCGGGGCCTAAAGCTAGGAGGTCCGCATAGCTTAGGGTAGAAGTTGACAAGTTAGATGACAAATGCAAGTTCATAGGTGATTTCTGGACTGCTGTAAGAGGGTACGGGCTTTTCAATTTCCACTATCATAGGAGGAATCATTTTGAGCTAGTCTGTAATCCATGGAAGTTGAATGTAGGGAAATTGGTGTGCCCTAATGTATTTGTTAATGCTGAATTGGTAAAATTGCTTGTTGATCATTATGATCCAAAGCGTAAAGCAATATGTGATCCTTCTGGAAAACCACAGATACATGTGTCAAAGTAAGGGATTGGTGAGGTTTTCAAATTGGAAGGATTTTGTGATGAGGAAATCAATTATGAAGAGTTGCAGAAGGAATTTTTCAGAATGGATACAAGTTACAAGGGTTGGAGGTTACCAATTCATAGGGTTAAACAGGGTAACAAGCCCAAACCTCTGAAAGATAGTGAGGGGCCTCCCTATCATGTAGATTTGTTTGAACCCTACATGAAATATACATATTTTTTAGTGTGTCAGGTGTTGGGGATGGATGCCCCAGAATTTATGTCTATGGTGCCAATGGTCATTATAGCAGACATTCAATATCACAATGCTAGGTTATTTGATTATGCTTCATATATTTCTAGGGAGCTTGATTCTGGATTGATGGCTATAAAGGTGGAGCTTCACCTCAGAAATTATTCGTTGTTGATGCATGTAGTGTTATATTTTGGACAAGAGCTAGGGGTGTGGCCCTCGGAAATGAGAATTTCTCAGACTGGAAAGGAGGGTGAAGCATTACCTGTTCAGTTGTGGACTGCCATTTGGGACAGTAGGTTTGTTGGCTCTAGTTTTATTCATTTTGAGGAGTATTCTGTAAAAACATTATATAAATTGTATCATTATCCTTGTAATCATTCATTGACTGATGAGATCAAAAGATTCCTTTGGCCTAAGGATTTTAATGGGCCAATTGACCATAATTGGGGAGACTGGTATTGTTTAGAGGGAGCTATTGTAATTAGAGTGTATGGATTTGAAGATGCTCCTTTCATTCTACCAAGGACAGTTCCAAACAAGGTTGCCTACTTGGAAATTGTTAGACAAATGGATTATAGTAGTGTGATGCATTTCAATTCTTTTGGGAAGCAGGCATTTATGCCTAGTACTTTGTGCTTTGGTGATTTACTGTGTTAGCTAAAGAAGGATATAATTCAATTCTTGATAGATTGTTGCATTATAACATGAAAAGAGGATCAACTAGGAAATACTTTGACCCTGAAGGGTATATTCATTCAGCCAAAGAGAGGATTAATTTTAGAGGGTATCAGCATGTACCCTATCCTTTTGATGATATGATTAGAAATTTGGATGAAAATGAAGCAGAAAGGGTAGTTGAAAGGTATAACCAAGGGTTACAAGATACTAATTTGTCTTCTGGAGATGAAGAAGCACCAAAAGTTGATGTGCCATAGGGTAAAGCAGAAAGGGTGTCCCGATTGAGGACTCAGCAATATGTCTGCCCAGTCAGAGAACAAAGTGTTGAAAGTGGTGATGTTGATGCTAGGCATATGGAGTATAGATCCTTTGTTTTTGATGATGAGTTTATACATTCCCTTGAGTTCAAAGCATTCTTGTACAAGCAGAAGGGGAAGGAGATAAGAGAAAATGTTGATGATATCACTTTTGGAAATGAGGAACAATTGCTGGCTCAGTTGAGAAGATGTGTGGATGATGAAATGGCAAATATGACTCCAAATGTGGGGAGGAAAATGTTGGAGGATGCTGGTGTTATGATATTTCCTGGTTTATATTTGAATTTTGCATTGGTTTTTGATAGTTTCTTGAAGGGTAGTAATGCTACTCATAAGCTTGATAAAGAAAAGGTGACAAAAGTATATATAGGCTCTAGGTATAATACTGGTGAGCGATCAATGTTGATATGGGCTTTGTACCCACCCCACAGGAAATCAGTGGTGCTTGATACAGAGAAGGCATTTGGTCATGTCTTGACTCTAAAGGTTGGGGAAGCTGATCCTATTGCTACTGCTGATATTGGGGTAAACATTACAAAATTAAATAAAGTACATATTCAATTATTGATAAAAGAAAGAGAAATGTATAAGGCAAATAATGAGAAATTGTTGAGAGAAAATGATAGACTCAAAGACTCGGTTGGTGTTTCAATGGGAACAACCAAGATGATCACTCAAGGAGAGAGCTCTCAAGCAAAAGATCATTGGGTAGGGTCAAGTGCCTATTCTCAAGGAAAGCATGGTGCTATTGCTGCAATTATCAAGAAGAGGCAGGATCATTTGACATCCTGGTTGAACAAACTATGGGGAAAATATTCTCATACTCTTGCTGCATTGAAGGAGCACTCAAGGATGGATGGACGAATCATGGAGAAATTTCATGAGTTGGCTCAAAGTGATGAAGCTAGTAGTTCTCCACTTGAAGCTGCTAATCACATAATCAATCACCATCGAAATTTCTATGATGAATTGCAAGGAGATGAACAGGGATTAATTGCAGCTACTAAGAAAATTATAATTCCATTTTCTGATGATAATGGGGATTTAAAAGATGCCACTAGGTGGAAAAATGATTGTGAATCAATGATGAATGAAATCATTAATGTATCTTTTGCGGATAATATAGCATTGGAAGAAGTGAGTAAGCAAAATGAGGAAATGGTCAAAATGGAGGTTACAGTCTAGAATGTTGTTGGAGATGTGGACATGTATGAGCGCCAGGATTATTTGGACCATCTCAACAAGACTCACTTATGGCTAAATAGAGCCTAGTCATTCTCTATCTTAGGTTTTATAATTTGTATTTTCTATTTCTGAAAGGATGCATCCTTTCACATTCTCAATGTATAAATATTCATTTTGAAAAATAATATGAGATAGATAGAATAGGATAGAGAGTAGAGAATACGGTGGAGCACCATGTTTCACAGGGTTGAGACTATGCTGTATGTTTTGAAGCCATGGAAACATCAATGAAAATCATCTGATTTGCTGGCAAATTTTGGTGTCAATTGTTGTGTTATGCCTATTGAAAGAATTATTTGAGTTGTCTCTAAAATTGAGGTTTCTTGGTTATTTAAATCATCATAACAAGTTTATGTCTGGTTTATCTGTATGTTTTTACCGTATCTGTGTGATTGGTTGATAGGTTCTTTCAAGGAAGGATTAAACCCTTTTGATTAATCACAGTAATCAGGGAATTTCATTTAGATCAGTAAGAACTCAATAATCACAACCTTGCATTTTTATACTAGTTATAAATAAATATTCCAAACAATTTGAATGAATCCAGAAAGAAGTCAGTTGTTTATGATTTCATTTGACTCCGCATATTATATAAGGCACTGGTCTCACTATTTCCATCATTTAGTTTTATTCATACTTTTACATCTGTTAACTGAGCATATTAGGGTTTAGTTTTGAATGTTGGTATACAATATATACCAATTCTATTTTATTTTGTCCATTTCAATTTTCCATCTTAGACAAATCATGGTATGAAGATAAGATCAATAGTCAAGTCTGCTTCATTTATTATAGGTACACCTGCCTCGGTCTAGCAATGCCTGGAGAGTAGAAGGTTTAATTCTTTCAAACCTTGTTTTGTTACCCTAAAACATTGTGGAAGCTTGGAACCTTTCATGGTTCAAACCTATGTTTTTGAGAGCTAACAAATGGGTGACTCTACTAGGGATAGCAAAGAATCTGTGCCTTAATTATAGAGTCAGAAGTCCTATATACAGACTCCACTGGGAATACCATGTAATAATCTTTTTCTTACTTTCAAGAAAGTGAGTGGTGACTCTGATTAAGTATTGCAATATGAATGGAAGAAGATCTCAATTTAGGGGAGGTCATTCTAGAGCTCCTCCTAGTAATAGTAAGTGGCACATAAAAATGATAGGGCTGATAAGGGTAAAGGGAAAAGTGAGGACATGTGCTTGACAAACAAAGATAAATCATCAATACCTTTTGGTGAGAATTGCTTTGACACATGGAAAGATAATTCATCTGAAGAACCCTGTATTCCAGAAGATCAGAGAAATCCTTTTTACAATCCTTATAAATAGGCTAAATTTGAAGCTAGGAAACAGGCTGAATTTGAAGCTGGATTTGAAGCTGAACGACTCAGAGTTCAATATGAATATGACCAAAAAATGGAAGGAAATCAGAGTGGACCTGCTAATCAGGAAATTCAACAAGAAGATTATGAATCTTTGAGTTATGAGGAAATTAGGGCACAATATGAATCTCAAAAAAAGGAAAGGGAAGAGCAAGAAAAGGCCCAAATGATTCGAGCAATGAGAGAATTCAAATTGCAGAAGCCTCAGAATATTCCTCACACATCTGATTTTCCCCCAAAATATGTACCACCCCATAAACAAGGTAATCATGGTGCTGGGCATTCTGAACCACCAAGGATTACTCACCATCAAATTGGGAATCAATATAGATAGCCAAATCATCCACCTTATGTTCCCACACAACATCCAAATAATTATCCACCTCCTGGTCAGCGTCATGTACCACAGCAAAATATGCAGTACAATAATCCTATGTACCAATATCAGCACCCACCTAATCCTCCTCCTTATCAATATACAACAATGATCAGACAGTTTGATCTAGCAGGGTTTCAATTATACCCATATCTTATGGACAGCAGTTGGAGAGGTTTATTACCCAAGTTTACAGGTAGTAATGCAATCACTGTTGAAGATCATTTAAGAAGTTTCAATGCTTTTATTCAGGATTTGGATGTACCTTATGAAGATTTGCATATGAGATTATTCATGATGTCTCTTGTTGAAGAAGCTAGGGACTGGTTCAATAGCCTGCCAATAGCTTCTATTTATTCTCTCCAGATATTTCAAGACCAACTCCTTGAACAATTTGGGAATTTGAGTGCACTAGACGCTACTCTCCATGAACTAATGCAAATTCAGAAAGGTCAAAATGATTCAATCTTTGATTTTAATAGAAGATTCAATAAACTGTAGAATAGAATACCTCCAAGATCAAAGTTACCTGACTCTATAGCATTAAGTGTTTACTTGAATGCATTTGACCCTAAAACAGGGTATGAGCTGAGAAATAGGTTCCCAAGGGACTTAACTGAAGCACAAAAGATAGCATTAACAATAGAGAATAATAGAAAAGCTGCTAGGATAATGAATAAGAGAGACAACCCTCGACTTCCTCAACAAAATAATAATTATCAATATAAGCAGGAGAACACATATAGAAATGAAAGACCAAGGTCGAGGTTACATGACATTCCCTATAACACAAACTGGAAGGATGGGAAACCCATAACAGATAGGCATGGAAGCAAAGAAACTCCTGATCCATTGAAGAAGAAGGGAACATATGTGGTGAATAGCAATTATTTTTGTGAGGCTTGTAATAAGCCATATTCCCCTGAATATTGTGTTGTAGCCTAGAAAATGCAAGAAGAAGGATTGCTAATTGGAGATGATGGGGAAGATCATATGATCTACTTGATTTCAAATGCTTCTCATCATGTTGAGGAGAGGTACTCATCTTCGGATGAGGGAGGTTATGAGTATGATGTTGCAGAATGAAGATATAATGTACATATGGCTGAGCAACATGTTTTTTCTGACTCTGAGGATGATTATGTAGAACCACAATCTGTAGAGGTGCCTGCTCACAATAATGTGAGGAAAATTACTGAAGAAGAGATAGAAAAATTGACTGTTGCTGTTGTAGAAGAAGCCAAGAATAAATATTGGTTGAGGAACAGGACAGTAAATGAGAAGGAAGGTGTCCCTAGGGGTATCTTTATGAAAGATCAGAAAGTTGTGCAAGGAGTTTCAAAGAAAAATGAAAACAAGCAACATGAAGAAAGTAAACAGAATCTTGTTCAGAAGGATGTAGTAAAAGAGCTACATAAAGAAATTCAAAAAAATGATCTGTCAAGTAGAGGAGAAAAGGAAGTAAACAGAGAAGAAACATTAGAACAGAAGAAAGTAATTAAGGTAGAAGGTTCTTCTTTTGATTTTACTCAAGCCTTGTCTCAAGTAAAGATGTCTGTCCCACTTTTAGAAATGATGAAAATTAAGGAGTACAGGGACATTGCAATGCAATTGATAACAAATGAGAGTGAAAAACATGTAAGTACTAAAAATAAAATGGTTACAAAAAATAAGCAAGACAAAGTAAATGTCCCTGAAATCTGCTTGAGTAATGTATTGACAAGTCCGCCACAAGTTGATCCTTTCTTTATCACATTACTCATAAATAATAAATTATTGAGGAAATGTATGGTAGATTCTGGTGCCACCATGAATATTATGCCAGTAGGAATGATGAAACAACTAGGTATGTGGGTGGATACACATGAAGGAAAGTGTTACACAATGGATAACTGACCTATTCCTATGGTTGGTATAATGAAAGATGTAGAAGTCAAGTTAGTTGCCTACCCTCAAGTAGCTTACAATATCGATATAACAGTTATAGACACCCTTCCTCAATTTGGTATGCTTTTATCAAGGCAATGGATGGCGGCTATTGGTGGAAATGTCCAGTTTGATCTATCTTATGCAACTATTCCTGTAAATGGCCAAGAAGTGAAATTGTATAGGGAGTCGAGGATGAATTAGCTCATTGATTCTGTGCCACAAGACCAAATCAATTGCTTTTGTGATGTTGTTTTTGGGAGTTTCAAAATAGAACCAGCACAGCCAAAACTGGTTAATAGTGATCCTATTGAGAAGCATGCTGGAAGGAACCATAATGGTGTGTGGAAGATGTATTTTGATAGAGCCTGCAGCCAAGAAGGCAATGGAGTTGGGATAGTATTTGTTTCGCCTGAAGGTAATACATTTAAGTATTCATTCTTGTTAACTTTTGAATGCACGAATAATGTGGCAGAGTATGAAACTCTGTTAACTGGATTGAATATAGCGGTGAAGCATAAAATAAAGTTGCTGGCTATTTTAGGAGATTCTAAGTTAGTTATCTCGCAAGTTAAGGTGAAGTATATAGAAAAAAATAAAAGATTAAAGCAATACAAAAATGTTGTAAGGGATACAATAGAATTGCTTGATGCTTTCTCGATTGAAGGGGTGGATAGATCAAAGAATATAATGGCAGATTTTCTAGCTAATGTAGCATTGAAAAGAGATGATATTACGCTGGCAGGAGTGTCACAAATTGAATTCAAAACAAGGCCTGTTGTGCCTGATAATGTATATAGCTGGCAAGTTTTTAATGATGACACTGATCTTTTAAAGTTCCTTCACTGCATAGACCAGTATGAAGCTCAAGAGATTGACTTCAATTCCTTTGTTGAAGAAGTTGATGGAAAAGAGATAGTCTTTGGAAAATAGATCTTGCAGCTTAAAACAAATAAGATTCCTAAAGGCTTGGTGGCATTAGAGAGGGTATATGATGGAAGTGATCGGCCCTTAATAAAGCAAACACCAGTTGGAAGGGATGACATTGAAGAAATTAATTTGGGAACTGAGATGGCACCAAAAAGGGTGTACATAGGTAAAAGGATCAATCCTACAATTTGAAAAATGTTGATTGAATTGTTGAGAAAGTATAAACATGTATTTTCTTGGTCTTATGAAGATTTGAAAGCATATAGAGAGGACCTATTTCAACATGAAATACCGTTGAAGCCAGATGCTAAACCATTCAGACAAAAGCAAAGGCCGATAAATCCAACTCTAGAACCTAAAATACAAGAGGATTTGGTGAAGCTAAGAGATGGTGGAATCATTAAGCCAATCAGGCATTCAACCTGGGTGTCAAATCTGGTCCTTGTCAGAAAGAAAAATGGAGACATTAGATTACGTGTAGATTTCAGAAATTTAAACATAGCGTCTCTTAAAGATAATTATCCTTTGCCTAATATGGAGGCCATATTGCACAAGGTGACAGGCTGTGAATTGTTGTCTATGATGGATGGATTTTCAGGGTATAACTAGGTCAAGGTTAAAGAGTCTGAGCAATACAAAACAGCATTCACAACCCCTTCTAGAACATATGTTTATTTAAGGATTCCATTTGGTCTCACTAATGCAGGGGTGACTTTTCAAAGAGCCATGGATGTGGCTTTTGTTGATTTGATCAATATTCTCATGGTGGTGTATCAGAATGATCTTACTGCTTACTCTAAGAAGGCTGAGGATCATGTTCATCATTTGGAAAAGGTATTTATAAGAGCCCTTGAATATGGTATTAGCTTAAACCCCAAGAAATGTAATTTTGCTATCACAAAGGGTAAGCTTTTGGGGCACATTGTTTCAAAGGAAGGGATTAGGATAGACCCTAAAAGGGTGGAGGCTATTGATAAGATCCCTATTCCCAAGACTGTTAAGGAAATACAATCATTCTTTGGACAGATAAATTTTGTTAGAAGGTTTGTTTCTAACTTTGTTGAGATTGTCAAACCAATATCAAAAATGTTAAAGAAAGGAAAAAAGATAGAATGGACTGCAGAAGCTTTGGAAGCTTTTGTGTCTATAAAATGAGCTATCAAGGAGGCTCCTATTCTTAAGTTTCCTGACTTCTCAAAACCTTTCCAGATTTTTTTATTTGCATCAATGCATACTGTTGCAGCTGTCATGCTACAAAAGAATGAAGATGGCTATGAGCAACCTATATCTTTTTTCAGTAAGTCATTACAGTGTTATGAACTAAATTATGATATAATGGAGAAGCAACCATTTGCGTTGGTGAATGCTGTAAAATCTTTCAGGCCATACTTGGTTGGAGCAAAGGTAGTTGCTTATGTTCCTCATGCAGCTGTCAAGGATATTATTACACAATCTGAAGTAACAGGGAAAAGATGCAAATGGATCAACAGAATTTAGGAATTTGACTTGGAAATTCAAATTACTAAACTGATCAGAGGTTAGGGTTTAGCTAAACTAATGGCAGAGGCAAATTTTGAAGCAAATCAGATTTGTAATGTAGAAGGAGAAGATGTAATTGCAAGCATTGAGCATACTCAATGGTATGCAGAGATCATGCATTATCTTAAATATATGAAGTGTTCAGAAGGATTAAATGATAACCAGAAAAGAACACTGAAGTTGCAGGCATCAAAATATGTTTTTATGGATGGGGATTTATTTTGGAAAATTAGGGATGGTGTATTATTATTGTGTTTGGATGAGTTTCAAGCTAAACATGTTTTTAGTGAAATGCATGAGGGATTATGTGGAGGACATTATTCAGCAAAAACCACAATGCATAAAATTCTAAGGGTAGGCTATTATTGGCCTACAATTTTTAATGACTCTTTTGCATATGTGAGAAAATGTGAAGCTTGTCAAAAATTCTCTGGGAAATTGAAATATTAGGGAGCTTTGCCATTAAGACCTTTATAGGTTGATGCCCCTTTTCATCAATGGGGAATTGATTTTATTGGAGAGATACAAGAAAAATCAAGTGGTGGACATAGGTGGATATTGGTGGCCACTAATTATTTCACGAAGTGGGTAGAGGCCATCCCAACTAAATAAGCTACAAGTAAGGTGGTGACACAGTTCCTGATGGATAATATTATTACTAGATTTGGTACACCAATGAGGTTGATTACTGATAATGGGATGTGTTTTAGATCAGATGAATTCAAAGGCTTTTGTAGCACATAAGGTATTGTCATTTCTTATGCAACCCCTTATCATCCACAGGCTAATGGACAAGTAGAATCTAGTAATAAGAGTCTTCTAAAGATTATAAGAAGGATGTTAGATCAAAATAAGAAGGCTTGGGATTCAAAATTAAGATTGGTTGTATGGGCTGATAGAATTACGGTGAAGGCAATTGGGAAGTCCCCATTTGAATTAGTATATGGAACACAGGCTAGGATGCCCTTGCAAAACTTCTTACCAGTTTACAGGTTTGTTCTTCAAGAAGATTTAGATATTCCTGAACCCATGGAGGAAAGAATGGAGCAGCTTGTTGAATTGGATGAAATGAGGAGAGTAGCTCAAAGTCAAAATATAAAGTTGCAGAAGCAGATGAAATATTTATTTGATAAAAAGGCAAGGGATAGGAAATTTGGAGAAGGTGATCTAGTACTGATGTGGAATGCAAGGTGCCAGGAGAAGGGAAAACATGGGAAGTTTGAAGCCTTATGGCTAGGGCCTTTTGTGGTGGTTGGAAAGAAAGGTGAAGATTCATACTATTTGCAGAATATGGCTGGTGAAGATCAGGAATTGCCTGTACATGGGCAATTTCTGAAACAAATTTTCTCTTGAAATAATGCAGAGGATTAAGGGTTGCTAGTGCATAGACAACTCTTGATGGTCCTTTTTGAAATCCTTTTCCAAGCATAGGAAAAGTAACAAAATCTTTGTTTTTCTTGCATTCTTTTGAGTTTTCTTGATGAACCATTGATTTTTATTGAAGAAAAGTCTAGTTGGATGACTTAGGGATCTGTTTTTACATGTTTAACACCATTTGAATTCCCTAAGAGCAATAATAATCAATTCTATGTACATTACTATTGACTGTCCTAAGGAAATATAGTTTTCTTCACTAATTTTGGTGATTTTTATGGATGATTGATCCATTTCATGGTAGAATGTTGTTGTGACCTATGAAAAGGATCATTCCTAACATGTATCATATAGTTCTAACAAACTAATGTGCAAGAAAGAGGAATTCTAGGGTGTACACCATAATTTGACAGTGTAAAGTGCTTGAAGATGGAGGCTAATGTATAGCAGTGGGAGTTTTGCCTTAATGAGGGTTGTTTTTTTGAGTTTTGATTTATTTATTATGTTGATCTAATGGTGAACAGTCAAAGAGAGGGTACTGGAAGTGTTTGGAATGTCAAGATTCAAGAAGCCCTAGTTTGAGAGCCATTTATTGAGGGTTTTGTGTTTGAGGGTCTTAACGGTGTCATAGAATACTAAGACCTTGGAAATCCTTGGTTTTGAGACATTTTAAGCTACTATTGAAAGTTTCATTATCTAGAGTTGAGTTTGGAGTGGGGTTGCTTTGAAAAAGAGGGCTAATTAGGCCTTGATTTTATGGAAACAACGGGTTTTGAGGAGTCTAATCCAAAACAAGTGCCAATAGGATTTTAGTATTTTTTGTAACACCTTAAAAGACATCTAAATCAATCATTATTTTTGGGAGTCCTTTGGAAAGTTTGAGATTAAAGTCAAAAATCCATTGCTAGAGGCCTAGTTGGGCTAGAAGCCTAGTCAAGGTGCAAAAGTGAGTTTTGTCTAAGACAGAGGGTTGGGGCTTTGTAGTCATTCAATACAAGTGTACTTGTACCCCTTAAGAGTATTCCTAGGGTTTGGGTCCATAGGAGAAGGATTTGTGTCATAAGTGCATTATTGAGGCTTATCTCCATAAGGGTGTCTGGAAGAGATTTGAGATTGCTTCATTGAATTTCTTGAAATCATTGTGGTTTTTCCTAAATTCCCATCCCCTCTGCATCAATGGTATGTGAAAGGAAAGTTGAGACTCATAGTTGCAAGGAATATACACGTGGAGCAGCAGAGCAAAACTTAGATAAAAGGGAAGCTAGACCTTGTGATGCACGAGCTGGTGCGTGGAAAAATAAACCTGAAGGGAGGTGGTTAAATATTTGTTAACAAAAACCAACAAACTTTGTATCTATCTCAAACAATAATCCTAGGTAATCCATGTAATCTGATCACTTCCTTGAAAAACAAGTCTTCTACATGTACTACATCTATTGTCTTATTACAAGGTATGAAATGTGCCATTTTAGAAAATCTATCCACCACCACAAATATAGAATCATTACCTCTTTGTTTCTTTGACAAACCAAGTATCAAATCCATGTTGATATCCTCCCAAGGTCTCTCTAAAACTGTCAAAGGCTTATACAATCTAACATTCTAATTACTCCCTTTACAACTTGACAAACTCTACAACTCTACACAAATTTCCTAACATCCTTATGAATATATGGCCAAAAGTAATTCTCACTTACCAATGCTACTATCTTATCAATTCCAAAGTGTCCTACCAATCCTCCACTATGTTTTTCTTTCACCAAGCTATCCCTCATTGAACTCTGGGGTATACACAACTAATTCCCTCTGAACAACATATACTCTTGAATGAAATAATCCAACCACTGACTCCTATCCTCCAAGACTGGTTCTTTACAAGCTCTCCAAGGTTCTGCAAAATAAGGGTCTTCCTCATACAGGTTCTTCAATTCATCAAAGCTTAATACCTCCACTCTCATCTCTACTAGTAAATTCTTTCTACTCAAAGCATCAACAACTCTATTTGACTTTCCACTCCAATGTTTAAAAATGAAAGTATAACTTTGCAAGAATTCCACCCATCTCATGTGTCTCTAATTCAACTTACCTTGAGTGTTCAAATACTGCAATGCCTAGTGATCTATATACAACACAAACTCCTTAGGCAACATGTAATGTCTCCACTTCTTCAAGGCTTGAACTATGGTATAAAAATCCTTGTCATACATTGAATACCTTCTCCTAGCATCATTCAATTTCACACTGAAATAGGTTACTGGTCTTCCTTCTTGACTTAATACTGCTCCAATTCCATTTCTACTTGCATCACAGTCTACCTGAAATACCTTACTAAAGTCTAGTAAACACAACATAGGATGCTTAGTCACCTTCTATTTCAACAACTCAAATATCTAGTCTACTACATATTTCCACCTAAAATCCTTCTTATCTCCTCTGATTGTTTCTATCATAGGACTACAAATAGAATTGAAATTCCTAATGAACTTTCGGTTGAAACTAGCCAATCCATGAAATGATCTTACCTCTCCAATGCTTTCTGGTGTAGGACATTCAACAATTTCCCTTACCTTCTTAGGATCCATATCCAATCCATTTGTAGATATCACACATCCCAAATATACCAATTCTTCCTTCATAAAACTACACTTCTTAATGTTTATCAACAACTGCTCTTCTTTCAACCTCTACAAAACTTGTCTTATATGCAACAAATGTTCTTCTCTAGTCTTACCAAAAATTAAGATGTCATTCAAATAGACAATCACAAACTTACCCAAGAATTTCTTCAATACCTCATTCATCAGCCTTATGAAAGTACTCAGTGCATATCTTAGTCCAAAAGGCATCACCAACCACTCATACAATCCTTCATTTGTCTTGAATGTTGTCTTCCACTCATCCCCTTCTCTAATTCTTATATGATGATATCCACTCTTCAAATCTATCTTTGTAAAGTATTTAGCTCTACTCAAACAATCCATAATGTCATTGATCTAGGGAAAAGGAAATCTATATTTCACTATGATTTTGTTTATGCTATAGAGTCTGTACACATCCTCCATTCTCTATCCTTCTTAGGTGCTAGAATAATAGGTACTACACAAGGATTTAAGCTTTCTCTAATCAAACCCTTCTTCAACAACTCTTGCACTTGTCTATTCAACTTTTCATTCACTACCAGTGTCATCTAGTGTTCTGGTTTATTAGGAAAACTAGCTTTAGGAATCAAATCCATGCAATGAATAATACTCCTCACAAGTGGCAATCCATCAGGTACATTATCTAAAATGATAGCTTCATATTCTACAAGCAACTCCTTTATCTCCTTCAGTTGTTCTTCTACATGCTTCAAGTCTTCATCCTTCTTAGGAACCAAGGCATAGCACATGTTCTCATGTCTTAGTCCATCCCAAAATATACTTCCATCAACCAAACAAATTCTAGCATTTGTACAAACCTCAACTTTAGGAACATCCTCCAATGGCAACAAAGTCTGATTCATCCCATTAGCAACAATGGTATATGTGTTCTTCTTTCCATCATGAACAACTTGTCTATCATACTACCAAGGCCTTCCCAACAAAGCATGGCATACATCCATAGGCATGATATCATAGAAAACTTCATCATGATAATTTCCTATCTTCAATTTTACCAAAATGTGTTCACTTACCAGTATCATATGCTCATCTTGAATCCATGCTATCTAATAGGGCTTCAGGTGTTTCAATATTTTCAACTTCAACTTGGTCACCATTTCTTCAGAAACTAGGTTCTTAGAGCTCCCACTGTCAACAATCACTCTACAACATTTACCAGCTACCTTGCATTTTGTCTGGAACAAATTCTTTCTCTACAATGGTTCCTGCTCCATCTCACTTTGACACAATACTCTTTTGTTCACTAACACTTCCATCGTCCATTTTATTAGATGATCTGGCATGATCCTCCTCAGCAAAGTTTGTTCTCCTACTATTCTTTGTATTTCTACTTGTCTCTCCCTGATTACATTTAAATTCTCTATGTCCTCCACCACACTTAAAACAAGTTCCCCTGAATACTCTTTTCTCCTATCCTCTATCATCTTTTCTATAATCCTCATTCTAGTAACCACCATATCCTCCTCTTAGGTAATATTTTCCATCATCTCTATGGTATGAATTATCATTCTTATTGACTTCCTTATCTTTATTCTGATCTACAAAATATCCTCTTCCTGCTCCGATAAAATTTCTTCCTCTTTGAAATCTTCCACCTCTTCCTCATTGTCTCTAATCATGTATTTTATTTAACTTCTCTTCTAATTTTAGGGCACATTGATATGCCTCTTCCACACTCATCAACTTGATCAAACTGATCTCATCCTATCTAGAAGGCTTCAAGCCATTCACATATCTGGCTAGTTGCTCAACCTCATCCTTTGAATGTCCAAATCTTATATTCAACTTGTAGAACTCCTTAGTATACTCTGCCACACTTGAATCCTTCTGTTTCAAATTTTGTAACTTTTAGAAAAAAATTGATATGATAGTATGTGGGCATAAACTTCATCTTTAACTTATTCACCATTTGATCCCATGATTTTATCTTCTCCTTTCATCTTCTTTTCCTATATTTCTACAAATGTTCCCACCAAAGGGATGCATGTCCTTTCAACTTTGTACAAGTGAACTTCACCTTCTTGTCTTTGGCAGTACCTTCAAAATCAAAATACTTCTCCATATCAACTATTCAATCAAGAAATTCATCTAAATCCAACTTACCACTGTAATCCAGTGGATTGAAATGTGGTTTAGCATTTACTCTGGTTAGGTCTCTTATGAACCTCTCTTCTCCTTGATCAAGGCCGGGTTGATTTTATCTTTCCCCTTCTTTCTATTCTTCTACCTCTTCATCACTCACATCATCAACTAGTCAACCTCTCCACTGGGCCGTTTCAACTGCTTCTAGTCTAGCAGCAATTCCTCTCAACATCTCCATTATAGTTGGGTCTCCATTTTTGTGTGCTCCATTTCCTCTACCATTTCTTCTTCCTACCATCGTTACACAAGTCCTTTGTAGCTGCAGGTTGGATCCTAATTCCGCCAACCCACAATAACTCTTCAATAGGACTCTACAAACTCTAACGATCTATCACATAATGAATCTAACTCCAATACTAATTTGGTGCAGTCACGGTGGGAGGGTCCTCAAAGAAAATAGTTTGGGTCATGAAACAAGAGTTACACAACAAAATCCACTCAGAATATGGAGGAAAATGTAGATTCAAACATTCTTATTACTAGAAATTTCAATTATAGTCAGCTGGCAACATCCAGGTTTATAGATTGGGCTCATGCCTGATACAACATGCTCAAAATATAGTATTTCTATATGCTTCTTAATGCGAGCTAAAATATTACACATCAAATCCAATATTCATCTACTTATCTACTACTTCTCCTAAGGATCGACTACAATGATTTATATCACATTCATAGATCTAGAATCCTCCGCATCATCCAAAGATCATTACAATATCTGATGAAGGAAACATAAAATATGCATGAAATAGGTTGGCCTTAAGTTTTAATTACTCCTCGACATGTGCATAGGATGAAGTGTGGACCTAAATTAAGGTTGGGGACACTCCATGGAATAAATTGGAACACTCTATGAGGATCTGCAAGTTACGGGAAGGATCCACAAGAGACAAAACTAGCTATTAGACTCGAAATTGATCTGGTACTTAGTTCTAGAAACTGTCACTTAATCCAAAAGTGATAACTTATAAAGAAAAGATCCAATCATTCTAAAATCTTGGAATAGGGGAAAATGAACATGTCCACGATGAAACATAGATCCATAGGGTCTAGTAAGAAATCATGATGAATCTACCAACTTAAACTGAACATGAACTGAACAAGAACAAAATTGAAATGAAAATATTTTTGGTTGATGTAGGATTGCAAAGAACCAAGGATTATCCTACATCAATAAAACTATCGTTGACTATAGAACAAGGTACATAAGCCACTATCTTAGCACCCACCAAATAGGGTCTAAAATTTTTCACTTCCTTCACCAAGGCATATGCCTATTTTTCCATAATATCATACTTCAATTCTGTTGCCAAAAGTGACTTGCTAAATAAAGCAATGGGTTGTTCATATCCTTCATCATTTTTTTGTAATAGGACAACGAAAATTTTGTGGAATGATGTGAAAGAAAACAACTAAAAATATCTATTAAAATCAAGTGATTTGAGCATCGGTGCCTCTTAGATAGCCTTCTTGATGTTATTGAAGGATTTAACAGGCTCGTCAACCCATTCAACTATTTCTTTCTTTCTCAACATCTTAGAGATGGATCTTTTAGATTCAACAAAGTTTGGAACAAATCTTTTGACAAAGTTAATTTGGCTGAAGAATGACTAGATCCCCTTTACTAACTTAGGAATTGGGATTCTATCAATTGTTGCAACTCTTTGTGGATCAATCCTTATCCCATCCTTTGAAACTATATGCCCCAATAGTTTTCCTTCTATAACCAAAAATGTACATTTCTTAGGGTTCAATGAAATACCATATTCCAAAGCTCTTATGAATATCCTTTCTAGGTGCATGCAATGCTCCTCCTCTTTATTGGAATATGTTGTGAGGTCATTCTAACATATAGCCATAAAAACATCTATGAAATTTGAAAAGGAAACATCCATGGCCCTTTGAAATGTAGCTCTAGCATTTGTTAGGCCAAAAGGAATTCTAACATAGATGTATGTTCCCCATGGTATAGTAAAGGCATACTTATATTGCTCAAACTCTTTTACCTTTAACTGATTGTAGCCAGAAAACCCATCCATCATAGATAAAATATCACAACCAGTAACCTTATGTAGCATTGCCTCCATGTTAGGAAAAGCATAATTATCCTTCAGTGAAAACATATTCAAATTTATGAAGTCAACACATAATCTTATATCTCCATTCTTTTTTCTTACTGGTACCAAATTTGATACCCAAGTGGAATGTCTAATAGGCTTTATGATTCCACCATCTTTGAGCTTCATGAGCTCCTACTACATCTTATGTGCCAATGTAGGTCTTATTGGTCTTTTCTTCTACCTAAAAGTTTTTGCATCAAGCTTTAGAGGAATCTCATGTTGGAATAAATCATCTCTATAAGCCTTTAAGTCATCATACAACCATGCAAAAACATCTTTATATTTCCTCAGTAAATTGATCAACATAGCTCTAACCTTAGGGTTGAGCCTCTTACAAATATACACCTTCTTGGGTGCACTCTGTCTCCAAATTGATTTCCTCAAGGGTTTCATCTTGTGTAGAATTCTACTTCATATTGCATTTGTTTGAGTTATCAAAAACTCTTTCTAGGACTACCAATCCTTTTGGGATTTTGCTGGTTTTGAGTTCAATAACCTCTTTAATGAGAATGGTATCTTTTCCATCCACTTTCTCCACAAAATTATAAAAATCAATTTCTTGACTGTGATACTTAACCGCACAATGCAAGAACTTTAAAAAATTTGTATCATCATTGAATATTTGCCAACTTTGAATATTATCTAGAATAGAAGGACTCATCTGAGTCTCAACCTCTCATATACTAGAGTAGGTAATGACATCCAGTCTCAGGGAAATATTGACAAGGAAGTCTTTCATCACATTTTTTTCCCTTTCTACCCATTTAATGGAAAATCCATCAAACATTTCATTGTAATCCCAAACAAAATCCCTATATTTCTTTAACCTTTTAGTTTTAGACTCATACCATGCTCTTATTTGGGAAACAACTAATTCAGAATCACCTAAGGCTCTGAGCATTTTAATTCCATGCTTGATATAAAATTTAAGTCCAAGGATTAATTCCTCATACTCAACAATACTATTTACACATTCAAACTTGAATGAAAATGAGTATCTATAAGATTTACCTCCTGGTGACATGAGAATCACCCCTACTCCGGATCCTTCTTTTGAACAGGCTCCATCAAAATTCATGGACCAAACACCATTTGACTGGACCTCTTTCTTTATATTTTCAACTATTTGTGCATCATTGACCTTGATTGGCCCTACATCAACAACTTTAAAGTTGTCGATATCTATGTCAATAAAATGCACATCCTCATGTAGATAAACATCCTAAATTATATGCTGATCCCTCTTCACCATGACTAGCATGACATCCCTACCATTTAAAAGTATGGAGGCATAAGAAAGGTCCAACTTTATTCTTCCCCCAACTTTTACTGCCCACCCACATGACAAGAGCATTCCATACTAAGCAAGAATATCAACAACAATTACACTCATAACATAATTATTCTCAGGAAAAGAAACCAACTTGAAAGGGACCTCATTCACAAATCCATCCACCAAGACCTCCCTTGAATCCATAGCAAAACATTTACCATATGTATGACTGGCACACAACCCAACCTCCTTCATGATTTCCAGAGGCCTGATATTGGTGGACACCAAAATCTATCATGCAATTTTTTATAAACTTATCATTCACTTGTAAGGTTAAATAAAATGGGTCTATACGGATGGGGTTAGCATTTAAAGTGGTTCCTATGAATACTTCATGCAACTAAATATGAATTATTTTAGGTTCAACATGCTTCACCCCCTCCTTTTCCTTTTCACTAGGGACATTCATCCCTTCCTTATCACTAACAATAGGTGTACTAGCACTAAGGTCCAATTCCTTTTCCTTGTGTTCCTCTATCCTCATCATTTCTAACAAAGGAAATGTTACTTTTATTTGTGATAAGATCTAATTCATGTCAACATCATTGTATTTTGGAATTACAAAGCTTGATACATCCTTCTCTCTCTTTTTCATTTGATTGGGTTTGGGTTTATTTTTCTGAACCACAGTAGCTCCTTTGCTCCCTTGATCATTCTTTTCTTTCTCAAAATTGTCTTTATCAAAGGAAGCCTCAACTTGATTTTTAGGATCCCTAACCTCCTTTTCTTTCATGTTCTTGTTCTTTGTAGAACTCTTTCCTTTTAGATTACCATCTCCTTCTTTTATGAAGAGGCTACCTATATTACCCTAATCTCTATTAATTATCCTTTTCCTCAAATTGTAAGAACTTCTAACCTCATTATTATTAGTTAGAAACCTAATCTCTTCATTTGAAGGCCTCCTTAGCCTCAAATTTTCTCCTGATTCTAAATTATTCACCCTAGTAGTGTCATCATCTGAGCATACCTCCTCCTCAGCATTCATATCCATTCCAAATAGCATTTTGTCACCATCATCCTCCCCTTGTGAATCATCACAATCATTATATGATTCACAGTTATCCTCCAATGACTAAGAAACCTTACACTACAAATAAGAATGTGGCAACTAACAAGGGTCATACCAAGGAGTATCACCCACAAATTTTGCATTACTTCTTTTCAAAGGATCAGGAGTCTCTTTGTTCTACACATTTCTCTAATTGTTTTAAATAGGCCTACCATTATGCTAGTTGGTATTATGTGGCTGATCTAAAAGCTTAGACCTTCTCTCTTGTCCTTGATAAGTCGGTTTACTATGAGGTAAACCTTTGTCATTTCTTGTTACCCTGTAATTCAACTCCTCAATGGTATTCATCATTTTATCCATTTTGTACCTATCATCAACCTTTTCATTTGAATGCCCCTTAGGGTTCTTGAGAAGCTTTACATCTTCTCTCTTTCCTATTTTACCTGAAGCTCTTCTATTGCTCTCAATGTGGATTGCAACCTTGTATGCATATCTCAAGGTCTGGGGATTCTTATCCCTGAGATGGTAACCTATTTTAGAATCAAAGGTATTTAGATATGTGACCAAACAAACATCTTAATTTAGTCTTAAATGTGTTGGGAGCCTAGACATAGTCTTTTGGAATCTAATGTTAAATTATGCTACCATTTCATTTTGACCCTTAGCAATGTTATTGAATTAATTCAACATGAGTCTTGGGTCTATTTTGTCACCATATTTCTCTATAAAAACCCTCTAGAATTCTTCCTAGATCCAACACTAGCCTCAGGAAGGCTCCTATACCAATCTCTTGCATCAATAGTTAACGATGACATGAGTAGCTTCATAATCACATCTTCATGCTCTACATCAAAATATCCTAATAAGTTCCTAAAAACATGCAAATGTTCCTCACCTATTATGGCTTCACTTTAGGAGAACTTAGGGAGGCACTACCTTATTTCATTGGGAACTTGATTTGGGAATCTAGGGATTCCCCCAAAATCAAGTTGTCTATATGTATCGATCTGTAAGGGTCTTCTTCCAATAACATTACCTCCTCCAAAGTACTAATAACCTCCTTGGCCATGAGGAATATTTTTTTGTATATATGGTTCTTGTGGTATGTGAACATATTGGTTTCCCACATAGGGTGGAATACTCCCCTACATTTGAGGACCACCCTGAAACCGTCCTTGAGTGCTCAGTATAAAATTTTGAACCCCTATATTTTGTTCCACAAATGGCAACTGGGACACAATTCCAATATTTGTATTTGGTTGAAAATAATGACCCTATGTGGGGTTTATCTGAGGGCCCACTAAAACACTAGAACTCATGGGTACAAAACTCATTCCTAGATTACTCTAGGAGTTAGAAGGGCCTGCACCTCCAAATGTAGTACTTCTTATATAGGCAGCACTAGTCACATTTTGTGAAGTAGTGTTTGGTTAAGGATTAGTCCATGTACTAACATGGGAAGTATTTAGAGGCTTACTTACTTGATGGCTAGTTCTGACTTGAGTTTGAGGTATTGGTATGAAAGCACTAGTAGCATTTTGTGTAGCTCTCAAATCATCGAGCTCCTTCCTTGCTTCATCTCTTTTCTTTATCATTTCTTTTGTAGCCTTTTCTTGTTTCAATCTTTCTATTTCAAACAACATGTCCCTGGTTTCATTTAGGATTTCTTTCTTAGTTTAGACCACATTATTTGAGATATGGGATTGAGTAGGAACTTTAGTAGTATTGCAAGGGTTAATTGTATTTTCAGAAGAAAAGGGGTGGCTTTTCCTAGTAGTAGGATCACCTTGCAATTGTTGTATTATAGAATTTCCAAGGGGTGGATTTTTATCTGAAAGTTCTTGGGAAGGGTTGACTACAACCTAGTTTGTATTTCTTGTTTTCCTTTATCTTCTCTAAGAGTTTGTAGATCTTATCGGTGGGGTAGTTAATCCCTCTTCTTCATTTAATAGAGCATAAACTTCTTGGGAAGAATATGAACTATCTTGACTATGAAAAATATAACTAGTATCTTTATCAAAGGTAGGATCAAACTTACTTGGATCCTTGTTCTTCTAATTCTAATTCTTGCTTCTCCAAGCTACTCTACTTCTTGTGTCTCCTCCCTTTGTTCTCCTTGAATGGGTTAGGATTGTGGATTGATATTTTGTCATGCATGATTACAACTTCTTCTTTTCAACTGGTCTTCAAAGTTTAGAGTACCCAACCAAATTAATTGGAGTAATATTTCTTCCTACTGATGCACGTTGGCAAAAACTTTGAAACTTGAGTGACTCTATTAAGGCTAGGTGGTCTCTTACCAGATCTTCCCAACTTCTCCCCAGTAGAGTCAACAATCTATTGGTGTTTCTAGCTAATGGGATAGCATCTCCTAAAGGGTAGCTACTCCTTCTACTCAGAGACCCTAGGTCAATGGCCAACAAACAAGAGATAATTGATTGTAAAGCGTCTCCTCTGCACTTTATTCTTTGTAGGACCAAGGTGGGTATCCCTATACATTAATGCAAATCATCACACTACAATGGCGGGAAGCCTTCAATTGGCTAAATCATCTACACAACTCTTCCTTGTCCTCAATATCTTGTGGTAGTATGGAAAGAAAACATAAAAGAAAATGCAGGAAAGTAAAAGGTTCCTTTTGAATTGAAATTGGATCCACCTCATACCTAGGCTTATGAACATAGAATGACCAGTGCCATATCCACATGAAGTCCAAAAATGAAGTAACACTCCTACAACAGACCCACCCTGGCTTCTTCTAAACTTGTTGCCTCATATAAAGAAACCAACAAAAGAACAAAACTATCAAACTTCTTTGAGATCCTTATAGAATCATCACAACTTAACATATGAACTAAAATAAATTACTCTGCCCCTTGAACAAAAAATAGCAAAATCATGCACTTATGGTCAATAAATGTGATATGAGAATAAATACAACCCTCGATTATATTGATTAAAATACTATGGGTACAATAGTGGAGAGAGTGATAGAGTTGATACAATACTTGAAAGTAAAACACAATGGACATTTAGGTCATCTATTGTTATTATAGAGCATACATTACAACATATCCTTCCTAAGTGCAAAAATAAATATATAGACTAAGAAAAAGACCTACAAAGATTCAGAGAGGGTGGAACCTCAACAAAATGTACAAAATTTTACTTTATAGTGCAAGCATAACTCATATTCAAATTTGAAATTCTAAACCCTAACCAAACTAGGGTTGTGGACCAAAGCACCTAGGTCAAACTGAAGTCCACCAAGAATTTCCCCCAAAAATGATGCAACCACTAGACTTGAATGCACCTAACACCTTGAGCACACTCCAATAGAGTCATTTATGAATGTAGGCATGGTACTCTTAGAAAATCTACAATCATAGTCAAGAAGAAAATAACTTGACATTGATTTCATTCTTTGTAACACATTAGGACATCAATGGCACCACTCAACAATAAATTATATTTGGGAGAAGCAAAATTTTGATCTATATATGTCCTGGGTTGATCCTAGTAGCTGAGGAGCAGATATGCCATTACTACATATTCATTATATGAAAAAAAGAGTAGCCAACCATTTGGAAAATATAATTTTAAACTATGGCCATCAATCTATCTTAATCACACCAAGATCCAATGCCTAACACTCACTATCAGCAGCTATAAAACCTAACTGCTAGATTTAAACACTTTAAATCAGGGTTGCACAATCATCACCATCATAACATTGCATGACTCACAACAATGATTTGAGTCACACAAAATTGTACCAATAAGATTTTTCCACCTGGAGCACTAACCATTCAAACCATAGGCACCACCATCTTCATTGATAGTCAACACACACCCACGTGGATGAATCTCCATTTCTTTCCACTGACCATACGAGACTAAGTCGAGATTCACCAAAAGCCCCAACAGAAAGAACAAGCACTGTCTAATATCTTAAATCATCATTGTTGATCTTTGACAACCACCACCATGACATCACATCCCACTCACTCATTCGCTGTCACCAACAGTCCCACCAAGGACATGCATCACCAGCCCACTAACCCTGCAAGACTTTTGGAAATATTATTTTAATTGTCCAGGGTCCGCAAGGAATGACTAAGATGAAGCCACGATTTATCCTTTATGTCCATTATTTGATCAAGGGCCCATAACAACTACTACTAGGTATGAAGACCATGGGACCCATGCCACACATACGCCACATGGCAGAAGCGTGCTAACCCCATGGATTTAATTAATATTTTATTCCTATGGGGTGCACGGAGAATGGCTGAGATCAAATCTCTTGATCCAATAGCTAGCAAATCTATACATGCACAAAGTCAGTCATAAAAAGGGGACCTAACTAGGTCAATGGGAACAAGACCTTGGGATAAAAAGACTTAAGGAATTAAGTCATAAAATGAAATTTATCTCACCCAACATAGAAAAAGGGTCAAATATTCAAATGGGTCATGCCTAGGAAAATGACAAGTGTTGTAACATAAGTCATGAATTAAATGGGGCAAGTCTAACCAAACACAAAAGGTCAACAGGTATGTGTAGGATCAACATGGAAAAAACAGGCCCTTAAGTGGCAAAAAATTTAGAAAAATCAAAGTTACGCAACTTGACATAAAAATTTGAATAAGTTATATTTATTATTTCAAAAATATGTAAGAATAGAATCTGTAGCAAATTAAATGTAGTTTCTAAACTACTAGGTTTGTTTAAAAAGAAGAAAAATCTATTTGGTGAAAATTTGAAATTTCAATGTAGTAGTACTTAAATTTTAGGGAAAAAATAAGAAGTAGGTGTCTGTCTGACCACCCTAACCACAATAAAATGATAATTTTTTTTATAATATTTTAGATATAAGTAGAGGACTCATGTCTTGATGTGATGCATATTTTTTTGTAATTTTTTCCAAGTAAATAATTAATTATGATTTTTTATTACAAATTTTAGGAAATAAAACTCATATGTCCGACCACCTTAACTTGGTCAAAACTTCATGAAATTATTTTTTTCTTTTTAATCCTATCATATACAAAGCATAGAATGTGACGATGTTTTGGATTCAAAAAATGTTATACATTGAAAGCTATAGATGTTTTTCAATCAGCCTATCAATTAGGACTTTTAGTTGTAATTTGAATAGAAAATGAATAATAATTACTTATTAAATTCAAAGTAAAGCATAATTTATATTGGTGGAAAACTAAGAATCCTCCTTTAAAACCCTTTTCTTTTCATTAATTTTGGGTAAAAAAAAGTCGTCAGCCACATACCCATCATGTTGCCCCTTTTTGGCCCATCATGATCCTGTACATACCCCATCATGAAAATACATTCAAACTAGGGTTTAAGGAGGGTTTTTGATGAATGATGGGTATGTACAGGATCATCATGGAAAAAATAGGCCCTTAAGTGGCAAAAAAATTAGAAAAATCAGAGTTAAGCAACTTTCCATAAAAATTTGAATAAGTTATCTATATTATTTCAAAAATATGTAAAAATAGAATCTATAGTAAATTAAATGTAGTTTCTAAACTACTAGGTTTTTTTTTAAATAATCTATTTGGTGAAAATTTGAAATTTCAATGCAGTAGTACTTAAATTTCAAGGAAAAAATAAGAAGTAGGTGTCTGTCTGACCACCCTAACTAAAATAAAATGGTAATATTTTTTTATAATATTTTACATATAAGTAGAGGACTCATATCCTAATGTGATGCCTATTTTTTTGTAATTTTTTTCCAAGTAAATAATTAATTATAATTTTTTTATTAAAACTTTTAAAAACTATAAAAACTCTTATGTTTGACCACCTTCACTTAGTCAAAAATTCATGAAATTCAATTTTATTTTCTTTAATCTTATAGTATGTGAAGCATAGAATGTGACACATGTTTCAAATTCAAAAAATGTGATACTGTTTGAAAGTTATAGATGTTTTTCAATCGGCCTATCAATCAGGACTTCAGTTGTAATTCAAATAGAAAATGAATAATAATTATTTATTAAATTCAAAGTAAAGCATAATTTATATTGGTGGAAAGCTGAGAATCTACTTTAAAAACCTTTTTCATTTCATTAATTTTGGGTAAAAAAAGGTCGTTAGCCACATACCCTACACATACACATCATATCATCACTTTTTGGCCCATCATGATCCTACACATACCCTGATAAAGGCTTGAGGCATTTTAAGCCCTAAGATAGAACCCTAATGCATGAAAAGTGAACCCTAGCCCTCAGGAGACTCAAAATTTTGACAAAAAGGGAAATGATTTTATAAGCTCCACCAAAATATACATCTGATAGAAGTACATCTATAAATGTATGAAAAAATAGATGTATAGAGATGAGATAAGAACTATACAAGAGTATAGGAGAAAATATTACATTGTACTAATTTTGATCTAATTAATAGAATGGATGCTAGAGTTTTATCTATATAATTTTATTTATTATTTTGTGGATGTATAAATAGTTAATCATATGTATTATTGCTTTGGTATTCACCTTTACATTACTAAGTCTAGGGTATATACAACACTTAGAAAATACTTGGGGCTCAAAACTTCAATTTTTTTTCCCCAATTTTTTTGCTAACAATCATATATGTAGACAATCAAAATATCCTGATTGATATCATGCACTTAATTTTGATTAACTAACACTGATTCTTAATCATTTATACACTAACCAATTAATTGAATAATCTTTATTTAATGAATTTAACTCCTAATAATTAGATAATACACTTTATTAGAATATTTCATCATTTTCTTCCTTTAATTAAATAAATCAATCTTATTTAATTAAAATACTAATTTTACAATATCTTCTCATTTGATTTAAATAAACTCAATACATTTAAATTAAATGTCACAATCTAAGATAATTAATCCTAAATTAATTAACTTCTAACACTAATCCTCCATTCCTCTAGCTTTTACAAGTTGCACATGTAAATCAATTTAATTGTTTTACTAATTCCCTCTATTTTCATTCAAATGTGGCATTTTCTTTTGAATATTCCACCCACTTGAAGTTTTCCTCCCAAAGGACTTTTGTCCTCTACCTTTTCATTAAAGGCTCTTACATGTCCTCTCCTTGAGCCAACTTGGTAATAATTCATCTTACATCCCCTCTTACACAAGCCACCTCTTGAAATTCAAATTTCATCTATATGCATTTAACATGTACATTGTTCAAAATGTGCTCCACTCTCCTTCATTAGCATTTTGACAATTGGCACAATGCCATTGGTTCAAATTTTAATCCCATATTCTTCCTATACTTCAATCTTCAATCCTTCTTCCTTATAAATGGAGGTCTTCTCTATTGATTTGGGATCCACGAGTTCATCCAAAATTTGGTCCATAAGTTTATGCAAGTTCATTATCCATAATTTCATCCACACTTTCATCCAACTTAGCATAAAATTTATCATCCATGGCTAGTTTATTATCATTTTGCATCAAGAATTGCACATCTATCATCAAGCTTATCAAAGAATTGGGAAAGGTCTTCTCTTCACATCAAAGAAGAACCAATTCCCCCATGTGATGCTGGTTTGAGCATTTAGAATATAATTTCATTATTATTCTATTTGATTACTTTACTTTGTTTTTATGTTCTTATGTTTGAATGAATTTCATGGGGAATGCTTGTTTACACTTGTTTAAGGAATAATGTTTGCTTGTTTGTCCATGTTTGAGTAGGTCTATGGAAAGCATTCTACATTTGGCACTATAAGGAGGTTGAATCTTTCAAAATTAACAAGTTTTGTGGTCAGTTCCATTATTTTTTCCATTTTATTTTCTTTCATAACACGACGACGCTGAGGAGGACAAATAATGACACTATCAGTCCAACATCACTATATAGAAACGCTACCTCTATATCTAAAGGGTGACATAGTGTTGATTTTCTTGAAGTTTGGATCATTCAAATCTTAAAAGGCAACAATGGTTAATATAGAAACACAATTGTGGTCTCTGTTTTTCCACAAAGCAATGTTGAAGCTCCAAATAGTGATGCCTTTATGGATTGTGATGCTGGGTTGGGGTAAAAATCAATTTTCAAATTTATTTTGGCATGTGCTTTATGTTGTTGATTTCTCTTGATCATTAACCTATTTTTTGTGGGCTGATCAACTTTTTTAGGTTATGGAAAAAAGAAGGAAAAGAGGAAAAAAAGGGAAGGTCTCTTATGGCACTATTTCACGATTGAAACAAGTGTTTTTTAACACTTTAGGGATACTTATAACCCAATATTTAGAAATCTTGTTATCTTTAGCTTTAGAACATAACTAATTTTTTTTTGGGATTTAAAAAGAACACACAAAGGGTTAAAAAGAACCTTAGAAACTCATTACATTTGATTTTGGATCTTAAAAATTGAACAAACAACTTCAAACACTTGGTTTTGGTGCTATAAAAAGAATCCATCATTGCTTTGAGGACTAAAAGATGAATTTGTGTTTGTCTTGTTTTGTAATCTTCTTTACAAAATAATATCATTTAAATGCATATGCACTTCTCTCGCGCTTCATGGAAATCTTGAGAATCAAAAGCATTTTAGGGATATTAGGTTGTCTAAAACATTGCCTCCACATTTCAAACTAAAGGATTTTTAAAATTGAACAAATCTTGCTAGAGTGAGAAAAGTCATTGCATGTGTTCTCTCTTTCTTCACACAAACAAAGATTGATCGAACTATAGATGTGCTTACTCACTATTGTTCACATTTAGAGGGCCTTCCTTGGAGTGAAAAAGTACTCACCCCAAGGGAATGACCCAAGTGATAACAAGCATAAGCCAAGATCTTCCGAACTGCTATACAAATTTGTGGATGCAAGGAAAGTTTGCAATCAACTAAGTGATGCATGATAGCTATCCCCTAGTATCTTTATGATTCATAAAGCCCTTGTTATAAGGGTTGGGAAACCTCTTGATGGAGTTTATCATGGTTTCCTTTGAACTAGATTCCCTTATTAAGAACCTTTCTTTAGAAGCCAAAAATCCCAATATTTGTTGGCGTCAAGAGGTCGGACCTCCAGAGCCATCCCACGTATTTGTGATTCTTTGTAGAGATGAAAAGTTTGTCATGGGAGATTCATGAAAACTGAAGGTTGGCTGACTCATAGAAGTGAGTGCTATGGAGAGGAGCCAGTGTGGTCAAGCTTCTAATCATCCACTTTGAAAAGGTGCAACTCGATTTATCCAAGTGTGAATTCAAAAATTATTTTATTTTCCATCCTAGGGTTGTACAATCTTTGAGTTAGTTAAACACATTTCTTGGATCCAAAATCTTGAAAACAAACATTCAATAAGGACATCCAATTTCAAACCTTTAGAAGGAGCAAATACCTTTGAAAAATCCAAGTGTTACTGCTTGTCCCTAGGGATTTCATCCTTAGAGGCCTCTAAGTATTTGGATTTATATTTCAATTTTCTCTCTAAAGTCAACATTAGGGAATTATTGCCTTTGATTCTCTTTATTTCCACATAATGGACTTTTTGGGATGAAAATAAATTTAGACATAGAAATTTAGTTTGAAAAGATAAACAAGAAAGTGTTTGTGGTAAAAAGAACTCATTAAGCAAGATAAGAAACAATTGAACCACACACATGTGTTTTCTCAAATTATTTACTGCAAGATCAAAGTTGCAAAACCAAAGTCCATGAATCGTCACAAATTTCTTAGTCCAAGAAATCTCAATAAATTTCAATCTATGCTTTACGAAGTTAGGGAAAGATTGGTCTATAGCTTTCACAAACGTGCTTCAAAAGACAATCCCAATTTGTATTCATTTTATTATTGTCAAAATCAAAATCTTTTCCAACATGTTGAGTATCACTTTGTAGGGTTGAAAGGTCCTTGGAAGTATAGCATGTTCTTCAATACCTAGGTCTTGTAGACAAAAGTCTCTCTAAGTTCACTTAGGATCAAAATCCACATTCCATCCTTCCTCAAACATCAATCAAAAACCCATCTTACAAACAACTCTTAGAATCTTGGAAAAAATCCTTCACGTTAGGCTTTTGGAAAATCCTTCTAATCAAAATCAAAATCATCTTGTTTGACTATGTCTAGATGCAACCTTCTTTATACACTTAGCTAAATTATCACCTTGTGGGCAAGTTTATCCCAAGATAACATCCCACATCTTGGTTTTTATAGGTTCATTATCCAAAATTCAAATCCAAATCAAACCCAAAGTAAAAAATCCAAAAGTCCTAAAGTCTAGTATCCTTCCAAGGTTCCTCAATAGTTCAATCATTCACATCACTCATATTTCATTATCTCATCACCATCCTTTGATCCTTCACATATTATATTTTCTTTTTGTACCTAAAGTTGGACCAACCTAAGGAATTAGAGGTTCACCATCCCTTATTCCTAAAACATGATCCTTATTTATGGTCCAAACTAGATCTCAACACAAGAAGAACATGGACACAAACAAAGAAACATCCACTTCAAGTGACTTGAGTCAAACTGCATCTGAAATCAACCCCATTAGATCTAGCAATACCCCAATCAACCTTCCTCAACTACCACAATATCTTCAAGAGGGAGGTTTCTAAGTGGAGGATATCACCAACAATGTCCTAGGAATGACTCAAGATGAAATCATGGAAATGGTCCAAAATCCTGAAAATCACAAAATTTTCAACACAATGATGGGACTTAATCCCTCACAATACATGCTAGAATTAGAAAAGGAAGGGGCTAAACTCCCTTTTAATTATGATGTAAGCACTATTGTGGAAAAACCTCTTGAGAATATGTCACTTGTACCATTCACACCACCTTTTCAAAATATCGTTCAACCCATCCCGTAACCAACATCATCTCATGCTCCAAGTCAACCCATGGTTACCAAGAGGAGTTCATTACTTCATTCTCTTCAAACACATCTCCTTGTAAATAACTAAGAATTGGATGCAAACACCATCTTGGGTCAACCAAATACTATTCGTAAAAACCCAAAACATCCATACATTCCACTCGTCTTTCATGAAACCAACAATCTATCTACTTGTGTCACATCACTGGCATATTCTCTTGACACACAAGTCTCTCTCTCCATGACTTCACAAGGACAAGGGGGGCTCTTTGATCCCTCATCATCACTTTCTCAAGGAAACACACCACCCATCTTCCCATCATTTCCCCCTCTACCATTAAGATCCACACCAATCCTCAATCAACCAAATCAAAGACATCCTTTACTCATGAATCAAATAAATATACCAAATCCTCTGATCATGCCACCGATATCGCAACACTAGGTGGCACCAATCCAAACAATGCAATCCATTGTTGCACCATCTATAAATGTGGACTCACAAGGACCTAACATGACAACCACACCATCTATCACAAAAACCCTACCATCAATCCAATGGAACCCCAACAACCACCTCAAAAAACTCTCATCACAACATCTCACACCATTCCAAATCCTCCAGCTTCACCACTAAAACCAAACATAGAAAATCAATACAGTATCACACTGCAAGCTTCCCAACAAGCCTATTAGAAATCATTCTAGAAATTTCAAGCTCAACAAGCCACACAAGCTACATAGCAAGCTACTCAACAAGCATAGGCATAGTTGCTCAAGTGCAAGCTCAAGATTTATTGCAAAAAAAGCAAGCCACCCAAGCTACCCAAGCTGCACAAGCCTCACAAGCTACACAAGCCACCCAAGCTTCCCAAGAAGCTCAAGCTCAAGCACAATCTCAGTATCAATCCCAACAAGCTCAAGCACAAGCACAATACCAAGCACAACAACAAGTAGTTCAGTAGCAAGCCTATCAATAAACTTTTCAACAATACCAAGTGCAACAAGAAGCATCTCAACAACTAGCCCAACAACAAGCATTGTTGGAACAACAACAACAAGGCCAACAACAAGTGTTGTTGGCACAAAAATTGTAGGAATACCAACAAGCATTTGTGGCACAAAAAAATGTGCAAAACCTCCCAAAACACATGCAAAACACCCCACCTACTAGTCAAAAAATCAAACCCCCTCAAAAGCCATTCATTCCATCACCTAATCTACAAAACAATGTTTCTACACAAATCAAATTTCTCTAACAAGAGGTGTTAGACCTACAATCTGGAAAAACAACAAAAAACCAAGGGAATTTGTGCCCTTATCCATTTGACAGAAGCATTGTGATGGTTCCATTCCCAAAAGAGTTTGAGATACCTAAATTTGAAAAATATCGTGGAACTGATAACTTTGAAGATCACATTAGGGAATTTCATGTCCACTATACAGAAGTTGCATATGATGACACATATTTGATGTGACTATTCCCTCATAGTTTGGCTAGACTAGCAATGGAATGGTTCCATCACCTTCCTCCTAGAATCAAAAAGTTCCAAGAAATCGTTGATGCATTCATATAGAACTACACATTCAACATAGGCATGGATGTGAGTCTAGAAGAACTATCTGCTCTCAAACAAGCTAAGGGGGAAACATTCACATCCTTCTTACGATGATAGCAATCCAAGGCCAACAGGAGCAAGTGGACTATACTAGAAGAACAACAAATTTGTACTATCATCACTAATCTTAAAGGGACCTTGTCCTTCCATCTGAAAATACAATGCCTGACCACATATGACTAGTTGATCCCCAAGGAACTCAACTTCGAAAGATCCCTTATCACACAAGGGGGACACCTACTTATCAAGACAACCTCCCTTCAACTAGTTATAACGAAAAAACCTCACACATGGGAAAAGAACAAGAATATCACTGACGATGGTGTCATTGAAGCTAAAGTTGTAATCAATTCCCCAAGGAAAAACACACAATCATATCAACAACCACAAGTCAATAATCAAAACAACACACAAGCTAACACAGTATCACAACAACCAAACAATCAAATAGTCAATAATCTAAATAATCAAGGGGGACCACCCCCACAGAACAAGTATCCACCCAAATGAAAATACACACCCCTTGGGGAATCAATCGAATCTATCATGAAAAAAATAGTACATGAGAATTTCATTAAAATATTTTTTTATGAGAATTATCAAGAGCCCCAAGTAAAACAACCATAGTATAACAAAAACCACCTTTACGATTTTCATAAAATCAAGGGGCACACAATGGCCAATTGCATGAGATTGAAAATTTTGATCCAAGGCCTTAAGATATACATGAATCTGATGCCATATCACAATATAAAGGGGAAAATAATGGAAAGTCAAAGTATAACAATGTAAACCATGTTTATGATCATGTTGTTGCATCCTTAGATGAATGGGTCACTGTTGTCAACATCAAAGGAGCTAAAACCAACTATGGAGTCACCACACACAGTGGCAGAGTTTCCATTTATGGACCATCACAACCACCCAAGGCCCCGACCTCTAATCCAAAATCTGTTCCTAGTGGTTATAATTTCTTAGATTAGTTAAAAAGAACCCCTGCCCAGATCTCCATCATGGAGTTGCTAAAAATCTCACCTACACATAGGAAGATCCTAGAAGAAACATTATCCACATCCTCCATCCCCATGGACCTTGATGTAGACTAGTTCTAAGCTATGGTTGGACACATCACCACATTGCATCTCTTGACATTCTCTGAAAAAGATCTCCCAACTCAACCATCTCATAACTGCACACTCCATCTCGAGGTCTTGGTCCATAAAAATAAAGTCAAAAGAGTCTTGGTGGATGGGGGTGTAGGTTTGAATATTTGTACCCTTAAGCTAATAAATAATTTGGGATTCTTCAAGGATGCCATTGAAAAAGGTAAAGGTATTACAATTAGCGCATATAATGATCAAGAAAGAGTGTCTCAAGGCATTATTCAACTCCCTATTCAAGTAGGGCTAGCCATCATGGAAACTACATGTCAAGTCCTTGATCTAGAACTACCTTACAATATCCTCCTAGGGCACCCATGGATCCATGGAATTCAAGCTGTCACATCTACTTTCCATTAATGTGTCAATTTTCCCTATCAAAATCAAGAGGTCACAATCCATGGTGATCCCAAGCCATTTTATTATTGTAAGAATCTAGAAGCCAAGTACTACAAAATCCCCTAAGTACCAAAGAATGATGAAGGCCCTACAACTCCATATATAGACCCATCTACCCTAGCCTCCACTTTTGAGACAAAGACACTTTCCATTTTAGAAATCTCTGATATCAAAGTCATTATCCAAGACATTGGGTGTGGGGATTACAAAATGAAAAAGAGTTCCTTTGTAATAGGAGAGTTACCTCAATCTCCTTGATATCGTGGACAACCTCAACCAATTGACACATCAGCCCAAACCTTCAAAGTAAACCCCTCTAGATTCAAAAGGTGGGGGAACCTAAGTCAGTAAAGTGGTAGATGAAAGTGATATATGAAGCTTATTGTATCAAGATGAAATTCTCGTACTTGATCTTCATGGAGAATAACAACAAAGGACTGTAGTTAATGCAAGGATGGGGCTATAACAAAAATAAAAAGTTGGGAAAAATGATAACAGCCAGTTAAAACTTATAATTCCTAACAAGTGAATAAACAATCTTGGCCTTGGATGTACTCCACCAAAAATAACCATACTTTGAAAATGTTCCCCTGTTATAAAAGTAAAAGTTCCTCCTCAATTACCAATATCCATAGGTTTTCCCTTAGACAACTATACCTTTGATATAACTGATGTGTGTGGCAAGGACCCCATAACTGATCTACCCATGTTATTCGAACATCTCTCCCTCTTCATGATTAGTACCCTATCTTTTGAGTCGAACAACCAAACCCATGAGCTAAAGTTAGTCTATCCCCAACTCATCGACTATGACCAATGAGGACAACCAATTTTGAACATGTTCAAAAATGATGAGGCTCTCTTGGAATTCATGGGATTGCAGGATACTCTACCATGTGGAGATCACAAAGCTAGATTCAACATAGACCTGGAAACACATGCATATTATGGAGAAATAATTGAATCCCTTAGTCGCAAAATTGAAAATTTAAGAATAATATCTAGTTCTTTGAGTGAAAACCACACTATGGCACTCTCTAACCTAAAAATAGTAAAAAAAAAAGAGGACATATTTAATGGTGAAAAGCTCTCTAAGGCACTAGAGGATGAGGGAATAAATCTTCCCCTTAGTGCTATTCATCAATAGAAGTCAACAGTCTTGGTAGAAAAGTGCAATCCTTTCAATCTAGGAACCAAGGAAACACCACATATCACATTCTATGTAGAATCACTTTTGATAGAAGAACATGAACTTTTAGCTACATTTATGAGGGAAAGAAAGATAAACTTTGCATGAACCTATGCCAAAATGCTTGGTCTTGATCCAAAATTTGTGGTTCACCATCTAGCTGTCTATCTAGAAGCAAAACTACTAAAGCAAAATCTAAGAAAGATGCATCCACAAATAACATTACTGGTCAAACTTGAATTACAAAAGCTCCTTGACATCGACTTCATATGACCGATTGATTATCCAAAATGGGTTTCAAACCTAGTACCAATCACTAAACCCACTAGGGGAATCTGCATCTATACTAACTTTAGGGACCTAAATAAGGTGTGCCCTAAGGATGACTTCCCTCTTCCCAATATAAACATGATTATGGATCAAACAATAGGACATGAAATGTTGTCATTAATGGATGAGTTCTTAGGGTACAATCATATCATGATAGCTAAGGATGACCAACACAAAAAAACTTCCACCTATCTATGGGGGACATACTGTTGGAACATGATGCCATTTGGGTTTAAAAACATAGGAGCTACCTATCAAAGAGCTATGACACTGATCTTCCATGATATGATTCACAAAACTATGGAAGACTACATCGCTGACATATTATCCAAATCAAAGAACATCAAGATCACATAGCGGCACTAAGCTCCATCTTTGACAAGCTGGAAGAATACAAGGTTAGGCTCAATCCAAAAAAGTGTTTCTTCAATGTACAATCAAAAAAGCTCCTAGGATACATTGTATCTATGAGGGGAATAAAGATAGACCCTACCAAAGTCAAAGAAATTTTTGAGATGGAGGCACCAAGAGCATTGAAGTAGTTAAGGGGTTTGTAGGGAAGGCTCCAATCCATTCACTAGTTTATAGCATAGTTAGTAGATACGTGACTATCCCATACTCTCATCTACTCAACAAGGGATTAGCATATAGATGGGATGAGAAATGTGACTAGGTGTTTAACAAAATCAAGGAGTACTTGCTCACACCACCAATTCTTATGCCACCAATTCTAGGAAAGCCATTGATCTTGTATTTATTGGCAACAACAACAACCCTTGGTGCTCTCTTAGTGCAACATGAAGAAAATAGGAAAGAGAGAGCTATTTACTACATCAATAGAACAATGGTAGGACATGAGCTGAATTATACATCCATTGAGAAGGCTTACTTAGTAGTCATGTTTTTTGCAAAAAAATTCAAACACTATATGTTGGTACATCACATAAAACTCATTTCCAAGATAGATCCTCTCAAGTATCTAATTTCTATACCAACACTCACAGGGTGAATAGATAAATGGGTCATGATCCTAACAAAACATGATATTGAGTATGTAGAACAAAAGACCATTAAAGGACAAGTAATTGTAGACCAACTAGTAGAAGCATTGATGATTCTATCTTTAACATAAGCATAGAAGATCATTGGAAAGTATATTTTGATGGATCATACACATAGCATGGGTCAAGATTTGGAGTCTTCTTCATTACACCATAAGGAGATTGCATACTAAAGTCATACAAGCTATCTTTTCCTTGCACAAATAACATTGCTGAATATGAGGCTCTTATTATAGGACTCAGAATTGTAGTATAATGATAGATCATGACACTCAAGGCCTATGGAGACTTGTAGATTATCATCAACTAGGTCAATGATAAATACCAAATGAAGCATGAAAAATTGAATCCATACAAGAAACTAGTGGAAAGCTTCAAAGAATTCTTCATTGATATCACATTTGAACAAATACCTAGGGAAAATGATAGAGTAGTGGATGCTATGACAACAATTGGATCACTACTAGATATCCCATGCAACATCCCTAAGCAAGAATTCCTTGTAGAGAAGCTTCTTGTACCATCTTTTGAGGTACCAGAGTCTAAATTCATGTGTGAAACTATTGGTCCTAGTGATTGTTGGTATCATGAAATCTACTGTTACTTAAAAATAGGAGTCCTCCCTGTTGATATCACCCTGAACCTAAAAGGAATGTCTGTAAAGAATTCATCCTATTTTGTTATATTAGGAGAAACCCTATACTGTAGGAGTATCAAGGGAATCTTGTTACAATGCCTTAATCTTGAGGAAGCTTTGAATTCTTTAACCAAGTTACACAATTTCATTTCTAGGTCACATTTGAGTGGTATAACCTTGGCTAAGAAACTATTGAGGATTGGGTACTATTGGCCTACAATGGAGAAGGAAGCTCATCATTATTTGCAAAAATATTTGCAATGTCAACAGCATGGAGACCTCATCCATGAACCAACTCAGGAGCTCCAACCGATCATAATACATTGGCCCTTTTCACAATGGGGGATTGATCTCATTGGTAAAATCACACCCACCTCATCTACTGGACATAAGCTCAATATCACCGCCACAGAGTACTTCAAAAAGTGAGTAGAGGCCATCCCAATGACCTATATCATAGGAAAGTAGATATCCAAGTTCATCCTAAGCTAGCTTATTTTCTACTATGGTGTACCTCAAGCCATTATCTCAGATAACAGAACATGTTTCAAAAACCAAGATGTTCGAGACCTATTCCAAAAGTTCAATATCCAACATTGCTTTTCTAATCAATACTACCCCCAAGGAAATGGCCAAGCTAAGGCTACCAATAAAACCATCTTAAAAATCCTAAAGAAAATAGTCAATAAAGTTGGTCATGGCTGGCACCTATAATTGAACCCACCTTATGGGCCTACCGAATGAGTATCGACACAACTATAGGTGCCACCCCTTTCTCCCTAGTCTATGGATTAGAATCCATCCTTCCTATTGAGATTGATCTCCCATCCTTAAGAATATCATTGCAGAATCTTATCACTAATGAAGAATATTAGGTGTCACGATTGAACAAGTTAGAACTATTGGATGAGTGGTGCATAGATGCTCTGAACCATTTTCTAGTCTACCAAAACTGTCTCAAGCGAAGCTACAATAAGAAGATTAGTAGTCATACCTTTCAAGTCGAAGAGCTCATTGAAGGAGAATAAAAAAAATGTACCAAATAAAAATAGCAAGGAAAAGTTTGAACCCAAATCGTTGGGACCTTTCATCATCACGACAAGTTATAAATCAAGAGAATATCAGTTATCAACACTAGAGGGAGAGCCTCTATAGGAGCCTATCAATAGCTCCCATCTCAAAAAAAATATGCCTAAGATTGCAAGGTATAAATCTAGAAAAATAGAAAAAATATCAAAAAATATAAAAATCCAAAAAAATTATAAAAAAGATTGAAAAGAGTAAAGAAAAACAATCATCCTCTAGTGAAAACCACTTCGGTGGCACTTTGGGAAAGTACCTAGGTGAAAAATTGGCAAATAGGCATCTTGTGTAAGTAAGTATTGTCCAGCCACCATGATCTCTATGGCTTGTTCTGCATTTTTCATCCATCACATTCCATTCATCTTTCCATCACCCATCTACATCTACATCATGGCTTGATCCTTTGTTTGTATCATGATCCCTCTTAGAGCTACTTGGCTCATTCCTAAGGTTAGTTTGTCCTACCTATATCAGAGTAGTCTATCACACCATGTTGGGGGAATGTTCTTATACCTACATTGGATCAGATTCATGTATATTGTTGAAGTCAAAAAATCCAAAAAAAATCATTAAATCAAAAAACCCAAAAACATCCAAAACATATCAAAATCCAAAAATAAGAGTCATATTTTTGAACTATGGGTCTCTAAGCTCTGAACATAGGCAAGGTCATCCTCGATGTGCCCCCAAGACACATTAGGTTAGTCCTTTAGGGGTCCATCATAATAAACTGGCAATCCATTTATTCATATCTCATCAATAAACGAGTTTGTGTTAGTCAAACTATGTGACTCTATGTGTTTAATGTAGGCAAGCCTAATCTTTGATCAGCCCCCGAGGACCCTAGGATAGATCTTTAGGTTAGGTTCTTGGTCAAAATCTCATAAAACACCTAAATTTTGGAAAATTCGAAAATCAAAACATTTGTAAGACATCTCAAAAAATTAAAAAATAGCCTCAAAACATTCAAAAAATCCAAAAAATCATCCATCTCATTTTGGAATCACCCAAAATAAACATCCACTTATAATAAATCATCATCATCCTCAACCTTTGTTACAATAATTAGAAACAAGTCTATCAGATTAAGAGTGAAAACTAAAATGTCAAGGGTCTCAAGTCTAGGTCAGTAGGTAAACAAGTTGGTAACCCCTTGACCAGTACTAATAGCCCATCATCTAGTTTGTCCCAAATAATTTGATAACATCATGTCCTAGGATGCATCCTTCCTACAATGAACATCAACATCAGGAATCACCATAATTTAGTATTGGCTAGAGGTATGAAGAACATTAGCTTGTTTGTTTACTTGATCTTTGTCTTGTTGATTTATACTATTGCACTCATTCCAATGACCTCTCAATGATTTCTAATCAAAATGATTTAGAGAGAAAGGAATGGGGCATTTATCATTATCTTTTTATCTATTGTGCTTGTTGGATATTCTTGTAATATAACCTTCGTCATGCTTACTTCATTTGGTCTATAGGGAGGGTGTTATGCATATCTTGTTGAACACATAGGAAGGCTTTCCTTTCTATGTTTTGGTCTGAGATGTTTAAAATATCTAAACTGCATTCTAAATAGGGTTCTATATGTGATGTAGAGTATCTACTAAACACCACAAACCATCAAGGGTACTTCTGACCCTATTTACAATTGAGAAGATCAATTAGAAAATCCATCAAAAAATCACTTATCATTTCAACAAAATTCATCAAATTTACTTCCCATCCACAAGGCTACCAAACATCAATTCACCAAATCAATATTTTGGACCTTTATTAGATTCAAATGCACCTTAATCAACATCAAATTGACTATACCAAATCAAAAACACCATTAGAAGCTATGAACCAACCACATCTTTCACTATTCACCAAATTACCATTCATTGTAGCTTGTTTCATTTAAGGAAAAAAGACTACAAAGCATCCCTTCTATATTCCAAGCTCTACCAATCCTTAATACACCTTTGAACATCTTGTTTTTACTGAATCAAAAGTAAAACCATATTAATAGACCCAAAAATAATCCACATGATCAACTTGCATACCAAGATACCTTGATTCCACTATGCTAGGAAGCATCAAAACATCAAAATCTACAAATATTCCTTTCTAAACTTCTCCAAACCTTGAGACATCTCAAACAACATCATTAAGGTAGAATCAACCCAAATTCCATCACTCAAATCACCGTTAGAACATATCTAGATTATTTTGTAGTCAAATCATGAAATTGCTAGTAGGTCACCAAACCCCTAAAATGGGTGGTTTTTCTTCAATTAGTTGGGATCTCCACAAAACCAATACACATTCAGAAATGCATTTTGATCTACTTAAATATATCAAAAGCTTTGAATAGGTTGCTTTGAAAATTTTACCAGATTATTTGATTGCCCACTGGAAGAAGCCTCAAATTAGGCCAAATTTACAAATATAGTGCTCTTAAATAACCACCAAAACACCAAATAGATTTAAAAAATCCTTGAGAAAGTCTCAAAACTTAAGATTCATCAACTTTTAGGGACTAAAAGGCCCAATAAAATGTTGATCTACAAAACCCTTGCTACATGCACAAAACAAGCTTAACAAATGAGGGTTTATTAGAATAGTATACTCCAAACCTTCTACCACTTTGAAATTGCTTCAAACACATTTGAATAGGTCTGCAACAAATATCCAAATTCTCTCCCAATTTTATTGCATGCTTTTACATCATTTTCCACCTTGAAGCTACACTTTTCATGAAGAAAACTTGGTATTTTATAAGTGATCAACAACCAAACATTAGATTATTAGCTTCTGCTACATTATTAAACACACACACAACTTAAAACATCTTACCCTAACCTACTCCACTGAACTATAAAGCCTAAATTGGTGGAGTAGTCATTAAGAACCTAACTAGACTCTCAAACCCTTATATTGGGTTGCAAACTAATATGCAAAGATTAGACTCAAACTAGTGTTTTATTCAATCAAATACCTTCAAATTGGTATTGAATGAAAGATAACTCACTAATATATCTAAACAAACAAGAGTTAGAGCCTAAGACTTCTATACAGGCCATATAACTAGTAAATAACAGAGAGAAAACAATGTATACTATAAACAGCGTGCTTTTATTAATAGTAATTTTTCAAGAATACAATCTTCCATGCCACCTCGGCCTCACAATGATATTTTAAAGAGATTTACATCAGTTACAAAAATTTCCTTTCCATATTCAACTAACTAACCACCTTCTACAACAAGATGACTCTTCACATTCTTGTCCTTTTTTTGCATTTTGCAAGTTTGGTAACTTTTACAATTTGTGCAACAAAATAACATTTTTTGCAAATTGAAATAATTAACCCCCCCTAGAGACCTATTTGAGACCTTAAATTCATTAAATGTGACCTCACATGACCTTGTTTACATGTTTTCCTTGGTGACCATACAAATTTTTCAAAATTATTATTAGAGACATAAAAAACATAAGGTGCTCCTACACCAGTATGCTAGGTATGAACAAGGATACTCCTATTTGATTGTCAAGTCAAAGTCCATCACACTAAGTAAAACACCATCCTAGTTATTTATACCTTCATGCATCTTATCTATGTGTGTTATCAAACATAAGGTAAGTAAGCTCTTTTAAAATCCCAATCTCTGATAAGTGAAACACCATCAATCTCTCATCATTATTTCAAATAAAGTCTCAATAGATCATGGAATTGTTGGAGCCTCTTGTCATCATCTCATTTCTTCTTTCCTCTCTCTGTACTAACATGGTATCATGACAGTCAACCAAACATCACCAATGCATCCATCTTGCATCCACAAACTGTAAGTATATTGCATATCACATATAATAGGAAACACCAATCATTTCACATGTATGGCATTTCCATCATTACACCATAATATAGATTGGTTATTCTAAGCATCTCATAGACCATACATTTGCATCCATTAAATAATCATATATATATCATCATAGCATCCATACATGCATCATCATATTACACATAGAAAATATGTTGAAAAAGAAAAAAGAGTATATCATAACATATCATAACATCTACATAATCATACATATAAAATCATATTGCATATGCATATAACATCAAATGCATCCATACATAAGGCATAAATAAAGTGAACACATCTCATCATTAATCAATCATATCCATATCATATATATCAAAAAATCATCACTATCATGGTACAAATATAACTCAAGTGTATGTATATCAATCAGGATATAATGCCCATAGGGCTATCAAAAATGGAGCATGTGAGACTATCTCAAAAAGAATCAATCACTGATAAAAAATTGTACATAGTTGCTAGCCCTTGTGGCTACTCCCCTCACCTTCCTACCTCTCTACCTAGTCATCTTTCTACCGGGTCCCTATCTGCTAGGAGCAGTTTGGTTGTTATTGGGCTGCAGGTACAACCTACTAATAGTGAAATCTATAATAATCTACCTCCTAGATTGCCTCACGGTACATCCATGTTGGTATGGTCCTCCCCTCAAATGCAATGGCCATGATCTCTAGCTATTGTCTATAGCTAGCCTCCTAAGCTAATTGAAGCTCTTTGGCCTACCTCTACTGGTGCTCATGATCCCTCTTAGCAGTAAGGGCCTAGACCTACTACTTGGCCTGATCTATCTCCACTGTAACAACCTATAGTTGTGCTTGTAATCCTTGTACTTATCCTTGCAACTACTATATCTGGGAATCTCATGGATCCTTGGGCTACTGTGGCTGATGTGGCTGATTTGGATATTGATTTGGCTACTTGTTCAGCTAATAATATAGCTACTATGGAGGTTTTCCATCTTAGGGCGGTGCTCAAAGAAATTTTCCTACCTATGCTCTCCAAGCACTCCTTCCTCGAGGTCTCCTTCATGGAAGTGTCACTCTTGGATTTTTCAATCGGAGTGGGGGTGTAAACCAATCATCATATATGCACGTGTCATGCCTAGATCCCTTGACCCCTGAGCATAGGCCCATGGCCTAGCAACCAATTGTCAAAAGCAATCAATTATATTAGACGCTAGAATTGTTTGTCCCCACAAAGTCTCTCAGGGTGATCTAGCAAAGATGGTAGTATACTGATCATCCAGTCAATCCTGAACCTCCCCAAACTATTGAGCCACCCTATCTAGGAGATAGTGCTCAATAATCGTATGCTCCCTCCCTTGCATCAGTCGGTTCTATCGAGCATAAAAAAACTACTATACATTATCATACCATGTGGGCATTTGTAATTAGGGGAACTAGCAGAACACTATCATCTCATCTAAAACTTGGTGCCAATAAGGTAGACCCAGTTGTCTTGTATGTCTACAAGTGATCCCACCCCTATATCTCCAAATCACTGGATCATCGAGCTCTCTATCAACCAAAGTAACAATCGGTTAGAGCACAACAATATGTTCCTAACCAAATATGTAGCAATGTCACTCTAGTACCAATCACTCGACTATCACAATATGCAAAATCATGTAAATTGTGGTATAGTGAAGCTAGCATCATTGGTCCCCAAGAAAATAGGGTCCTCCAATAAAGCATCCTTTCCCAAGAAAAGCCCCATCCTAGAGTAAAGTATTTTCCTCACTGATCTAGGGCCACTAACCCACATATAATGGCAACAACAATCAACCTAAAAGTCAACACCTGACCTGTATAATACTCCAAGTCAATCCAACCCTTGACAAGTGCAAGTTCCTCTACCTCCATGACCTCAAAATTCATATCACCATCAACATCTATACCACAGATCACACAATTATTGTGTATCAGCAACCACAGGATCCACCATACATCCTCTAGTGTCATGGTCACCTTGTCAGTTAGAAGGTGAAAATATGAGGTCTCATTGTGCCACCTCTCACAAAACACAATCATTATCGTTAGGTGGATCTAAACAATGGGTGCATAGGTGACATACCAGAGATTGATCTCCCCCAAATGTTCCTATTGTAAATCTGATAATTCACCCAATCTACATAGGACTAAGAGCCAATGCTCATGTGAAAGCATATGCTAGATCACCTCTTATACCCATAAAGCCACAGTCTCAAAATTTGCAAAAATAGATCTAACCCTGTTTGGATTTTTTGACCCAGAACCACAAATGCATCATAGTTTCCAAAGGTGTCGCTATTAGTAAAACTCCAAACAATTATGTAGGACTCTTTGAAAATGCTAAACCAACCTCAACATCACCATTCACACATATGTTTCCATTTCACCAAAAAACCCTAATCTCAAATCGGGCATAGCATTGCCATTTACACTAGTGTCGCTATTTGAAATTTGAAACCCTAAAGTCAAATCATGAACTATGTCACAATTTACACATGCGACACTATTTGAGCTTCAACATCACTAATTTTGCACTTGGCATGTTGCTATATAGCGGTGGTGGGGAGTTTGACTCTTTAAAGCATAATATATGCATTCAAAAATCAAATTTCAAAGTAAAGATTGGGTCACATACCGATGGTCCTGCACCTAGAAGTCTCTAGTGCATGCAAAATCACTCATAAATGTGTTAGGGAAGCACTCGCTATGCCATTCTATGGGAGGGTTAGAGCTTAAAAAGCTAGAACTTTCAAAGTGTGAATGCAAAAATGAATGGAAAGTGACCCCTCCAGGCTTATTTAAGCATGAAAATTAGGGTTTTTTACCCCGCTTTAGTCATTAAACTAGGGTTTTGCACCTCCAACACCTTTTTTTCCCAGTTGAAGCTCATTTCATGTCCTTTTATTGCATTTTGGCATATTTTCAGCATCTTGGACCCTTTCTAGACCCATCGAGTAGCTTGTCGTCTATTTTTTGAGAAATCACCCAAAAATCTAGATTTTCATCTAATCTCTCAAGGGGGTAGTATACAAGTGTAATTCTTCTCATTGGGGCAGCAATGGGTCATCTAGAAAAATAAGAAAAATTTTGAATTTTGATCTCAACAATATTATTCTTTGAACCAACACAACAGGTACATTTCTTCAAAGAGGGGCAAAATGTAGACACTCAAAATATCCTGATTGATATCATACACTTAATTCTGATTGAGTAACACCAATTCTTCCTTAATCATTTCTACACTAACCAATTAATTGAGTAATCTTTATTTATTAATTTAACTCCTAATAATCAAATAATACAATTTATTAGATTATTTCATCATATTCTTCCTTTAATTAAATAAATTAACTTTATTTAATCCTAATGTTCTTTAATTAAATAAATCAATCTTATTTAATTAAAACAATAATTTTCCAATATCTTCTCATTTGATTTAAATAAACTTAAAATATTTAAATTAAATGTAACAATCTAAGTTAATTAATCCTAAATTAATTATCTTCTAACACTAATCCTCCATTCCTCTAGCTTTTGTAAGTTACACATGTAAATCAATTTATTTGATTTACTAATTCCCTCTATTTTCATTCAAATGTGACATATTCTTTTGAATATTCCACCCACTTGACTTTTCTCTCCCAAAGGACTTTTCTCCTCCACCTTTGCATTGAAGGCTCTTACATGTCCTCTCCTTGAGTCAACTTGGTATTAATTCCTCTTACATCCCCTCTTACTCAAGCCACCTCTTAAAATTCAAATTTCACCTACATGCATTTAACATGCACATTTTTCAAAATGTGCTCCACTCTCCTTCATTAACATATTGACAAGTGACACAGTGCCATTGGTTCAAATTTTAATCCCAAATTATTCCTATTCTTCAATCTTCAATCCTTCTTCCTTATAAATGAAGGCCTTCTCTATTGATTTGGGATCCACAAGTTCATCTAGAATTTGATCCACAAGCTTATGCAAGTTCATTATCCATAATTTCATCCACATTTTCATCCAAGTTAGGATAGAATTTATCATCCATAGCTAGGTTATTGGAATTTTACATCAAGAATCACACATTTATCATCAAGCTTATCAAGGAATCAAGAAAGGGATTCTTTCCACATCAAAGAAGCACCAATTCCCCCATGGGATGTTGGTTTGAGCATTTAGAATAGAATTTCATTAGTAGTTTATTTGATTACTTTACTTTGATTTCATGTTCTTTTGTTTGAATGAATTTCATGGGGAATGCTTATTTACACCTGTTTAAGGACTAATTTTTACTTGTTTGTCCATGTTTGAGTAGGTCTAGGAAAAGCATTTTACATTTGGTGCTAGAAGGAGGGCGGATCTTTCAAAATTAACACATTTTTTTGGTCAATTCCACTATTTTTTCCATTTTATGTTCTTTAAGAACACAGTGACATTGAAGAGGACAAACAATGATGCTATCAGTCTATTGTCGCTATATAGTGACACTACCTCTATATCTAATGGGTGACATTGCATTGATTTTCTTGAAGGCTGAATCATTCAAATATCAAAGGGTGATGTTGGTTAATATAGAATCACAATCGTGGTCTTTTTTTTTCCATAGAGAAATGTTGAAGCTCCAATCAACAACGCCTTTGTGGATTGTCACGCTGGGTTGGGGTAAAAATCCATTTTCAAATTTATTTTGGCATGTGCTTTATCTTGTTGATTTCTCTTGACCATTAACCTATTTTGTGGCCCTGTTTTCTATAGGTTGATCAACTTTTGTAGGTTACGGGACAAAGAAGGAAAAAGTGGAAACAAAGGGAAGGTCTCTTATGGCACTATTTCATGATTGAAACAATTTTTTTTTAACACTTTAGGGATACTTATAACCCAATCTTTGGAAATCTTGTTATCTTCAGCTTTAGAACTTAACTACATTTCATTTGGGCTTTAAAAAGAGCACAAAAAGAGTTAAAAAGAATCTTAGAAACTCACTAGATATGATTTTGGGTCTTAAAAATTGAACAAACAACTTCAAACACTTGGTTTTGATGCTATAAAAAGAATCCATCGTTGCTTTGAGGACTAAAAAATGAATTTGTGCTTGTCTTGTTTTGAAATCTTCTTTACCAAATAATATCATTTAAATGCATATGCACTTCTCTCATGCTTCATGGTGATCTTGAGAATCAAAAGCATTTTAGTGATATCAGGTTGTCTAAAATATTTCCTCCATATTTCAAATCTGGATTTTTAAAATTGAACAAAGCTTGCTAGTGTGAGAAAAGGCATCATGTGTATTCTCTCTTTGTTCACACAAAAAAAGATTGATCAAACTACGGATGTACTTACTTGCTATTTTTACCTTTAGAGGGCCTGCCTTGGTGGGAAAAAGTACTCACCCCAAGGGAACAACCCAAGTGATAACGAGAATAAGCCAGGCTCTTTTGAACCACTATACAAATTTGTGGTTGCAAGGAAAGTTTGCAATCAACTAAGTGATGCATGATAGCTCTTCCCCACTATCTTTATGATGCATAAATCCATTTTTCTAAGGGTTGGGAGACCTCTTGAGGGGGTTTATCATTGTTTCCTTTGAATTGGATGCCCTTATTATGAACCTTTGTTTAGAAGCCAAAAATGGAAATATTTGTTGGTATTAGGAGGTTGGACCACTAGAGCAATCCCACATATTTGTGATTCTTTGTAGAGATGAAAATTTTGTCATGGGAGATTCATGATAACTAAATCTTTGCTTCCCCATTGAACTAACTATTGTGGAGGGGAGCCAATGTGGTCAAGCTTCTAATCATCCACTCTAAAAATTCGCAACTAGATTTATCCAAGTGGGAATTCAACAAATATTTTCTTTTCCATCATATGGTTGTGCAATCTTTGAGTCAGTTAAACATATTGCTTGGATCCAAAATCTTGAAAACAAACATTCAACAAGGACATCAAATTTCAAACCTTCAGAAGGAGCAAATACCTTTAGAAAATCCAAGTGTTGATGCTTGTCCTTAGGGATTTCATCCTTAGAGGCTTCTAATTATTTTGATTTATATCTCAATTTGTTTTATAAATTCAACATTAGAGAACTATTGTCTTTATTCTCTAGATTTCCACATAATGGACTTTGTGGGATGAAAAGAAATTTAGACATATACATTTAGTTTGAAAAGCTAAACAAGAAAGTGTTTGTGGTAAAAAGAACTCATTAAGCAAGATAAGAAACAATTGAACCCCACACACTTGTTTTCTCAAATGATTTTGTGCAAGATCAAAGTTCCAAAACCAAAGTCCATCAATCGTCCCAAACATTTTAGTCTAAGAAATATCAAGAAATTTCAGTCTATGCTTTACAAAGTTAGGGAAAGATTGGTCTATAACTTTTACAAACGTTCTTCAAAAGACTATACCAATTTGTATTCATTCTATTATTTTCAAAATCCAAGTCTTTTTTAACATTTTGAGTATCTCACTTTATAGGGTTGAAAGGTCTTTGGAAGTATAGCATGTTCTTCAATACCTAGGTCTTGTAGACAAAAGTCTCTCTAAGTTCACTTAGGATCAAAATCAACATTTTCATCCTTCCTCAAACATCAATCAAAAACCCATCTCACAAACAACTCTTAGAATCTTCGAAAAAATCCTTCATGTTAGGCTTTTGGAAAATCCTTCTAATCAAAATCATCTTTTTTGACTAAGTTTGTGTTGATGCATCCTTCTTCATACACTTAGTTAAATTATCACCTTGTGGACAATTTTATCCCAAGATAACATCCAACATCTTGTGGTTTATAGGTTCATTATCCAAAATTAAAATCAAATGAAAATCAAATCCAAAGTCAAAAATCCAAAATTCCTAAAGTCTAGTATCCTTCCAAGGTTCCTCAAGAGTTCAATCATTCACATCATTCATCTTTCATTATCTCATCACCATCCTTTGATCCTTAACATCTTATATTTTCTTTTTGTACCTAAAGTTAGACCAACCTAAGGAATTAGAGGTTCACCATCCCTTATTCCTCTAATAGCTTATCCTCATCATCATAGAAAAAAAAATTATCTGCGAAGAAATGTGGAATCTCCCACACTGATACATTGTATAAGGAATGACTACAATATAGAGAGATGAACTCTATCATTCATAGATTTTGGAATACTTCACAAAATGTCACAAAATATTGAATGTAGATGCATTTGATGATCTCAAAATTGTAGTTAGAATTGTAGAGTGATATCGCCACTTGCAGTGGTGTGTAGACCCAAAAATTGATACATTGAACCACAATACTATCAGAAGGAATACTTAGCCGAATTCATGTATAACCATGTTTTTTGGATTAACCTGTTTCAATCCAAATGTATTCAATAATTATTCCAATGCATGCTAGAATTATCATAAGAATGTTGAAATCAATGACAACACTAGATCATACAATATATACACCTCATGCTCATGTTTCCAAACAACATCAACAATGACAAACTTCCGACATTATTCCCCTTACTTCCAACCATCTCCACCTTTTTCATTGATGGAAACATGCATATCAAAAACATTTTCAAAAAATTGTCTCTCCCCCTTACACATATCTCTCCCCAAAATTCTTTATCAAAATTTCTCCAAGTGTTTTCAAGTATCTCTCCCAAACTCTCCAAATGTTTTGATCTCAAGTATCTCTCCCCCTTTCACATCAATTGAAAAGGGTGTACTGGTAAGAAAAACTTTGTATACTACCTGTTAGATATATATGTGAGAAAAAGTAACTAGAAGAGTGTGCTTACTCCCACTCAAGGAGTTAACCAAAAACTTCTATACCTTTCGAATATATGCAAAAAGAATCTAAAATTTTGAAAAATGCATGAGTGAAAATTTTCAACCTAAAGATGTTAACCCTTGAAGCTTCTGTAGGATGAGTTTCCAAGTGGATCTACCTTCTTCCCACTATTCCTTTGTTGTTTCAAGTGTCTTGTGCTCTAACGCAAGTGTTTCTAAGATCCCCTTTCCTTCTTCTGAAGTATAGGGAGTAATATTTATCTTTGAAATACTATCTATACTAGAAAGGGAACATGAGATGGGTATATGCTTGAATTTCATTAAGTCCCTTAGGTTCTTAAATTGTCTAATTGTTTCTTCCTTTTGTATCTATAGGTAAAAATATTCTTTATGTAAGTTCACTAAAGCAGTCTAGGTCAAAAAATTTGTATATTGTTTTGGGTCATAAGTGTTTGATGCATAGCTTAATTATGTCTCAATTATATTCATAACATCTTTTAAGCTTTGTGTAACATTCGTCAACTTCATAAAATACAAAAATAGTTTCCTTTCTTCCTCTTCATAGGCATGAGCATCTTTCAAGTTGTATAGGAGTTAATTTGTATCCCTCTCGCAAGTTCCCCTTCTACACCCTCCACTTTAGAAAAATCAAATCCAACCAAGTAATTCCACATCCTCATGTTGTATCCCTTCCACTTGGTGCTTTTTTTTAGTGTTAGTGGCCTGGGAATTTCTATTAGGGATGTGTGTATTGTGCACAGATGTCTCCATGGTGCACTACCATCCTAAAAGGATTCCTACCTCTAGAACCTACATAGGCATTACATTCTCCATTGGCAATGAAATGTAATTCCCCTACACCTTCCTGTCAACCTTTTGAACAACTCTTTCCCTCCCTTTCATCTTCAAATGGCTATATTTCATTATCAATCCATCCTCTTGGAAATTATTCATCTCTTTTTAAATTCTTAATCTTCTACACACCATTTTTTCATCTTCATACATTTGAGTTACTTGTTGCACCACTAGCTTCATGTTTCCAACAATCACAACATACTACGTATTTACCACATAAGTTGCAACTTGGTGCCTAGTGAGGCTACTTTTGGTGTTGTTTTAGTTGTTTCAACTCTACCATTGATGTGGGATTACATTCCTCTCTCATTTACCTTGAGTTCCTTTGGTCAAGGGTGGTAATGCTTTTTTTTACTTAGTTGTTGGATTTGTGTAGCTTTTTTCCTCTCATAGTATTCAATTCTAGCATTATTTTGTTTATCATATGTCTATCTCTTGATCTTGGTTGTCTATGGAGGTGGAAACACCAAAGTAGGGGTTTGAATACGAAAAACCCCTATACAGCTCCAAAAATTTTCCCCTCTTAATTGTTTGTAGGTATGTGTTCGTGTGGAGCTTGCTAGTGAACTAAACTCCTTGTAAGTTAGTCTCCATCACCTTCATCCTTGTCATCTTTGATATCATCTTTCTAGTTGCTTTAGTCATTTTGTTTGTTATTGAAAGGAAGCTAAGGTAGCAGAACAACTTCCTACACTAATATTGAGAGGATAAAAATGCAAAACTTTATAGATCTTTAATATTTAAAAAAACCTAAATAGAAATAAACACAAATATCATGCGTACCACAACACAATGATTTATGTGGGGAAAACCCTTTCGGGAGAGAAAACCCACACTCCAAAATTTTCCCAATGTATTATTCAGAAATAAAAAGATTACAATATACTTGTAGAGGAAGCTTCTCACAAGAGTATCACCACTAGAGATCAAGAGACAACACAATCACTATCAGACTCTTACAATACACCACCATCTACATACATCCTAGCTACTTATAACAAGCTTTTTGGAACCTTCTAGAATTAGGGTTTTATAAGGTCATTTTTCATTTGACATGTTAACAAAAAAACCTTGACATGTCAATAGAAAAAAACCTTGACATGTCAATAGAAAAAAACCTTGATGTGTCAGTGAGAAAAAAAATTGACATGTCAATGGGAAAAAACCTTGCTATGAGTGTATAGTAATTACATGATCAATCACCACATACCAATATATATCCTATCAACAATAAACTATATATAATTGCAAGGTTGAGACACATTTTCCCAAAAACTCTCCAACTTGTCAAACACCTTACACAAGTAATGTGTGGGTGTAACCATCATCTCTTTAATTGCTAGGGGTCGAAAGGCCCATAGTCTCTTAACACCATCTAAACTTCTTTGTGCTCACATGCTTAGTTAAAGAATCAGCAACACTAATCAAAGTCTCTACCTTAACTAGCTTCACCCTGCCATCTTCAACCATATCTCTAACAAAATGATACTATACATCAATGTGCTTGGTCTTGGCATGAAATTTCGGGTTCTTGGCTAGAAATATCACACTTTGACTATAGCAATAAATTGTCGCTACACCTTTTTTAATTCCAATATTTGAACATAGTCTCTTAAACCAAATGGCTTCTTTACAAGCATGATTAGTTTCCATATACTCTACTTTAGTAGTGGAAAAAGAAACCATAGCCTGTCTGGTAGATTTTCTACTATCAACATCTCTTACCCAATCTGAATCCACATAACCATGAATATCAAGGGAAATCTCATCTTAATCATATTAATATGATAGAAAAAAGAATAATTTGAGGTATCCCGCAAATATCCAAAGACTCTTTTAACTAGATCCCAATGAACTCTGCCAAGATTAGACATATATCTGGAAAGAACTCCCACTTCTTGAGAATCGTCTGGTCTAGTATAAACCATAGCATACATCAAACTTCCAACTGCACTTTGGTAAGGTACTCTTCTCATGTATTTCATCTTTGATGGAGATGTTGGACAATTTGAAATAGATAACTTTGTTCCAACTGATATATATATTGTCATGCTATCATTTTCAGAATTGAGAATATATATACTGTCATGCTATTGAGAATAAACTTTGATATTTTTATTTGTCTTAGTCATAGGCTTGTTAGTGCATACTTAAAATTTGAGGGCATTAATTATTTATAGCAGAATGGAGAAGGGCTATGGAGGTCAGCCAATGGATGCATGAACGTGGTAACATTGTTTCATTTTATTTACGTTTATGTTTCCTTTGTTCTTCGTAGTGGCTCTAGGAAAATTCACCAACAACAATTCATCAATGAAAAATTCACCGCAAGCAATTCACCATGGGAAAATTTACCACCATGAAAAATTCATTGCCAAATAAAATTCATCACCAGCAATTCACATGGGGGAAAATTAACTACCACTAATTTTTTAATATATATTTCCAAAACTTTGATTTTTTTTTGCAAAAGAATAATTTGATTTAATATATTATCATGTCCAAAACATTCATATCAAAATAAAAATAAAAAATAATTACTATTGAGATGAATAAAAATTACTATGAACCAAACCTAACACAAAAATAAATCATCTCAATAAATAAATAGGTAAAAAATAATGGGTATCTCAATAAATCAATAATTACTATTGAGATGAATAGAAATTACTATGGGTGATAAACACCAATAATTAAAAATAAAATTGTCAATAAATTGCAATGGAGGTAGAAATCATAGATATTAAAAAATATTAATGGTGATTAATTTTCCCCATGATGAATTGTTGGCAGTGAATTTTATTTGGTGATGAATTTGTCATGGCCATGAATTTTCCATCGACTAACGATGAATTTTTCAGATGCCCTTCATATTTGATTGAGGTTTTTGTGTTTAATAAATCCCTGATCACATTTGGTGAACTTGACGTGAAATGCGCCCATATTTTACATTGCCCATATTTTGCATGTTGTATATTTTAAATTGACTATTGTGGATTTTGTCTTTTGAATTTTGTTTTGTTGTAGATAAGCTTTTCATCGATCAAGAGGTTGCTAAGATCAGTGGTGTTTTTCCTTATTTTATGTCAATTAGGAAATTTCACATTTTTTTTTATGGAAGTGCATTGATTTAATGTTAGTTTGTTTGCAACAATTTGAGAATGAAGAGAGGTGTTTTGACAGCATATGCAAATGGACAAAAACTTTGGAGTCATGTTTTCCTTTAATTATCTGTCTGCTATTCCTTTCTTTGCTAGTACTATCTCATCAAGGATAATACATTTAAGTGTACGTTGATTATTGGACATTTTGAATGTGTATTAAATGCATTTCAAATATTTTTATATTCTATTCTTTTTTAGCACTATCTCAAATATGTGAAAAATCATGTGTTTCATTATTTTCTGAAGAATCACCCTATAGTAGCCTTTCTTGACACCTTTATTGATTTTCTTAGTTTTTTTTAGATTAATTAGTACAAGTAGTTTTTTTAGATTGTTTTAGTTTTTTTAGGTTTTTTAGGTTTTTCTATTTTTTTAAGATTTTGCTAGTTTTTTAAAATTAAATAGTATAAGTTTTTTCTTTTGTTTTGATTTAGATTAATTTTGTTTGGAAATTTTCTTTTAATTAATTTTTGTTAGTTTAGATTAATTTAGGTTAAGTTTAGTAATTAATTTTAGATTAATTTTTGTTAGTTCGATTAATTTAGTTAGTTTTAGATTAAATTTTGTTTGCTAACTTTTAATGTCATTTACTTTTTAGTTTAATTTAGATGCTATGGCTAATCTTTATTGATTTGGATTTTTGCAACTTTCGCATGTCAAATATTTAAAATGAAAACTTAAACTTTTGTTTGTCGAAGAACGAAGGCTTAAATTTTCCCTTTATTTTAAGTGTCTGCTTTCACATAGAATAATTAGGGGGGGTTAATTTTTTGTGAGGTGGTAGGTGTATGCTCTCACCTTGTGCAAACTCAATGATTAGAAGCCAGATCCATCACTTTCATTTTTTTCATATGGGGGATTAATGAACCAATGTTTTATGTGCTTGAGATGGTAGGTGTATGCTCTCACCTTGTGAAAACTTAGTGATCAGAAACCAGACCCATCATTTTTATTGTGTTAATCCCTTAGAAGACCTATCTCCCATCTTGTGAGAGGGAATGACCCAAGTGACACTTTTTTTTGGTTCGCTATATAAATTGTTGTGATCATTGGGAAAGTCTTTGATCACTTGGTGAGCATGTCCTATGTTGAAAAGTGCCACCCCTAGTATCATGAGATACATCAAAATTCTTTCTTAGGAAGGTACTTGGAAGGCTCTTAATTGATCTAATCTTGTTGCATGTATAGGAACCAACATTTGCTCAAAACATAGAATAAGAACCATTTTTTGTAGCAACCCAAATCCTTTTTACTTGCTAGTGTAGGAGGTTGAACCTTCAAAGTTTCCCTACATTCCACTATTCATTATAGAGACAGAAAATCCCTCAAGGTCTTCGGATCTTAGGGGATAAGAGAACTTGGTGTGCCTGTGCCATGTAAGGTGGAGCCAGTGTCACCATGATCTCTAGCTATCTACTTTGATTCAACATTTGGAGCAATCCAAGTAGGCACTCAGTAGGTAGTATCCACTTTCTAGCCTAGGTTGTGTTTGCTTACAAGTATTCTCAAAAAATTTCAATACGAGTGAAACAATTTTGGGACTAACATACACCCCTACTCATAAATTCTCTGATTTTATATTAGAGTCACTCAAAAACTTTTTTTCTAATGTGTTTTGTGTGTGTATTCAAAGAAACATTGCCAATACAAATCAAACACCACACTTGAAACTTACAACATTTTAACCTTGAAATGAACTAGCCTTACACATCCAAAATGAGCTTAACCTTTAAATTTGATCAGACTAAGGATTTTATCACCTCATATTTTTGCATTAGATATTCCCCATAGGTCAAATTTTAAGGTCATTATTTTAGCTTGCATAAACCTCTTATAAAACTTAGGTTAGAAATCCCATCAAACTTAGACTAGACCATAGATTCAAATATCTATTCTCTTGACCTTATCTTTTAGAAAAAAATCATCCTAGTCCTTCATCATTTATGTTGGTTCCTTAGCTCATTAGTCTCATTTGACACTACCTTGTCAACATCTGTTATCAGTCTTTACTATACCGAAGGTCATTGATAATCAGATTAGTTGTCAATTGTCTTAGTTTGATTAGCAACCATATCTTAGGTTCATTAGAGGTTTTGTTCTTCATCCTAGATCATAGTACTCAATCCCTTCATCTCACATCTTGCATACCCTATTCATAGACATCTAATTTTGTTCATTGTGGCATTACCTTATTTACACCTTAACTATTGTCATCTTGAGTCGTAATTGTGGTTTCACTATTAGGCATCCTTATATCTTCAAAAACAAAAAAAAATATCACTTAGGTTTCATACCATAGGCTTAAGTCATACCCTTGTATTTTCATTACCTTAAGCTTCATAGTTCATCACATCACATGCCTTCCCCTTGCAAGTCATTTTATGGTAGAAACAAGGTCACAAAGGAAAAGGAAAGAAATGGATCTCTAAAAAAATGAATTATTTGAGTCAAATGACCTTTATAACCACACAAGAAACTTAAAATTTGGTACCTCTTCTAGTAAACCACCCAAAGCATCTACCAATACTTTTTTAAAATTCCTCACAAGAGACTAAAATGGTGAAAAGTGGGTTGTCTTTCTTTCGCTTCTAAGGTTTTGGACCTAAAAGGAGAAAGACCAATTCTTCAACCTTTCATTCAAGAACAAACCCTTGATATTTCAATGCAAAGGAGATTGAAATCTAACAAAAGGAAGTTTCTATGGATTGAATAATTTCTAATGAGGGGTTCACCACCAAGTGTAAACTTGGAAAACATAAAATGTTGGAAAACATAGTGTGATATGCAAAATGACATAGAAATGTAAGTAAAATGTAAAAAAAACTATGACACTAGAAATGTGCACTTGGGAAACTAAAGAATGCAGAGCAAAGGTCTGGAATCCTAAAAAATCTGCTATTTATGCTAATTGGGACTCATATACCAAGCTAGGCGAATCAATCTAGTTTCAAGTAAACTATGTTGGAATAGGTTTCAGACAAATCGGTACTTAGATCTACAAAAATCCCTGACAAATAGGTATAGTGGGACTCATTCACCAATAGTGGTAAATTAGTCCACTTTTGGATTTCTAGAAATTAAAAACTAGATTTTGTAGCCTCAATCTACTTTTCAGTTCCTAATTCAGATTTAAGTCTGAAACTGCAAAATTCAACCTATAAACCTTCTCTAAGCTTCTCCAAGGTTTGGTGGAAACTTTGACAACTTTTAGGGACTTGAAAATTTTTCTCCAACTTTGCTTCTTGAAAAATCTTCAACCTATCCCTGCAGATCACACACATTAAGAGGGAAAAATGTTGTGGGGTTAGTGAATAGGGGTTTTCCTTGGTCAAACCCCTTGTTGATAATTAAACCTTGAAATAGAATGAAGTATGGAAATAGAATTATGAATGAACAAATATCAATGTTGAAACTCACCAAACCCTTGCAATAATATTCTACAAACATGTAAGTGATGGATCCAATGGATGTAGACTTGAACTCTTGCTTTGAAGTTGATATATTTTGAATGCAATGCTTGCTTGAATCACAAATCCCTACAACATGATGCAAATAATCTTTGACATGATGAAAGACACTTGAAGAATGATCTAGAATTCTTGATAATATACCCTTGAAATTCCTTGAATGCTCATGTGAATGTGAACTCTTGAATGTTGGGACATGAATACTTGGGATGAAAATCAGTGAAAGAATCTTGTATTTATACTTAATTATGCAAGAATTCCCAAAATTACAATAGTACAATTAGACATCTGATCTAGGAGAATAAAATCCCATTGGAAACTTGAATTAAATTTGAATTTTATTCACATGCGACTCATTCGTCCAAGGTGGAAAATGAGTCCCATTACACATAATGTATGGGACCAAAAATCAAAAGTGTCTAGAAATGTGTAGAACCTGCATCAGGGAAAAAAAGACCTAGGTGGGACTCATTCACCCAAGGTGGAAAATGAGCCATAGACACTAAATCTAGGCCACACAAGCTAGGAACACCTAAATTATGATTGGTTATTGGTTGGTATCACGATTATCATAAAAAGGATGCAATAAATGAGGCTTGTGGATGCAAAATGGGGCCAATTAAAGCATAAGAAATCCCAATTATTAATGAAAATCCTAGAGGAATGTGAAGGTGTGTTACAACACTCCAAATAAGGAAAGGGTAATGTTGATTATGATTAAAATTATGTTTAGGTTGATAAAACCCAAGAAAAGTGTGAAAGTGTGTTACAACACTTCACAACACTTTTGCAAGGCACCATTAAATTCCATTAGTCCACAAGGGCCCAAGACCTAATGTGAATGTGTTATCCACATTACAACACTAAATCAAGGCAGCAAAAAATCCATAAGGAGGACCCAAATGAGTGCAAAAAATGTCAAAGGATCTTTTTTTTGACACTACATTTAGCTTCCACTTTAGTGAGAGGATGAGCCTACTTCAAATTCACACTAAAGTAGACAAACATGCACCAAGAGAGGTTCCAATGAACCAATGCTAGCAAGATGAGACAACAACAATCATGAGGAGTGATCAAGCCCCGAAGATCAAGATCCCATGGAAAACCAAACATAAGCACAAAGGAATGCACATGAAAATGATATAAAGAACAAAGACAAGGCCACTCATACATTTCCAAAGATGAAAAAGGGAAAAGAAAAGAAAGAAAGGGAAAGAATCAGATCAAGCTTTGACTATTTGTCCATCCTGATGTGGATTAGCTCTAGGCTGTTTGTCCAAAAAAATGTATACTCACTATGAGGTGATGGAAATCCTAGCTATCCATTGGGTGAGAAGTCCTAAGAGGTGAGAAACATATACTCATGGATAGTATGCACTCTCACACATGCACAAGTGGCTATGGGGAAAATAATGCCTCAAATTGGGTTTCCCACTCAACCATACCAAAGTTATACTTCCTGATAACTTTAATAAGGTGCCACACAAAAATGATTTTTCAAGCTTCATAAGACAAGAAAAAATTTGTATGCTTGGAGCTCATGAAAAAAAAGGATGGCTCCATAGGAATGGAAGATGTATTATGCAAGGTGGCCATATAAAAAAAAATGAAAAATACAAAAAATGTTCAAAGGAGTCTTTCTTATTTCATGCAAGGTATTTAACTTAGGGAACATTGTTCCTAATGTCACCAAGAGAGGACCAATCAAATAATAGAAAATTCACAACTTAGGGGATGCAATGTATCACATCAAGCCACTAAGAGGAATGCAATATGCTAAGAGAGATCATGCTCTTGAAGGACATCACACCCCATGTCCTCCACAAAGTGACAAAAACATTGTATGAAGTAGGAAGGCTACACCAAGGACTAAGAAAAAGTAAAATGAAAAAGAATAATGCCAATGTATGCCCCCACTTTAAATAAACTGCTAAACACCATACTATGAGAAATTAATTTAAAGTAGTAAAAAAAAATGAAAACGAGAAAGAAGACATGAGAGAACTTGGAAAGCCCTATGCCAAGTCATATGTTTCTTAGTAAAGTTGCATCATGCAAGGGAAAAAGAGAAAAGAGAGTTAGGTTTCCTCCAAAATGAAAAAACCAAACACATAAGGGATCTATGGATTTGGGGTTAGTATGTTCTTTTATGCAATGTCTTTAAAGAGCTTGAAACTCTCATCCTCTAAATACACATTGAATTGGAAGAATGACACAAAGAGATCAAAAAGAAAGGAAAATATTTTGGGTCAACATGGAAGAGGCATAGTGTGTCTCGATGACTTGCATCATCCCAAAAAGGAAAACATAAGACTAATGAAAAAGAAAGGAAAAAATAAACAAAAGGAAAAGCTTTTGGGTCAACATGAAGGAGACATGAATGTCTTGATTCCTTGTGTCACCCCCAAAAGGAAAACACAAGACAAATATAAAAATGAAAAGGTGAAGAAAAATAAATCCTTTTGGGTCAACATGAAGGATGCCTGAATGTCTCGATGCCTTGAGTCATCCCCAAAAGGAAAATGCAAGAAAAAGATAAAAATGAAAAGTGAAAGTGATGCAAGACATAGAGAAGAATGAAGGTACAAATAGAGGAATGACACAAAGAGAGAGAGAAAAACAAATAGAACATCATGAGGGATCACATTACACACATGCAATCACACAAAATAAAAATGCAAAAGACTAGTAAGGAAAATGCAAGTCAACCTATGAGAAAGTCATCTTCCTCCAAATCATGTTCTATGAATGTCGAGGGTAGGAAACTAGCCAAAGAGACAAGGGAAAGTGTCAAACTAGGAGAAGCACTAGGTTCAACACTCTTTATAGGAGATTTGTTGTTTAAGCTCATGGAAGAGGAAAACAATGTGTTCAATTCATTATAATTCTCTTTGTCAATTTTGGTGGTCTCGTCATCGTCATCCAAGTTAACCACAACAAGAGGTCGAATGATAATGTCCATTAAAGAGTTCAGCTCTTGTTGTGGTTTTTTTATTGGGTTGTTTTGTGTTAGTTGGGGAGGGAGGTCATCATGCATTGCTTTAGTGAAGTTCAGATCTTGATTTTCTTTGTTTAATTCTTCATGCAACTTGCAACCAAGGGCACGACATCTTCACCTATGCTCTCTAGCACCTCTATTTCTTTTGGTTTTGTTTTCAAGTTGTGTTTTTGTAGGAGTGGGTTGATAAACCATAGGTTTCTTGTCTTCCCTAATGAAAGAAACCATAGGAGGTTGTTCAACCACTTTCTCTTTTGCCTTGTAAACTTGTTTTATTCTAGGAGGTGTGACGATGTTGTTTTCATTGTCTCTTGGTCATTTATAGGATGTCGGTGATGTTTCTATTGTTGGTTGGTCTTGGTTGTTTGGTTCTTGTTAAGGTTGAAGCATGGTAGGTTTGGAGGTGGACAGGGACATGTTTTAGAGAGATAATTCTACTATCTTCTTTTCCTTGAACTTTTGATAAGAAAAGAAAAAGAAGTTTTCCCTTTGCTTGATAGGTTCCATGGGATCGAGCCAAAAGTAATCTAGATAAAAGTTTCCTTTAGATGACAAGGGGTTAAAGCCACTATGGTGAATAGTGAATATCTCATTTTCAAAGGGAAACTTTAAGCATTCATGCACAACTGAAGGGACAAATTTCATGGAGCAAAGCCATGGGTGGCCTAGCTTCACACAAAATTGGTCTGACTATGGGATGATGGAGAATGTGACATCTAATATTTTTTGTCCTATTTGCAATGGTAGGGTGATTGATCTTATCATAGGGCAAGCAAAGACATTGTGTATCTTGATCCATGCTTTTGGTCTATAATATTCATCTTGATAGATTTTATGAAAAAGTAGGAATTCCTTGGTGATCACATTCTCTCCATAGGTAGGATCTATTAGTATCCCATTAGTGGGATTGTCATAGATACGGCCGGCTATGTAGAGAGGACCATCGAGTAAATTTTTAAGTACAACCTTAGAAGAGAAAGCAATTTCAATAGATTTCTTAGGTCAGCCCTTACAAGGGATGATGTCTATCACCCCTATCATTTCATCCATAGGATTGATATTGATAGAATATGTAAAATATAAGCATTGTTTTCATCATATGTATCAACATTCATCACATCATTCTTTGTAGTTCCGCTAGCTTTGACAAATGAAATATTGTGTTTGGGCATTGGGTTGGTAAACATTTGTAAATTTTGGTTTAGAGGGGCAATGGAATGATTTCCTTGATTGCTAACACTTCTAATGGATAGATGACTAGAAACAATGAGGTCTTACACAAGATGTTTAAGACGCTTGCAATCTTGTGTCATGTCCATTTTTTCAATGATAGTGGCAATAAGCATTGGATTTAAAGCTTCAGAGTAAGGGATTATTAGGGTCAAGGATTTTGAGAGGTGGAAAGGTGATAATTTTTTGTTCTAGCAATTGGGACATTGTGTTATGAAGGGTATTGGGTAAGAGAGTGGATTCTCTTTTTCGATCACCATAACTGAAGGGCACCATGGTTTTGACATTAGGTACTTGGTTTTTGAGGGGGGTTGAATTGAAAGAACCCTTTATTATGTTTTCTAAAAGGTTGGGAATTGTTTTGGTTTGCAGGTTCATATTTCTGAATTCAGCTAGAAGCAGACCTTGTATCTCAACTACTTGCCGAATTCTAATAATCACAAAGGGAAGTAAATAGGTGCATGAAGGATGGGAATTTCATCATGGTAAATTTTTCTTGAATTTTACTTTGTAATTTTTCTATGAACATATTTTGAAGTTTTGGGTTGGGATCCTTGACATCAATTTGGGAATAAAGTGACTAATAGTGTGAGATAAAATCAGTTATCTTTTCATCCTCTTTTTGCTTGCATCTCATAAAATCATTCGAGGTCATCATGGGAGTCCTATGCACTTGGAAATAGTTTACAAATGCATCAAAAATTTCATTGAAGGAATGAATTGAGTTGTTCGATAAGGAAGAGAACCATTCCAAGGCAGTATCTTTCAAGGATCTAGGGAAAATATTTTCCAAGAGTTTATTATGAAGAACAAAGTCACTACATAAGGTAGTGTAGGCATTAACATGGTTAGAAGGATCTCACTTCCCCTCGTAATTCTCAAATATAGGAACCTCTACACCTTGTGGCATCAGTGTTCACAATATCTCCAAGAATAATGGGATACTTTTGACATAATATGTAGGTGGGCCATTTTGGTTTTGGTTGATGGTAGAAATTTTCTTTTGAAGGGATGAAACATTTTTCAATAGTTGTGTTATGAAAGGTTCATTGCTTGTGTTATGAGATGGAAACAAAAGTGGTGATGGAGTGTATGTGTTTGTAGGACAAGTGAATGGAATGCTTACAGATGGTAAGGTGGAATATATAACTTGTGATGCCACATAGGAACTAGGGATGCTAGCAGGAATACCCAGGGAAGGAATCAAATTACTAACTTGTTGCATTGTTGTTGTGACTTGGGGAGTGGTATAGGTAGGGATTGAGGCTATGGTTGTAGGAGGAGGATTTTGAGTTCCTCCTTGGCTTGTAACATTGCTTGTGGGTAAAGGACAACTAGCGGTTGCAAGAAGATGAATTCCAAAGATTTGCACTATGTCTTTCACAAGGTCAAGGCCATCTTCACTTTCAAGCATGTGATGAATGTTTTCTATTGTAGGAATTGCAGTTGTTGAAATTTTTTCAAGGCTTATTAGATGTTGTAAGTTTACTAGATCCTCATGAATGTGAATTATGTTTTCTTGTGGGATTGTATCATTCCTTATTTCAACTTGCATACAGTCTGAAGGAAAAGAGTTGCTAGGGGTGTTATCCATTCCTAGTGTACTAGTGTCAATACTAGGAGTGGAAGCTCATGATATTCTAAGATCCACAAAGATTTTTTTATCACGATATGACATGAGTCTTGAACTTCTTCTCACTAAGGTATTAGCAATAGGACACCAAACACTCATGCAAAGGATACTAAATGTGAGGTGAATGCAAATGCAATATAAGCTAACAAGAATTGAAATGCTTATAAGTGAAATTCTAGAAAGTAAAAGTGAAATGGAGAAACAACAAGCAAAAACTCAAAAACTGAACTATAAATGCCAAAAAACGCAGTGGGACTGATTCTCCCAAGGTGGAGAATGAATCTGCATACTATTTTTTTTTGAAAATTTGTAAAATTTTTGAATTGAATTTTATACTTTCTATATTTTCTGATGTAAATCTGAGGTGCAAATATAGAATTTTACTATTTTTTAATGAAATTAAGTTTAATAATGCAAGATAAATGTGCTTTTCACTAATGCAAATTTTGAAACCCTAGAATGCAAATTGAACAATGCAAAACTTAATACAATGTTAATGCAAGCTAAATCTAGAATTTAAATGCACTCCAAATAAAAAATATGATGCTTGATATACAGGTTCACCAAAATGAAATGGTGAAAAATGGGTTGGATTTCTTCACTTCTAGGGTTTTGGACCTAAAAGGAGAAATACCAATTATTCAACCTTTTATTCAATAACAAACCTTTGAGATTTCAATGTAAAGGAAATTTAAATATGAAAAAAGGAAGGTTCTAGGGATTGGATAATGTCTAATGAGGGGTTCACCACTAAGTTTAAACTTGGAAAACATAATGTGATATGCAAAATGACCTAGAAATGCAAGTAAAATGTAACCAAAAACTATGAAATTAGAAATGTGCACCTGGGAAACTGACGAAGGTAGAGTGGAGGTATGGAATCCTAAAAAATATACTATTTATGCTTACAAGGACTCATATGCAAAGCTAGGTGAATTAGTCTAGTTTCAAGAAAACTATGTCAGAATAGGTTTCAGACAAATGGGTACTTAGATCTACAAAAATCCCTAACAGATAGGTACAGTGGGACTCATTCACCAATAGTGGTGAATCAATCCACTTCTAGATTTCTAGAAATTGAAAACTATATTTTGTAGTTCTTAATCTGCTTTTCTGTTCCTAATTTAGATTTGGGTCTGAAACTACAAAATTTAGCTTGTAGACCTTCTCTAAGCTTCTCCAAGGTTTGATGGAAACTTTGACAACTTTTAGGAACTTGAAAACTTTTCTCCAACTTTGCTTCCTAACAAATCTGCAACCTATCCTTGCAAATCACAACAAGAAGAGGAAAAAATGTTGTAGGGTTAGTGAATAGGGGTTTGCCTTGGTCAAACCCCTTGTTAGTAATTTGGGAAATATGTAAAGAGAATAATGAATGAAAAAATAGCAATATTGCAACTCACTAAACCCTTGCAATAAGATGTTGCAAACATGAGTGATGGCTCCAATGGATGCAGACTTGGACTATTGCTTGATGTTGATAGATCTTGAATGCAATGCTTGCTTCAATCACAAATCCCTACACCACAATTGTTAGCTCTAAAATAGCATGATGCAAATAATCTTTGACATGATGAAAGACACTTGAAGAATTCTCTAGAATGCTTGATAATTTTCCCTTGAAATGCCTTAAATGCTCATGTGAATGGTCAAATGCTCTTGTGAACTCTTGAATGCTAGGACATGAATACTTGAATTTTTGGGATGAAAATGAGTGAAAGAATCTTGTATTTATACTTAATTATGCAATAATTCCTAAAATTACAACACTACAATCCAACATTAGATCTAGGAGAATAAAATCCTACCAAAAATTTGAATTAAATTTGAATTTTGGTCACACGAGACTCATTTTCCCAAGGTGGCGAATGAGTCCTATTACACATAATGTATGATACCAAAAATAAAATGTGTCTAGAAATGTGTGAAACCTACATCAGGGCCAAAAAAACCTAGGTGGGACTCATTTTCCCAAGGTGGTGAATGATTCCCAAACACTAAATCTAGGCCAGACAAGCCAGGAACACCTGAATTATGATTGGTTACTTGTTGGTGTTGGGATTATCCTCAAAATGATGCAATAAATGAGGCTTGTGGATTTAAAATGGGGTGAATTAAAGCATAAAAAATCCTAATTATTAATGAATATCCTAGAGGAATGTGAAATTGTGTTACAACACTCCAAATAATGCAAGGTTAATGTTGATTATGGTTAAAATTATGTTTAGGTTGATAAAACACTAGAAAAGTATGAAAGTGTGTTACAACACCACAATAGTTTTGAAAGGCACCATTAAATTCCATTAGTTCACAAGGGCCCAAGACCTAATGTGAATGTGTTATCCACATTACAACACTAAATCAAGGTAGCAAAATATCCACAAGGAGGACCCAAACGAGTGCAAGAAAGGGCAAAGGATCTTTTTTTCAACACTACAAAGACCAACATGGACAAGTAGTTATAGAGGAAGTCAAAGTAGTTGCCCAAGACCTAGAGGTTGCATCACTTGTAGATGAGATAGTGTTATTGGACCCCCAAAGGTTCTTGGCCAAACTTTTGCATAGTGGTGCCAAACTACCTCATGGCTTTGACATAAACACACTTCAAGCAGCACCCACCCCAAACAAAAAAAACCAAGGACCTAATAAGTATACATTTAGTGGTTCCAAGACCCCACAAATAAATGATTCTATGCCACAAGGGGTTCCAACTCAAACTTCCACCCTGAATCTTGCACCCTTATTTGGAATGCAACCAATGGCACAATCTGCAACACAACCAATGACACAATCCTTGACATAGTCCATGTCACAACCTCTTGGTTCTACATCTAATCCATTTAGTACCATGAACATATCTTTAAATCCATTTGGAGCATCAAGTTCCATGAACACCACATTGTCAAATCCATTTGGAACATATAGGGCTTTGAACACCACATTATCAAATCTATTTTGAATAAATAAAAGGATTAGAGTTCATATTCATGGAACTAACACAAACAACAATGTTCCACAAGGTTCTAACATAAATTTTCCCCAACAAGTAAATACACAAGGTCCAAACACTTCTAATCCTCTCCAAATGCAATCCAATACCAACACCTCCTCTATCACACCACAAATCCAAATTCCAATTCCCACTCAAACATACACACCACAAATCCAAATTTAACCCAAATCAAACATCCATACCTCATATCAACACCAACTTACCATCCCACACAAACGTTGGATCGAAAAACACAAGTTTAGGACCTTAACAAAATGCAGTTGCAAATGTTGTAGGTACAATCCTCACACCATATGATGTCCTAGCCAATTAAATGTTAGCCTTGTAAAATCAAGTAGAAACCATGATATTGTCAAACAAGAAGACTTACTCTACCCAAGTGTTATGTCCTTACCCATTTGATAGGACATTATGCATGTGTCCTCTTCCTCCACATTATGTTATACCCCATCGAGCATGTGAGGGAATTTCACACAACCTTGATTGGAATTTCTTCTAAACAAACATACTTAATGATACTATTTCCTAAGAATATCTTAGGAAATTATTTAGAATGGTTCACCCACCTATTGGCAAGAATACAATAATGGGACAAACTTGTTGAAAAACTTATCACCCACTTTTCCTTCAATATCAAAAATGAAATCACTATTGCTACCTTATCTCAAACTAAACAAGAAGAGGGTGAAGGTTTCATAACATTATTCTAGAGATGAAGAAGCTTAGCTAGCCACTATCCTATTGAAATTCTTGAAAAAACATAAAATTATCATGTTCATGAAAAACCTAAACACGAACTTAAGGTATGCATTAGAAACCCATTATTGTTCCAAATTCGTCGACATTGTTGGAAAAGGGGCCATCCTTGAGAAAACCCTTATTGCTAAAGGGGAAATTAAAACTTATACCAAAACATAAAATTTCCAAGGGGCATCAAATGATAAAAACAAGTTTTGGTCTCGTAACAAGAATGTAACAAATGATGGAGTCATAAACATGAAATTTGTTAATAGAATAGGTCCCACATTGACTCTTAAAGAACCCAACATGAACAATAACACACCACATTTTTCCAACCAAGTAACTAACATGGTCCAAAATAATCAATAGTGGGGACCCCCAAGACAACCAAGGGAATATTCATGGAGACAATACACTCCTTTATCAGAACCAATTGAATATGTCTTGAAGAATCTAGTAAAAATCAAATGTTATATAGCTCCAAGATCCCAAACCATACAACCCAGGACAATTCAAACCCTCTTGGTGGGATGAAAATTACTTTTGTGACTACCACTACATCAAAGGGAATCATACCTCGACATGTGATCAGTTGAAGAACATGATTCAAGACCTAATTGAAAATGGTACTATAGAGGTCAAGTGACAATAGCAATTTTCCAATAAAGACCATACAATTTTCAAGAATCCTTTGCAAGACCATCATTCTAGAAAACCATCAAATTTAGGTCCATCAAATTTAGGTCAAAAGATAGACAACCATGCCAATTATACCAATGCCTCTTTTGACTACACAATTATTAACCACATCCAAGATGTTGATGATCATGTTAATACAATCACAATTAAGAAGTAGCCTAAATGCGTCATCACTACCTGGAGGAATAAGGTTACCATATTTGGTCCTCCTCCAAAGTAGCCACAATCCAAGCCCCAACACAATATTTTTAACCAATTAGGAAAGAAACTTGCATAGATTTCCATCCTTGAGCTTCTACACATATCACCTAGACACAAAGCTTTCCTTGATAAGGCTTTGTAAGAAATCTCTATCCCTATCAACCTAGACGTCAACCAATTTGAAGTCATGGCTAGATAATTGGCCAAATCCCACCATGTCTCCCTTTTTTACAAAGATTAATCTACACCCAAGTCAAACCATAATGACCCATTTCACCTTTAGGTCTTCATCAACAAACACAAGGTTAGACATGTCCTAGAAGATGGTAGAGGTAGATTGAACATTTGCACTTTAAAACTAGTGAACACATTGGGCCTCTCTGAAGTGTGTGTGGATACAACTAAGAGTATTGTTATCAAATCCTATGATTATGAAGAACATTCTTCAAAGGGAATTATCATACTACCTATCAAAGTTGGACCTACAGTACTAGATACCACATTGTAAATCTTTTTTCTTGAACTACCATACAACCTCCTCCTTGGCTAACCATGGATCCATGCCATGAAGATTGTACCATCCACATACCATCAATTCCTCAAGTTTACTCATGAAGGCACTGAAATTATAGTCATAGGCGATCTTGACCACTTTCAATAATGCAACAATTTGAAAGGGACTACTCAATTCCAAGTGCTTGTCAACCAAGAAGCCTCATCATCTCTCTAAGTTGATCCATCTTCATTGACCAAGTCATCTACTCCATTTACCATGCCATAAAACCCTAAGGTCCAAGTCTATGACATGGGATGTGAACAATACTGTATGGATAATTTACTGGTGATTGATAATGCAAATGTCGTTGAGAAAGATCAGATTTCCAATAATGATGTTAAGACACCTACAGAAGGAATGAAAAAAGATGGTCACGATTGGATTGAAACATTTTGGGATCTTAATCATACATCTACCTTTTCCCTATCTGCTTTTGCTCAAAATTTTCATATCCATGACAACCCATGTTTGACTAGGATATCTATGATAATCCACTTTTTGATCATGAACCCACTGAGGATATCCAATCATCATCATTCCATCCCACCTGCCTTGGGCTAGGATATGTATCTCCTATTGTTTCCTCTACCAAGTAACCTTTCCAAGTTGCTAAGGATGTGAGAGCTTCCTTTTACATTACTAATATAAAAAAGGATAGTCCCAAAGACTCCATTGATGACATCACCACTCTTGTTCATCCACTAGACATTCTTGTCACTCTGCCTATTTCACCCATCTCACTCACATCCATCAACATCATAGAAATGGATCAACAAGTCATATCTCAAGAAAAGAATAAAAGAAAAGCTCTAATGAAAGAGCTATCTTCAAAAGGAGGTCAAAAATCAAAAGATATAATGTAAAGAAAAGAGGATCAAGACAAGTCCACTAGCCAAAATAAAAATCTATTGGACAAGTCAAAAATAAAAGAAGATCAAGGTAATTACCCTAGCCAAAATAAAAGGCTATTAGAAAAATCAAAAATAAAATTCAAAAGTAAAGTCAAGAAAAATTCAATCTCTAAGTATGCCTCTCCATCAAAAATCATTGGGGGCATCTATCAAGGAAAAAATTCAAACAAAGAGCTTTTTGATCCAAGGTCTCCATTCACATCACTCTCACTCATACCATATACTCCATTTCATTCGTCCACATTCATACATCCATCATATCATTCCACCTCCAATGGTGATGCCTTCCTATATACCTTTGGTGAAAATGCCTTCACATATGCTAGCTCATCGGTCACCCAAACTCCTTCTTGCCTAAAGCTTGATGGCCAACATAGTGTGCACATGAGGGATCCTACCCTAGCCTCTTTTGTCCACCACATCTATCATCTGTAATATTTTCCACTTGCACTCATCATCTAGATCATGTCCTTTCATCTAGCATGGTCATTCAAGCATGATCATGGGAATCATCATAGTGGTCTATAGATTTGGCATGTACCAATTCTAAATTTAGCTTCAAAGAGATCTTGTAAAAAACTTGGAAAAATATCAAAAAGATTAAAAATCAAAAAAATCATTGCCTTGATGAAAACCTAGCAAACAGGTGTCTTGGTGATAGAAAAAAATCATAAAAATTAGTAAAGAGAAAATAATTTGTACAATAGTGAAAACCACATCAATGGCAATTTGGTGAACTACAATGGTGAAAACCTAGGAAATAGGCGTTGTGTATTGTCAACCTTTGCTTTGTCATCTACTATCACTCTATCCAGTCTTCCACCCTAATCCATAATAATGCCTTTACCTTCCATCATCTCCCATTTGACATCCATCATAAGGCCTTATCATCTTTATCATGACTTCCATGCGGTTGACATCTTCTGCCATTTTTCCTTCATCTTATGTCCACAATAAACCCCTGTCCCATCCCATCCTTATTGGTTAGTCCTATACCTAACTGGGGGTAATTTCCTAGCACCTAGCTTCACTAGATTCTACACTTTTCATTGGAGGTCAAAACATTAAAAAAAGACAAAAAATTCAAAACATTTGAAAAAGAACCAAAAATAAAAATCATCAAAAAGAAAAAAATCATAAAACCTCAAAAATCCAAACAAATCAAAACATGCAAAAAACACAAAAACATTCAGATAACTTTCAAATATCCCAAAAATAGAGTCAAATTCAGTCATTTCAATCTTTGTCATTGTTGAACTACATTGCCTTTGTGACTAGATGTAGGCAAGTCCATCTGTCAATGTGTCCTCAAGGCATTAGGTTAGTCCTTTAGGTATTGTCAAATAAAATCATGATTTGGTCCTTTGTCATTGAAACAAATTCAAGGGTCATGTCAAAATATGAGGTCTTTGTGCATTGCTACATAGGCAAGGCCATCTATCGATGAGCCATTGAGGCCCCCTAGGTTAGTCTTTTAGGGTTCATTGTGTCAGTCAAAATAAATGGGACATTGTCAACTCAGATGCAAAATAATCATTTGAACTTGAAACACAAATCCTAAATCAACAAGAAAAGCAAGCCAACAAGTCTCCAATTTAAATTAGTCATTTGTCAAATCAATCAAACCAGTCAAATTGATCATAACCAATGGTCATATACAAGATGTGTGCTTCTTGAAATGAAATCTTGTCACTATCACACTTTGTCATTTTCCTTATATAGGTAGTTGCATGATTTAAACTAGACTTGACATCTTATACGACATGTTTCTTCTCTTGAAACTAGGCCTTGTTAAAATTTTCCACCCATCACTCACTTAGTCACTTAACACAGTGGAAAACACTTATTGGAAAATGATCTAAATGGCTATTGACCTTGCTAGTCTATTTTGTCTTATCTTTTGGATTTTCCGCGGTCATGTTACTAGCAACCTCAAGGATGTCCAATGAAGAATTTAGAGGAGCGGTGATGTCTCATGAATTTTATTTTATTTGATTGATGTCTGCAATTTGTCTTGACAAAAAGACTAGGGCAACATGACTCTTAGTATGAGTTAGGAAACTCCTTTTCTACAATTATCTATTTTATAGATGGATGATCTTGCACACCTTGGTTTATCTCATACCATGTTGTTTGTTGTCCATATGCCATATTTTATTATCCAATGATGATTAAATACAAAATTCTTGTCTAGCAAAATATATATCTACAATTTATCTCAACTAGCACTATCTCAACATCCATGTCTTCTATGCTAACATCCATGTCATTCATGCTAACATCCCTATCTCCCATGCTAATATTTCTTCTATCTTCCTCTTAATAGCATCCTATGACACACAAAAACATATCCAACATACATTATCCTATTAGGAAGCACTATAGATAGTATTATCATAATAGGCATCATCATACATAAACATTCGATCATATATGCTATATTAGAAAATAAAAAAATATACATGGCATTTATACATTAACATAATCATTGCATTTCCATAGCACCGCATGATATAATCATACCGCATAATCATAGTTCATCATAAACATCACACGACACATGCATAACATCCATGACATCATAATAAAAATTAAATGCATCTATCTAAATATCTAGGAATCATATATAGGTATAGTCATCCATAAGGAATCCACATGTAGCATCATCATATAAAATGCATAACAACAACATCATCCATCACATAACATCATAAAAACATCACATAGAAGTAAATATCATATACTTGCTGCCAAAAATCATATATCATAGATATATTGCTCAAAATGTGTCACAATACAATGCCAAGATGTATATAGTTTTGGAGACTTTGAACCTAAATTTCACCACCCTGAATGTCCTACAAATGAAATATTTCATCATTATCACACTTTTGGTTATTGTTTGGACTTATCAGAACAATTTTCCATTTTTGTGGAAACTGTCAAAAATTTACAAAAAAAAATTCAAGGGGCATGAGTCCACCTACTTACACTGGGGCATGTTGACTAGATTTCTTTGACACAACATGATAAAATGCATTGTATTAAAGAGGGGAAAATTTAGACACTGAAAATTTTCACTAGGCCTATGACTTTCATCATCATTGGTAATTAAATAATCTTAATTATTTAATTATTATCTACTATCGTTAAGCCATCTATTAATTAATTCATTTTATCCTTCTATTTCCTCTTTTGATTAATTAAATAAATTGTTATTTATTTAATTACATCACTAATATCTTTGACTTCTATAATTAAATAAATTTATATTTATTTAATTATTTGTCACTTTCCTCTATAATTAAATAATTATGTTAATTATTTAATTATTCACTTTTAGATTTCTCTATCACAAGTTAATTATATTTTATTTAAATGAATCATATTTTCTCTCACTTTTTGAATTAAATTTCTATTTAATCAAAAAGTTAATTTTCCTTTGCATTTAAATATTTTTTCCATTATTTGAAAATTCAACTTCTCTCTCAAACTGAAGTATTTTTTGAAAAAACTAGTCAATTTCATAGGTCTTCTATCAGTTTCATTTCTATCTTATCTCATCTCATCTAAATTCATCTGTTGATCAAAATAAAAATCATTTAATCTTGATCATCCATTTCACATTCGGCTCTCTATAAAAGGATGATATCATTTCCAGAATCAAGAATATATATGTTGTCATGCTATTGAGAATAAACTTTGATATTTTCCTTTGTCATAGTCATAGGCTTGTTAGTGCATACTTATAATCTAAGGGCATTAATTATTTATAGAAAAATGGAGAAGAGCTATGGAGGTCATCCAATGGATGCATGAACATGGTAACATTGTTTCATTTTATTTACATTTATGTTTCCTCTATTTTGGTGCAAGTGCACCTTGTTCATTGAATACCTTTAAAAGGAAAAATTGCAAAATTTAAGTTTTCAATTCTAAAAATATGTAAAGGGGTCATGTAAATTTCATTTCCAATGTATTGGAGTCTTTTATAGGTCTCTAGGTGGTCAAAATGATGGAAAAAGCAAAAATTGTAAAAGTTGTCAATTATGTAAAAATGTAAAAAAAAACAAAAAAAACAAGAATATGAAGGGTCAAGTAGGAAAGTAGAAGGTTTAGTCAATTTGGGAAGATGAAAATCCTTCAAAAAGGAATTTTACATTATTTTAAAGAAGAGGGGAAGTTTGAATAAGAAGAAAATCATTTAGAAACCCCTATGCATGCTTAATACTTTTCTTTTTTTGTATTTCAGACTGGTAAAACATGTTTGCAGGTTCTTGTACAGCTACGTATGGCCTGATTTTCTAGGGGAAGTCATTGGGATTGATGAACCTATGATTCTAATTTTTTATTTATTTTTTCATTTGTTTCCATTTAGTTTTGACTAAGATATTGCAAGTTTATTGAAATTGGTCAAAACCTTGATCTAGGGTAACAATGAGCAATAGAAATTATGTTTCTCCAAATATAACCAATGAAAACTCCTATAGATTGGCAAGAAGGTATTTTGTTATGTATTTTAAGTGATCTCAAAGTTTCATATCTTGAAGACATGGTCTTGGGTAGATTTAATGATGCCCTAGGTCTGAAATTTGAGAAAAAATATAAAAATTACAATGTATAGTGGAGTTTATAATAGTTTGACTATAGAGAGTGAATCCTTTCACGGTTATATGTTTTTAAAATGTTTCTAGGTGTCTAATGATCCCTTTCCTATTTGGGTATAGTGAAATTTAAAGCTTTTGAGTCCATTATTATTGATTGTCATGTTAGGACAGATTGGGGAATAGTCCTAGTTTGGATTGTGTTGTTTAGGTTTGGAATTTTCCATTTTGAGAAGCCTCAAGATCATTGAAGGTGGTTCAATTTGAAGAGTCTTACATGGTTTTTAATTAATTTGAGAATTCTTGAGAACACTTTATTGTTGCATGTTAGAATAAGCAAGATTGAATGTTCATAAGAAGCCTAATTTTTCTTGGGTGTGCAAGTTGATCAAGTTGGTTGATTTTAGAGTTTGATAATGTGGTTTTTCTTTTGTCAAATCATGATGTTTAAAGGTGAGTTAAGATCTGGTAACAGATTTGAAGAAAGGATGGATGATTGATTGCCTTTTTTCCTTAATTGGAACAAGATGAAATGAAGGGTAATTTGGTGAATAGTGAAAGATGTGGTTGGTTCAAAATTTCTAATGGTGTTTTTTATTTTGTTTAGTCATTTTGATGCTAGTTAAGGTATATTTGAGTCTGATAAAGGTTTAGAATACTAATTTGGTGAATTTTGTTGAAATGATCAATGAGTTTTTGATGGATTTACTAATTGATCTTCTCAATTGAGAATAGGGTCAGAAGTACCCTTGATGGTTTGTGGTTTTTGGTAGATGCTCTGCATCAATTGGTATCAGAGCTAGATAATTTTGATGGTTGGTTAAACTTTTGTTGAGTTCTTGGTTGGTTTCAAGAGCTTGATCCATCTAAGTTGTAGAGAGAAAAAGTTATGAGTTGTGTTTTGGAAGAAAATCTAATGTCTATGGTAACCATCCTCTAATGGAGATTAAGCTAGGGAGAAGGTACAAATAGAAAGAGTGAGGCATCTTCTAGGATCTACTATTGGGTAATATAGATGGTTTGTTGAGTTGTGTAGTGAGGTAGTGAGGGAGATGGATACCTGTCTGAAGAAGCACTTGAGTTTGCAGCCATTTGAAGAGTTGTTGGTCAATTTGAGAGTACTCCACTGATGGGAGTAGATAAAAAGATGATTGGTCAAAGAAGGTCAAAGATGAATGATGAATTGTTGAAAAGAGGAAAGAATGTTGAGAGAAGCAATGTGGAAGGATAGTCTTGTGTCCTTTTGAAGAATGATTGTGAACCTGATGAGTAGAGAAAGAGAAAGGTAAAAGGAAGAGAGAAGACAAGTGAAGACATAGCTAAGGAAAAGGATGGAACTAGATGAAGACAAGAAAAAGAGAAATAAGGAGCTGTTAAAGAAAATTTGAGAATAAGAGTGAAATGAAGCAACATGTTTCCAAAGGGACTTGGAAAGTTATTGTAGGCTAGTTGTATGGTGTAGATGCACCTTGTTCATTGAATACCTTCAAAAGGAAAAATTGAAAAATTTGAGTTTTCAATTGTAAAAAAATGTAAAGGGGTCATGTAAAGGTCATTTCCAATGTATTAAAGTATTTTATAGGTCTCTAGGTGGTCAAAATGATAGAAAAAGAAAAACTTGCAAAAATTACAAAAGTTGTCAATTATGTAAAAATGCAAAAAAAGAAAAAAAGAAAGAATATGAAGAGACAAGTAGGAAAATAGAAGGTTTAGTCAATTGGGGAAGATGAAAATCCTTCAAAAAGGCATTGTAAACTATTCACAAGTAGAGGGGAAGTTTGAATAAGAAGAAAATAATTTAGAAACCCTTGTGCATGCTTAAAACTTTGCATTTTATGTATTTCAAACCACTAAAACGTGTTTACAAGTTGTACGACCACGTACAACCTGATTTTTGAGGAGACATAATTGGGATTTATGAACCTATGAGTCATTCATTTTTATTTTTTTTTATTTGTTTCCATTCATTTTTTAGTAAGATATTGCAAGTTTATTGAAATCGGTCAAAACCCTAATCTAGGGTAACAATGAGCAATAGAAATTATGTTTTCTCCAAATCTAGCCAATTAAAACTCCTATAAATTGGAAAGAAGGAAACTTGATATGTATTTTAAGTGATCTCAAAGTTATAGAGCTTGAATACATGGTCTTGGGTAGATTTAATGATGCCCTAGGTCTAAAATTTGAGGAATTTTTTGAAAATTAAAGTGTACAATGGAGTTTTCAAGAGTTTGACTATAGCGATTGAATCCTTTCAGGGTTATATGGTTTTAAAAGGTTGATAGGTGTCTAATAATCCCTTTCCTAATTGGTTTTAGTGAAATTTAAAGCTTTTGAATCCATTATTGTTGATTTTCCTATCAGGACAAATTGGGGAATAGTCCTAGTTTGGACTGTGTTGTTTAGGTTTGGAATTTTCTATTTTGAGAAGCCTCAAGATAATTGAAGGTGGTTCAATTTGAAGATTATTACATTATTTTTAATTAATTTGAGATTTATTGAGAACCATTTATTGTTGTATGTTAGAATAAGCAAGATTAAATGTTCATAAGAAGCATAATTTGTCTTGGGTGTGCAAGTTGATCAAGTTGGTTGATTTCAGAGTTTGCTAATGTCATTTTGCTTTTGTCAAATCATGATGTTCAATGGTGACTTAAGATTTGGTAACAAGTTTGAAGCAAAAATAGATGATTGATTTCATTTTTTCCTTAATTGGAACAAGATGAAATGAAGGGTAATTTGGTGAATAGTGAAAGATGTGGTTGGTTCAAAATTTCTAAAGGTGTTTTTGAATGGTTCAGTCAATTTGATGTTGGTTAAGGTATATTTGAGTCTGATAAAGGCCTGGAATATTGATTTGGTGAATTTTATTGAAAAGATGAATGAGTTTTTGATGGATTTTCTAATTGATCTTCTCAGTTGAGAATAGGTTCAGAATTACCCTTGATGGTTTGTGGTTTTTGGTAGATGCTCTACATCAATTGGTATCAGAGCTAGATAATTTTGATAGTTGGTAAAGTTGTTGAGTTGTTGGTTGGTTGTAGGAGCCCGATTTATCTAAGCTACAAAGAGAAAGAGCTTTAGGTTGCGTGTTGGCAAATAAGTTGAGGTCTGTGGTCACCATCCTCTAATGGAGATTAAGATAGGTAGAAGGTGCAAATAAAAAGAGTGAGGTATCTTCTAGGATCTACTATTAGGTAAGATGGATGGTTTGTTGAGTTGTGTAGTGAGGTAGTGAGGGACCCAACCATTCCTCTATAAGAATATTATCAACAAGAGCTGATGTAGGAGACCTATTAATTAGGTAACATATAGTGGCAACATCTTCAACCCAAAACCTTTGTTCCAAGCTAGCACAACTCAACATACTCCTAGCCTTCTCTATCAGTGTTGTTGTGTAGTTTTCACACACACGCCCTGCTGAAAGAAGGGGCCCTCTTTTGCTTTGGTCTTGGTTTCTTCGCCCTTTCTTTTTGAGGTTTTATCTTACTTTGACATGTGCTAAAATGTTTATTTTGATTGCCTAAGTGTTTCCCCTAGGTTATTTATTGAAGATCTTTAGTTCTGGATAAATTTTGGGCTTTTACTTAGATTCAGGATTTTCCACCCTGGTTGGATTTTCCCAGATCCTACTTGGACTTTGGCTGGACCCTATTGTTTGGGGATTTTCAGGATTCATGGATTTCTGTGTGGGCTAGATTTTCTCAGATTCTGCCCTATTGTCGGACTCCCCAATTTTTTGACTATCTTATTGATTGCATTAATGTCTTTGTATGTGCTTTGAAGGATGTATTTAACTTGATTTCTGAGATCTTTTATGCCATCATGCTTATTATTTGCCATCGTTTGAGCTGAGGAGTGCTTTCTTGCGATTGATTGGTAGGGTTTTTAGGGATTTTTGCTTTGTATTGATCAATTTAGTGGCGATTTCTTGTGCATTCTTTCCCCTATTCTTTGTGGACACCATTCTCTTCACATTTGCTAATTCTAGGATAGATTTCCACTTTATAATGGCTAAATCTAGCAAGGCAGCAGCTGGGTCCTCAATGTCTAATGCAGAGAGGATTAAAATGGACATTAAGAGCAAGATCCTTGAGAGTAAAATCACTTCAGTTTGGTTGGAGGTGACTGATACAAATGTCGGATCATGGGATTATGAAGAATTTGAAGGAAGAATGGCAGTAGAGGATTCTCCTTTGGTGGCTAGAAGGATGATGGAATCAGGCTTGTCCCATGTAGCTGGCTTCCCTTCCACAGTGTAGTGTTATGACCTAGTCCTTGAATGTGCCAGGCACTATGATCAGGATACATAAAGGATTATTGGTCCTCAGGGGAGAGTTGTAGCAAATCTCAACCTTGTCTACATTGCCCAAACTTTTGATATGCCATACAAGTCTCATGTGGTGGGATTCAGCATGAGGGTAGCTCAAGAGTTCTACAATGAGTAGGCTGTGAGGTCACAACAATTTATCAATTCTTGGCTGAGAAGCCCAAATCTCATTATTCCAAATTACCCAAACAACTTTTCAGGATTAAGTTCAAGAAGGAGTATTATGATGCCATCACTCTTCTTAGCAGGGTGGTTGGATTAAAGAATGTTGGCATGTTTGAGAATTGGATGTGCCATGTGATTGTGAGGATGGAGGAAGAAAAGATTAACTACCATTGGGCAGGGGTCATTAGCCAAGTAATCCAGGAATAGTTGTTTAATGTGTTGCAAACAAAGACCTTCACAATGACTTCATATTTTTTCTACGCACTTGCAAGATTCCACCCCTACAAAGGATTGAATACAAGGGGAACTTTTGGACAAGATATTATCTACAAGGTTTACCCTTAGTTGCACAAGAGGGTGAATGATGCATTCACCATGCATATCACTAGATTATTCCAAAGTGCAGAACATGTCAGGATTTCAGATCAAGCAAAAGAACTCATCAAGAAATATGGGGCATGTTTTATTTAGTTCCCAACTTTCTCCTACATTCATATTGATGGCTGCTAAAGAGCTCCATATAGACTTCCAAGATACCCTACTGATCACATTCTATTGTTGGAGGTCACTAGGTAGATCTATGACTTTGATGCCATTGTCAAGAGGGACAAGCATAAGACTGGATTTGGTGGAGACTTCCCCTTGAGGATTGGTACTAGAGAGGCTTGTCCTTCCATTGGTTCTTCCCAAGCTTTAGAAGAGGAAATGAGTACTCTTGGCTTGTCTTTCCACTCCAAGAGGTCCAGATTTGATATTATAGGAGAATCTCAAAATAAGGCTAGCAAAGAGTATAGCCACAAGGTGAATTTGGAGGACTACTGGGCCAACTACAGTGATGAATTTGAGGTCAAAAAGAAGAAATTCTCCTGGCTTCCAGTTGAGTCAATTCAATTGTATAATGTAAAGGCAGTTCCTGATCTATTGGAAGATGATGGAAACTTGATCTAGGATCATGCTTGTGGGGCAATAAAAGACAGACCAATTGGTGATGTGGATTGTCTAGAGGAGGAAAAGACAAAATTGAAACAACTAGTGGATCTAATTATCAAATTTACTAGGATGTGGCTAAAGCATAAGCTGTGAGAGTTGGAAAATAATGGTGTATAGTGCATCTATGTGCTAATGGGAGATTTGGATCCCCAATCCACCTCTGAAGAATCTACCAAGCAAGATCCTAAGGGCAAGGTTAAGTTGGATTCTCCATTCAAAATCAAGATAAAAGGCATTCAAGAAACAGAGGCCCAGGAAGCAGAAAAATAGAGAAAGCCAAAGGCCAAGTAGAGAATAAGGACTAGGAAGTCTGAGCAGAAAGAGGCTGAAGGGCAGAATCCTAAGGCTGATGATCCTGTACCCAAAAGGAGGAGAATCATAAAATTTTCAGAGAAGGCAAGCTCCAAGGTAGGAGGGGAAGAAGTTACCCCACCAATGGTAAATGTTGAAAGTTCAGAGGAGAGGTCCAAGGTATATACAAGGAAGTCTAAGAATCCTTCTCCTAGGGATAGTGTGCCTAAGGCAGACCTCCCTTCGGTGGTTTCTCATGAGGAGCAACATGATGATGTGCCTTCTGCTCATGAAGCTCAAAACAAACCAGGTGAGTCAGAAGATGTTGAGGATCATCCAGACACTGAAGGAGAAGAATTTCATGAGGGTGATCTTCATAGTGCAGAGGCGGAAATTGAGAAGATAATGCAATCCCCTTTGGTTGCATATGCAGATTCCCCTGTTAGAACTGAAGAAGTCCTTCCAAGAGAAGAGGAAACAGGGAAGGATCCATCACCTGAGCAAGAGGAAGAGCATGCTGAGAAGGAAAGAAAGATAGATGATACTCCTGATAAACAAAATTTGAGTGAGGAAGCACCTAAGGATCAGTAGGGGGAGAAACAAAGTGAGGTGCAATTGGAATCCACTATTCCTAGTTAGTTAGATAAAGAAATAAGGAGAAAGCAGGTTGTTGTGGAAGATAGTCCACCAAATTGGGATGCACTACTAGCCAAGATTGGAAAAGACAAAGGTAAGAAGAAGGCTAGGGTGATCTTGAGGATTGAAATAGATGAAGCTCATAATAGGGTTGTTCACATTGCAACCCCTACTCCAGATAAAAAAAAGATGATGTGGCTAGAAAAGATTATAATGTGCAGACTTTCAACTTGGGGCCTACTTCTGTGGAACAGGATATTAAATATTATGAGGGATCTAGTGCAGTCATCGTGGGTAGGTTGAGGAAGGAAATAAAGACCAAGCATGAGTTGAAGAAAGAGAATGAAAATCTCAAGAAATGCTTGGAGGAATTAATGAAACCCCTGCAATCCATTAACCCTTTGATTTTTGCTGCAAATCCTTTGCCTTAGGAGACCATTACCGAGCTTGAAAAAATGAAAGCTTCCACTCTTGCCACATCGATTTGGTTGCAAAGGGTGTGAACCAAGGGTAATGAGGTCATTAAGGATATTTTTTCAACTAGAAAGGATGCTACAAGGGCAACTGATTTGTTGAAGGTGGTGTTGGCATAGGATAAGGAGGATACATATCTCATGCTGCAAAAAACTAGAACTATCATGGAGTACACTTGGGATAGATTGGTAAGTGATGAATTCTTCCTTCCTCCATAGCTACCAAACCATGGGAGTGGTATGAGGCATTGCAGATTAGGTAGAAAGTGTTGAAGAAGATTTACAAACAAAGGAGGCAGATTGATGATACCCTAGCCAGTGTTTACAATGGATCCATTGCCTTCTTTGAAATTATGACAGGAAGAAGGAAAATCTCACCCAATTACCTAAGTTTGGAACAGTTGAGGAAGTGGTGGCATGATCTTATCTTCTTGATTTTTCGAATCTCGCAAATCAGGAAATCTTATCTTCTTGATTTTTTTGAAAATCTTTATTTCTTTAATTAATTTCCTCATTTTTTCTCCACTGTCGATCCGATTTTGTTCTGACCGTTCGATTAAGGATTTTTCCCTAACCCTAATTGGGGATTCTCAGGTTTAATCTGGATCACTCATTTTAGGTTCTCATCATTAATTTATCTCATCCATCCATTCGAAATGGAATTTTCTATAAAATGCCATCTTCTTCTCACTTTTCTATTACACAGACACACGCACATGCTGACATTTTGCATAGTGATTATAGGCATTTACTTTCACACTTTATTGTCATAGGCAATTTTAGTATTTGATATAGTCATTTGATCAATTTTGGCATTTGTTTTAGACATAGGCATTGGCAATAGATATAGGCATTTAGACATAGAAAATCTTTCAAATCTTGTTGTAGGACTTAGACAATTTTCAGATTTTGCTTGCATAACAAATCTGAGGGCCACATTATCCAGCAAGTAAGAAGGTGCTACAAAAATGAATCATGGAGACTTCGGCGATCAGGTATAATCATTCTTTCATGTATTTCCATTGTGTTTTGTACCTACTTTGGGTTTTTATCATTTTACTTTGATTTAACTAATCTAATCTAAAATCCAGAAATTACCCTCAGTTACATTGGTGAACCTGACTCCGTTTTCTGGTTTTTTGTACAGTTTTTTTTGTTGTTTTCTGCTATTTTGTAGGTATAGGTACAGATCGACGCAAGTGTTTTTAAAAATATCATGACGCATTTGATGCGTTGCGACACATTCGCTGATAGAAGAGCCGCAATCGCCCTGATAAGCTACAACTGACATCCTGAACGACATATTTGATCAGTCCCACTGCATTCGAAGACCTGAACGACACATCTGCCTTGTCGAGCCACATCTGTTTGGTAAAATTTTTCTTTTAGTTTTGATGTTCTAATTTTTAGATTTTAGGGTTTTTCTGGTTTCTGGTTTTCTAGTCTTCTATTTTTTCTGTGTTTTTTATTCCTGCATGTTGGCTAGGTTAGATTTTTTTTGTGTTACTAATCTTCTCTTGTAGCATGTGGTGATCCCCATTCGTGTGTTGAAGACCATTGATTAAAGAGATTACTAATTCATTGTTTGCAGATTCAAATGTCAAAGAAGGAATAAACAAACATTGTGCTTGTTTTTCATAGATTAGCAAACATTTGATTTTGGTGCATATAAAAAGAACTCATGTCTTCTTTGATTGATTGTGCTTGCGGGATGGTAGGTGAGTATGCTCTCACTTGGTGAAAACCTTGTGATCAGAAAACCAGACCCATCTTTATTTGTTTATCACCCTGACTTGGTATATCGGAGTATCCTCTCCCCTCGCGCTTTCGGGCGATCTTGGGTGTAAGAGAAATGGTTACCAACTCTAGAAATTGGGCCTGCCTGGGGATTTCATCACCCCAACGTGACTCAAACTAGCAATGGAGCATAAGCCAAGCTACCCCTGACTAGTATATAAATGTAAAACTTAAGGGAAAACCTAAGGTTGCGAGTGTGGATGTGTCATATGGACGGAGTTGTACTCCCTTAAACCCTGTTGAGCTTAACCTCTTTAGGCTGGAGTGCCACCTTAATGGTGATTAATCTCTTGCCCCATGTATGGCCACTCGAACGGGGGTCCCTAACTAAAAACTCTTGTATAGAAAGCAAAAATCTTTCTATTTGCTAGTGCAGCACCGGTCGGTGTGAAGGCATCCACACTTTTGTAGTTTGTAGTAGAGGTGATCAGCTCACCATGGGAGTTTCATGGGGATTGGAAGTTTGGTTGGCTTGAGAAGAGAGTGCACTATAAGGGGGAGCCTGTGCAGCCAACATTCTGAATTCACATGCTACAAATATGCGGTTGGGGAAACCCCTGTGGAATCTAGCGAATATTATCATGGCCTAACCTAGGATCGTGCTTTTCTGATGTGTGTTTGGTTACTTGTTAAAACACTATGTTTGTCAAGTGTTTTCTGGTTCTATCACAGTTCAAAAAAATAAATTCACCAAACAGATCAAAATTTCATCAAAATGACAAGAAAATCACAATCAAATTAAACTGAGTCGCATCTGTCGAACCGCAACTAATTTTCTGCAATGCAACCACTCTATTAAACCACATCTAAAACTTAGAACACCACAACTGTAGGTGTCGTGAAGCATCTGACAACTTAAAAGCCGAATATGCAAAATCAAGCTGCATTTGACAGTTCAAAAGCCGCAATTGCAAAACTGAACCGCATTTGCTTAACTAAGACACATTTATAGTTTCAAACGACACATTTACTTGTCAAAATTTTAAACTTTACAGTCGAAACCTGAGGTCTTCAAATTGTCAACCAATTGTCAAACACTGTCATCAAGAAGATTCTATCATAAACCAAGATATTGCTCAAAGTCTTGACCATTAGTTTGCATTAGTCACCATAGGTTTCATCATCCTTCATTCTTTTTCATTGCATACATTTGGCATTAGATTATCCCTAGGTTCACATTTTGCATACTTAGGATTAGGAAAATCTTAAGCACACTTTGTAAAGTCATTGTTTTCGTAATTAGGATCTCTTGGAACAAGTTATCAACCCCCTTTTTAGTCATTGTCATCTTTTGTGAGATCTTTTCCAACTCAAAAGTCTAGTTAGGAAGACTCACTAGTCACTTAGACCTTGTCAACTTGTCATTTTCCAACAAAGTCCTTTAGCTGTCAAAATTGAAAACAAAGTTTGAGCTTAGAAGTGTTTAGATAAACTTGTCTTACATTGCATATCCTATTCACAAAAATCCAAAAACATTAGTCATTCTAGGCGTCATTTTGAACTTAGACTTCACGTAGTGTCATACTTTCATTTAGTCATCATTCCCGTTTGAGCAATCTCATTTATGGTCGAAACAAGACTTCAAAAACAAAAGAGACAAATGGAAAACTTTCAACAAGACCCTACATTTAATGTCAACAATCCTCCACATGACCCAAACTGGACCTTTTACGATCCATTTTTAGACAATCAACCTCCAACAACAACACAATCCTTGTCAAACAGCCCATTCGAACAATTCTTGCAAAAAGATGAAAATGGTCAACTACTTTAGGAAAACATAGAGGCATTGACACAAGACCCCGAGGCCTATTAGCTTGCTAAGGCAATGGTCCGTCAGGACAGAGACAGATTCTTAGCTATGCTCTTGAGTGAAGGAGCTAAGTTACCACAAGGATTTGATGCTACCACGCTAAATTTGACACTTCACGACCCTAATGCCAACAATGCACATAACATGTCACATAGTGGTCAACTTCTAAATACTATGGGTAATACTTCCTTTGGGACCACAACGACAGTGCATACCACTCCTAACATCCCAAACACCACCAACATCCCCAACACCACAAATCTCACGATATTCAATACCACGACAGTAAATGCCATGGGGGCATCATCAAGTCACAACAATCCCCCCTTCACAGCTCCATTTACTACCATGAACACAACTTCGTCATATCTGTCTAGTGGTATTTCACAAAATCCTTTGGGAGGAGGCATAAGACGTGTATTTATCCAAGGATAACAACAAAACGTTAACACGACAACACAGTCAAATGTCATTGCCTCCCAAGGTACAAATACAAGCGTTCTCCTTGTACAAAATCAACAATTTACACAAGGTGGCCAAATAACACAACCTATGACATCGTTGATACACCATAATAGTCATGGTCACAACATCCCCCAAATAACGACACACATGGCTGGGGGACACATCCCAACATACTCATCCAACATTCATACTCATCAACACACACCAAATCATAACTTCCAATACCAACAACATGGCAATCTGCACATGTCATACATACCACAACAATCCATACCGCCACAATACACCAATATTCACGCACAAAAAACAAGAACACATGGTGTACCAAACAACCCCATCTTGGACCAAGACCCTACCATGGACAAAGAAATCCAAAATGATCCACTCCTTGACCTTTATGACATTCATGATCAAACACTTGTTGACCCTATAAAGGCCTCAACTATTGACACTTCCCATGATGAGACACTTGCCTCCATGGGACACATAGACGATATTCCTCTCGAACAAGAATCTTCCACTAGGGACATTCTTGCATATGATCAAGTTATAGCTAAAACCATTGGGCTCTATGACACTGAAAATAATGATGGCTTCGACATTGCCTTGGAAGCACCAACAGAATCATCTGAACCTAACATGTCACATAATGAGACCAAAGATATTAGTCAGGAATATGTCCAACATGAAAATGAAGCTAAGACACTTTATCAACTAGGGTCATCTATCTTTGTCAGAGTAGGCTTTCTTGCAGATGAAAATATTACAAGTGACAGTGTCCATAGACATCATGATGGGTTAGCATCTTGCTTTCAAAATAATAAATACCCCATCACAAACAGAATCTTTCAAAGCATGCAATATCAAGGCAAAGGACAAGGCATACACGAGCAAGGAATTCTAGAACCAATACAACTTCAGGCAAATTACAGACATCAAGGTCTTGGTTATTCCTTAGATAGCAAATCAAATGATGCCAGTGGTACCTCCTCGATACTGGGGGCAACCCTATCAGATACAAAGGTCAAAATGGAGCCCATGAGAAATCCTTGTCATAAGATTGTTGCCAACACCCCCTCCACCCACACCATGAACCGCCATTCCATCATAAATAAAAATTCCCTTTGGAACCAACAAAAACAAAAGTCTTACAAGACAAAAGATCAAAATCAAATGTCAAAGGCCATAGAATCAAACAAAAGGAAAAGTGGACAAATGAAATTAAAATGGATCCCAAAGAAAGATGGATCAAACAAAGACACCAAGTCAAATACAAAAGTCAATCACAATGTGGAGCCACAAGACAAGAGGACTCCCACATATAACACATGTCCACCTCCTTCAAAATGGTCATCAATCAAGACATATAAAACTGTTGGTTCCAAACACCATCCCTCCAAAATCCATCATCCACCATCCCAAGTTTGGAAAATAAAAAGTCATTCATCCAAATGTCCAAACAACCTTTCCATGTCCATCATCATCTGTCATAATCCTACATCTCGCCTAAAGTTCGAAAATCCTACGTCACAAATCTTTCACATCTTGGTAGCAACTCTTTACCACAAGGACTCTCATGACACTCTATTACGATGTGCGTATTTTGATAAGGCCAACTATAGTATCATAAAGGATCACAATGACATCGATCAGTTGTATACAAGCGCAATGATCCTGACAAGACAACTCCTTCAACAAGGTCATTATTGGCATATCATGGCACTAGTCTCTACATCGGCACCGTTAGTGGATTTAGAACAGTCAGTGGTTATCTAAAGCATCCAGGCTATCAACAAAATTAGAAATACAAAAAAAAATCAAAAATCAAAAAATCGTCACCCTGATGAAAACTTGGCAAACAGGTGTCTTGGTGACACCAAAAAAATCAAAAAGTCAAGAAAATAGTAAAGAGAAAAATTTCATCCAATGGTGAAAACCTGGAAAATAGGCGCCCTGGATAAGTACCATGATGAAAACCTGGCAAACACGCGTCATGTGTAAAATAAATCGTCTATGTGGACTCTTACACTTGGGGGCAAGTCGTCTCATTTCCCATGCCTTCCTCATGACATTGACATCCATCTAAGCCCTATCATTTCTGTCCATTTTCCCACCTACCTTGGTCTTGACATAAAACTAGCACACATAAATCATGCTTTGGGAAAACTCTTGACATGTATATCCTTCGGTCATACACGATTCATGAAACATCATGTCATTGACTGTCATAGTCTTATTGTCCTTATATGACATAGTCCTTGAAAACCATATGACATTCCCTTAGTCTCATGTCTCCTGTGCTTTACCAAGGCCACCCCCTATCCTTTCATGCCTATCACCTATCTTGGCTTTCCCTTGTCAAATGGTCTAACGATAATCATCTTCCCATCTAGTCCTAACCAATTCATTCCAAATGCAACGAGTCTAATCCATACAAGCACATTATCCAAAACATTACTTGACTGCGTTCCTGGCCCAGCTGTAGACCTTGATACTTTTATCACATTATCATTGTCATCCTCACGTTGTTTCGGGATGCATCCTTCCCACGTCAAACAACATTGTCATCACCTGTCAATTGGTATTCAGCTTGACTAGGGGCACAATCATGTTTTTTCTTGGATTCTCATGTGTAGGCATCAGTCATTTGCATTTGTCACAATTCTCTTAAACATCAAAATCTAAAAAAATCATAAAATGACAAAAAGACAAAAACATCATAAAATGTCCTGAAGAAAGACAAAAACATCATAAAATGTCTTGAAGAAAGACCTAAAAATCATAAAACATCCTAAAGAAAAACAAAAAAACATCCAAATCAATGTCAAAATCCTAAAAATGGAGTCATGTCAGTCATGTCAGTCAGTCCATGTCATTGTCGAACTACGTTGTCTCTACGAATTTTCTACGTAGGCAAGGCCATCAGTCGATGAGTCCCCGAGACATTAGGTCAGTCCTTTTAGGTTGGTCCAAATAAAATCATGGCATTTGTCACAATCATCACATTGGTCAAATAAGTTAGACGTAGTCAAACTCAGACACAAGAAAGTCATTTGAAACGTTAATGTCAAAATTGGTCAAAATCAGATAGCATAAGCCAATCAATCATACAGTCAACATCCATCAACTTGCCAAAACATATTAGTCAAAACAATGTCAATCCTGTCACTCTTTGGTCCTCTTCAAGATGTGTCCTTCTTGGAGTTAGACCTCATCAAAATGCCCTTTTCCTTTTCAAGATGTGTCCTTCCTAACAATAGGCCCCACCAAACTGGCAACACCGTCAAATTGGCAAAACCCTTAAACTATCCAAACTGTCAAATCGACATAAAATTAATCTTTGGCAAACAAACATTGGCAAACAAAATTACATGGCTGTTAATCTTTCTTGGCTATTTTGTCTTATATTTTTACCGTCTTTTCTTTGTGGTCATATTACTAGCTACCTCAAGGATGTCCCATGAAGGATTTAGAGGTGCGATGACGTCTCCTGGTCTATTTTATTTTAATTGACCGCTGTGGATTGTCTTGACAAAAAGACTGGGGCAACTTCGCCCTTAGTATGAGTTAGGACATTCCTTGTCTGTGACTGTCTATTTTTCAAGTGGATGACCTTGCACACCTTGGTCTACGTCATATCATGGTGTTTGTTGTCCATTTGTGTCATTTTTACCGTCCAATGATGATTAAGAGCAATAAATATTAGTCCTATGGCAATGTTTTGAAGGAATTGGTCTAGGAACTGCACATCTTCTTTAGTCTTGTCATCTTCTTTGTCTCATCTCATATAGGCATTTCATCCATATCATCATTCATATATTTTGCACTAACATTTCTTTGTCTCTTCATATTCTAGTGTTCTCATTAATTTCGAGAGCACACCCATGTTCTTGGAACCCATCTGTCCTCTCGAGGGGGCATACCACAACTCTCCTCGTCATTCTTCCTCATCTTATTTTGCACTGGGGCATATTTTTGACTTATTTTCTTTGTCACAATGTGACAAGCAACATTATGACAAAGAGGGGCAAATGTAGACACCTAAAAATGACCTAAGCCTGCAAGCTTCATTTTTACCACTTTCGTCCTAGCATAATTAAGTCATTTAATTATGTCCTTGGTCCACATTCGACTATTGATTAAATAATTCATAATTGTTTAATTAATTCATGTCTTTGTATTCTTCATGATTATTAAATAAATAAATTTTATTTATTTATTAAATATGTCATTAATTGTCTAAGTCTTCCCTTAATTAAATAAATTTCTTAATTTATTTAATTCCCCTTTCTTCATTTATTTCTTCCTAATTATTAATTACATTTATTTATTTAATATGTCACTAACTATCTTAATTAAATAAATTGATTAATTTATTTAATTAATTAATCTTATCTTCTAAACTAAATAATTAAGTTTAATTATTTAACTACCAATTTAATATTCTTCTCATTTTAAATAAATCAATTATTTAAAATGTCATCACAATCTTAACTGTCAGTCCTTTTTGATAAATAATCTAAAAAAGATTATTTATTATCTCATAAAATCCATAAGTTGAATTATCTTAATTCAAATTGGCAACTAATCTTCCAAAAATAAAGCAATCGGGAAGATTCTTGATTTTCCAAATCTTATCTTCAGTCCAAATCTTATCTTCTTGATTTTTCGAATCTCGCAAATCAGGAAATCTTATCTTCTTGATTTTTTTGAAAATCATTATTTCTTTAATTAATTTCCTCATTTATTCTCCACTGTCAATCCGCTTTTGTTCTCACCGTTCGATTAAGGATTTTTCCCTAACCCTAATTAGGGATTCTCAGGTTTAATCTGGATCGCTCATTTTAGGTTCTCATCATTAATTTATCTCGTCCGTCCATTCGAAATGGCATTTTCTATAAAATGCCATCTTCTTCTCACTTTTCTATTACACAGACATACGCACATGCTGACATTTTGCATAGTGATTATAGGCATTTACTTTCACACTTTATTGTCATAGGCAATTTTAGTATTTGATATAGTCATTTGATCAATTTTGGCATTTGTTTTAGACATAGGCATTGGCAATAGATATAGGCATTTAGACATAGAAAATCCTTCAAAGCTTGTTGTAGGACTTAGATAATTTTTAGATTTTGCTCGCATAACAAATCTGAGGGCCACATTATCCAGCAAGTAAGAAGGTGCTACAAAAATGAATCATGGCTCAGACTTCAATGATCAGGTATAATCATTCTTTCATGTATTTCCATTGTGTTTTGTAGCTACTTTGGGTTTTTATCATTTTACTTTGATTTAACTAATCTAATCTAAAATCCAAAAATTACCCTCAATTACTCTAAGCATTAGTTAGATGATGTGGCCACATACATTTCTGTCATTGACAAATACCTAACATATAAGGCGGGTTGGGATAGGTCGGTAATGAAATCAAGGGAGGAGATTGCATCAATTGATAGATGACTTAGGGTTTTTCCGTTACCACCTGTGGCCAACTTGGATGGGGCACTCTTTAAATTCCATGAAGGGCTGGATCGAAATAGAGACAAAGGGGAAGGCAGTTAATGCCCAACTACATTGAGATTTGTGCTTCCCCATTATCATGTCCTACATTGGTTTGAGCTACATTGGGAATCTCAGGCCGACCTGGGTGTAGTTATTGCATTTAATGCATTCCTTTATTCCATTTTGACTTTCTGTTGGCTGACTGGTGGTGCCTAATTAATGCTGCAAATCTCTTGCTAGGCCAATGGGTTTTTCTGGGGGGATTCTATATATTGGGAATTTCGCCTCATTTGTAAGGGTTAGAAAATAGAGATTGATATAGAGCAGAGATAGTTAGAAGTGAATTAAGTGGAGCAAGTTAGCAAGTAGTTGTTCTCAAGAAAATATTGTAACAAAAAGCTGGAATTGTTGCTATAGTGGACAATTTGAATGCAAGAAATGACATTGTGATTTGGTGCCATACTTGTATTCTCTTGTTTTGCATGGTTCTTGTTATTCTATCTTTAAAATTGCTTTGAGGAGGTTAATATTTAGATTAGATCCAATTCAATAATGTTTTTTATTTGATACTTGAAGTGTTGCAACAATCCATTAGTCCATACTTTTTGCAACCAACTGATTGTTAGTTGCTTTGCAAAGTTAAACTGGACTTCATATTCATTGTGCTTAGTTCAATTGTGAAGATTTGGTCATTTCAATTGTAATAGGGTTGTTTGAATGAATATTCATGATTTGAAAATATTAACACCTCAGAAGATTGCACTATTTTCTATGAGATTGCATATCCATCTGGGTCAAGTGGAAATCATTTTTGAGGGATTGGACATTTCAAGTGTTGGTCATTTTCATTGTTAATCTTAGGTTTAGTATTAAGTTTAGAAATCTCTCTAAAACCCTTATCTTTTGCTATTTCTTTGATTATTGGGTTAAATCTAGGATTGAAGTATCATCATATCGTTAGATTTGATAAGTTGAGATTCATTATTTTGCTTGTAGTAAGGTCCCATTGTGATTACTAGCATTTTCACATTTTATCACTGAGTTGTTTATGCATTGTCAAGACCTAACATTAGAGACCTTGGGGTTATCTCTTGAGGCTTGCTGATAGAGATTTACCTTTCAAGTGAGGTAGGATATTATATTCTATCTGAGTTGTTGATGTGCAAAAAACATCATCAACAAGTGTCCTATTCATTCTTTCCGCAACTCCATTCTATTGTGAAGAATACAAAGTTTTCTTCTATCTATGAATACCACAATCTTTATGGAATCTATCAAAATCATTAGAGAAAAATTCATTGCCATTATCAATCCTCAAATTTTTTATTTTATTTCCAGTCTGCAACTCAACCATTGCTTTAAATTCTTTAAATCATCTAAAAACTTCAAATTAAATCTTTACAAAATATACCCATGTTCTTCTACTATAATCATCAATAAATGAAACATAATATGTGAATTTACCAATTGAAGGAACATCTATAGGACCAAATACATCATAATGAATAAGATCTAATACACCACAAGATTTATGAGAACTCAAGTAAAACTAAATGTGGTTTTTTTTTCCATAAATACAATGCTCATAGAAATCAAATTCAAGATTACATTAGTCAAACCTTCAACAAGGATTTTATTTTTCAAGGTCCTTAGACCCTTTTCTCCAATATGGCCAAGTCTATGGTGCCATAACATAGTTTTCTTTATAGGTAACTTTGTCTCAAAAGAAAGAGCACCCTTGGGTACCCAAAAGCCATGACCATCTGATGAAGGTGAAACTCTCACTTCTTCTATAGACTTTCCTTTCACTTTACTATTGTACTCAACAATGCATGCATAAAGCTTATACAATGTCCCATATTTAACACCTCTAGAAATCACCATAGAACCTATAACCATCTTGCATCCTGCATCAAAAAATACTACCTAAACACCCGCATCTATTAGTTTTCTCACAAATAACAAATTTCATGCTAATCTGGGGATATGCAACACATAATTAATCCTTTTTATTCTACCATCAAGAAACCTGATTTCAACTTTACCACGACCAATAATGTCTAAATGAGTATCATCATCTAAGTACACCTTACCTCCATCAGATTCTTTATATTCACAAAACCAATCTCTATTAAAGTTCATATAAAAATATGCACCTGAGTCAATTAACCATGCATCATTAATTGCATGAATTCCCAAAGTTGCAATGAATGTGTCACCATCTTCCTTCTTGGAGTCAGAATCAGAAAAAAATTCTTCATTTTCTTCTTATTTTCTTCTTTGCATTCATTATGAACATGTCTAGGCTTACCACTATTTCAACAAATAACTTTGGACTTTCCAAGAGATTTAGATCTCCCCTTGGACTTGGATTTTACATGCTTCTCATTCTTCTTGCCTTTTTCCTTAGGTCTTCCATGAACATTTAGGGCCTCCATGGTAGTGATGGATACCTTCCTCCTCATCTCTTTAGAACGCAAAGAATCCATGACATCTTTAGTCTTCAATATAACAGAAGTACTCCCAATGGCCATAACAAGAGAAACCCATGAATCAGACAAAGAGAAAAGCAAGATCTAACATTTCTCCTTTGCATCCATTTTGACACCAATGGATTCCAATTAAGCTACCAACATATTGAATACTTCTATTTGGTATGTGATTCATCCACCCTCTTCCATCCTTAAGGACTACGACTTCTTCCTCAAGAAAATATTTTTCACTAAATATTTGACCTAATACATCTCACCATGCTTCTTCCATATATTTTGTGTAGAGGTCTCTTCATAGACTTTAATTAAAATAGTCTTCCAAACACAATTTGATTAGACCCTTGGCATTACAAGCCTTGAAACATTCTCATCAACAACATCCAATAGATCTCGATCTATCAAAAGATCCTCCATATTTAGCTTCCACATCTCAATTATTTCTAAGAAATTTCTCTACCTCTATTCTCCTTGATGAACTTTCCATCTAAAAATTCTTGCAACAAGATCACAAAGTGTCTTCTACACAAGCTCCCAATCAAATTTGGATTAGTTCAATAAACCCAACAACCCACAACTAAAACCAAAGTTGATTAAGCTTTGATACCACTTGAAAGGAAGCTAAGGTAGTGGAAAAACTTCCTACACTAATCTTGAGAGGAGAAAAATGTAAAAATTTACAAATATTTAATAGTTACAAAAACTTAAACACAAATGTCATGCATACCACAACATAATGATTTACATGGTGAAAACCCTTTTGGAAAAAACCCCACACTCCAAAAGCCACCCAATATATTTAGAAAGCAAATGATTACAATATACTTGTAGAACAAGCTTCTCACAGGAGTATCACCACCAAAGATCAAGAGACAACATGACTTCTATCCGACTCTCAAAATACACTATCGTCTACATACATCCCAGTCAGTTATAATAAGATTTTTGGAACCTTCTAGAATTAGGGTTTTACAAGGTCATTTTTATTTTGACATGTTAACAAAAAAATATTAATGTGTTAAAGGGAAAAACCTTGATGTGTCAGTGGGAAAAAGCCTTGATGTGTCAACGGGAAAAAACCTTGATGTGTTAATGAAAAAAAAAAAGATCGGGGCAATGCCTCAAACCCCATATCTTGCTATGAGTGCACAATATTTGCATGATCAGTCACCACATACCAGCATACATCCTACCAAAAATTAATTGTATATAATTGCAAGTTGAGACACATTTTCCCAACATTTATTATTTCAGTTAATACTTTAAACCTCAATAGATATAACAAGATTTTTGGAACCTTCTAGAATTAGGGTTTTACAAGGTTGTTTTTCTTTTCACATGTTAACAAAAAAAATCTTGACGTGTTAGTGGGAAAAAACCTTGATGTGTTAACAAGAAAAACCTTGAACTATAAATGAAAAAAAAAAATAAGGTAATGAGTTGAACCCCATATCTTGCTATGAGTGTACAATATTTGCATGATCAGTCACCACAGACCAACATACATCCTATCAACAATAAATCATATATAATTGCAAGGTTGAGGCACATTTTCCCAACAATTATTACTTCATTGAGTATTTTAGACTCAACCACTAAGTTGTTAGTAGGCTCTTGTACCTTTTACTATGCTTTTGCACTTTCTGGTTGTACAGACTCTAGCACCCTAGTGAGACACCACCGTGCTGCACTATCATCCTTGAACCACATTGTTGTCCTCTAGTAAAGAGTTTTCTGAGGTACAACTCAAGTTCCAAAATCCTACTCATTTAGCCCCATCAAAATTCTTTGGTTAGTAGAGTGACAAAAGAACTTGAGAGTGCTCTTCATTCTCTAACTTTGACCAAAAACATTTGTCCAACCTGAGGTAGACTAGGGCAGCCTTCTACTCTTAGTTCTCCATGACTTGGAGCCTTGGTGTGGTTGGTACCCCTCCTCTACATTTTGGTGAGCCCAACATGAACAATGTTTATCCATTTCTTGGTGTCTGAGACTTTCCCCCTTGCACTTGGTGATTATTGTAAAATAAGGTTTTGTGAGGTTTTATGAGCATCACAACCCAATCTATGACCTTTGAGTAAGTTGTTAAGAGAAGTGTATGACACTTTCCAATGGAAAAGAAGTTCACTTCTAGTTTTACTAATAGATTTTTTATAGGTTTTACAAATGAGATAATTTTCATAAATGAAACCACTTGTGCACCCACTCCTCCAGTGTCCCCTATGGCCTTGTCAATGGATGAGGATGACATTGTAAATATCCCTGTAGAAAACCTTTTGTCATTAGATAGGAGGCTGTTAGACCTCATGAATCATTTAGATAAAGAACTGAATATGACAAGAACTGCTAGGCTTGTTAGTGAGGTGAGATATATGTTAGGAAAGGATCAAATCAGCATAGAGTTCATGTGCAACCTCACTAATCTAACTGACACATACATCCCTTTGTATAACACTAGATCAAGTACTATGAAAGGGGAGGTTCTTGATGCCTATGAGAGAAAAATATGTGTCTCAATGTTGACCACATTTGTATGCATGGCTAAAATAGGTCCCTCAATCAACATTTCCTCTACTTCTCAAAAGCACAACACTGTCAAGGTGAGTAGAATACCCCCTGGTTTCAACTTCACCCATCCTACTTCCCCTAGTGGTGGAGGCTCTAGTAGAATGAGTGGTGGTGGATTTGGTAGAGGTCATGTTGTTGGTTCTGGTGGTGGCTCTAAAGGTGGTTCTGGTGGTGGTGATTCTAGGGAAGGTTCCATTAGTCCTTTGTCATCTTCAAAACTTGTTCTGAAAGCTCTTCTTCAAAATATGGGCCAAATGCAAAGCTTGTTGATGAACTTGTCTCAACCCTCCTTCCAGCTTATCTTTCAGCCCTTCTCCTGACATAGCCTATTGTTGGTAACAATTTTTAGCACTCCTTTCTTGCAAGGAATGGAGATTCCTAAGTTTGAAAAGTATAGTGGTAAAGGGAACCCGCAGACACATGTATTAGCTTTTAATTCCATGTGCATGGATATATTTCACCACGATGCTCTAATGGCTAAACTTTTCCCTCGATATCTCAAAGACACAACACTTAAGTGGTACTGTTCCTTTCTTGATAATTCTATATTCTTATTTGATCAGTTCATCAATTAGTTTCTCTATCAATTCTAGGCTAACATCAGTCCAAAGATGACATTCTCAGATCTCATCCAATGTAAGCAAGGAGAACACAAGAAGATAACTAACTTCATTATGTGATACCAAGTTCTCTTTTCACAAATTTTGTACTTGCTACCTAACTCGGATGTACAAAAAGTATTCATAGGAAACCTATAGCAAGCCTGGCAGCAGAAATTTTCCTTAATGAACTACCCTTCTTTTGCACACCTGTGTACTACACTGCAGGAGTACCAACAAATGGTGGTTCAGTTCAGGGGATCCTCCTCACACTCCCATTTTGAAGGAAATTCTATAGTGTCCATTTCAACAAAAGGAAAGGCTATTGCAAATGTAGCTACCACAACTAATAGTCATAGCCTTAGGTGTGACAAAAAATTTATGAAATTGGTTGAATCTTATTCTTCTATTCTACAAAACTTATTTAAGGATAATATTATAACATTGGAAAATTCCTAACCTCTAAAGGAACCATATCCTAATTAGTATGATGGAAATTCCTTTTGTGAGTACCATCATGTTCACAGGCATGATACTAAATGTTGCATGTTCCTACATTATGAGATACAGGATCACATTGATGATGGCACCATCCACCTCAATGTAAAGAAGCAGCACACAAATAAGTCAATAGTGAAGGAAAATAGCGAGTTGTAAATTTATACAAACCTATTTCCATCTCACTCTATGAACTTGATTATTGATCCTTTTGATGCTTCTCCTAAATCCTTAGCATATGTTAATGTTGTTTTGTTTACTCCTACTCCTCTCCTACAGCCTGTGACTAGTTCACCATATGTGGTTTTCACCTTGTAGGATTTTCCTTTGAATAATAAGCCATCTTCCCTATACACTCATGCTTTCCTTAATGGAAACATTGTGACAAGAGTCTTGGTCGACCCTACGAGTTGAGTGAATGTTAGTACAGAGGGGACATTGTGGCTAAATTCATTACCAAGAGAGGAATATGAGAAAATGAAATCTATTTTACATATGCACAATGATCTTTCTCTCACATCATATGGCTCTATAACTCTTTCCATCCTAGTGGAACCTAGGGCTATGGATACAAATTTTGATGTCATTCCAAAATATGATCTATTCAGGGTGAAGTTGGGCATCCCATGGCTAGCTTCCATGAATCGAATCACTTCTATTATTCATAAATGTTTAAAGTTCTCTCATGAAGGTGTCATGCATGTTGTATATGACACTAGATATCAATCATGGTATCCCATGGGGGTTATTCCTTAGATCATTTTTGGCCTACCCCAGTTGGTTTGTTCCCTCCAAGGATGAACCTAATTTACCAAAACTATGTGAAGTACAAAATTGGGGGCAAAGGACAGCCAAAAATGACACATCAGGTAGCACAACAACAAGTTGCCTCTTCCTCTAAAAAGAGAAAGGGGAAGCCTTCCCATACTCAGGGCACCACCTCTACCTCCCTCCATGAAGAGGAAATTTGGGTTACTAATCCTAGTTTTTACATAAGGATTCTGATGGTGCCTACTTGTAAAAAGGACAAGATTCGGGTATCTAACCTTCTTGTCTTACCCACAAGACCTCAAATAGATACGTATGGTAAGGGGAAGGGTCCCTGTGGGGATTCCTCAGCCTTCGTGGCCTCCTACTACTCCTACCTCTAAGGTAGCAAATGGAAAGAGGCTCACTATCAAGGCATTAGATCCAGCCCCCCTCACTATTGTTCCATCATCCTCTCAACCTCTTCTTCCTATTCTTGTCCAAGAGTCCCTTCCTTTGCCAAAAACTATTATGATGGATACTCTAAAGGTCGAATAGGATTTTTTCATTCCATCTCAGCATCCAAACTCTAGCTCTCAGAGTTATAAGAACTGCCTTGCATGCCAGCGTAAGCGTTAAAGAAAGCCTTTGGCCGCTGAGCAAGTTTCCTTGTAGAAGATGGAAGAGGATCTTGCAGTTCCTACTTTGGCACCTTTTATTGTGTCCTCCCCATCCATCCTCTCTACTTTAGTTCCATCAACTTCATTCTTGCTGATGAGGGTCAAAGTGTTCCAGTTATTTTACCCTTTTTTTCCTCTTTCCTTCATATTTCCTACCATCCTATCATTATTTTTCACAAGTATAGGTATTTGATGAATGTAATCGGAAAATAAAATGATTAAGTGCTAATTTTAGTTGAAACACTAACTAATTTATAGCTAACTTGGTAGGAAGTATTAAAAAAACTATATAGATGGTTGAGGATGTAGACGGGAGTGATCAAGCTATTTTTTTCCATACTTATTTTGAAGTGAATACTTGTTAAAAATTGTTTTATATTTTTGGCTAGCAGCCAAATGTTAGTTTTTATCATACTTGTATACTTTGTTGTTTCTCAAACTTAATGGTTTGTTGGCAATAGGCCATAATCAAACCATGTGAACTTATCAGTGCTTGCTCTAGTATAAATATGTATCAGTTTAAAGACCTCACATATAGTTGTTAATATAATAATGTCTTGCTATTCAAAAACCATTCAAAATCTGTTGTATGCACATATGTTTGAGCTAAATTAGAAGAGAATGTTAGTACCTCTATCATCAATCAACCAATGAGGTAGGCCCCACTCCTTGCGTCAATTGATGATCTTCTTGCAGTTTCCATTTTGGTAATTTAATGTGTGATTTGATTTCAAGTTTATTTCCTTTATGAATATATGATTAATTATCTACAGTCTCGTGGAATTCATTTTTCTATATGTAGATTTGATTATTCAGAATTGTGATTGGTTCCTTTACTCATTCATGTATTTGTTAGTCATTCTAGAATTAAAGATTTGGTTCATGCAAATTGGAATTCATTGGCAGCATATCATTTTGATAGTACACTTCATCATTTCGCTATCACACTTTGATATAATTCATGTTACTATAATTCTTGTTGCAATTTCTAGCAGTCTTCCTATCTCAGTTTCTGCTATGAAGTAGGGACAACATAATCAATCTTAATTCAGAATTAAGGGTCTATTGTGCAATTCTAGGATATTGGTTTTAATACTATTAAATGAGAACTTAAGAAGTGTGTGTTGGAAACATAGAATTTTATTTATTTGCAAAGTGTGTTTTAATTTAAATTTTAAGTTAAAAGGTGTGTTTCAATTCAACTCTTAGATGCATCCATCCCCCCTTAATTCACTAGTTTCATCCCTTAAGGTAGATTTCCGCAACACCGTTCACAAGATTACGCCCCCAAATTGACATTGAGGATCAAACTGAGGAAATTTCAAAGATAGGTACAAGCCCAAACCAAGGTAGGAGCATTGTGCTAAGGAGAAGGTCTATGTGACAATAGACTTCATTTGGATAAATACCCTTAGTTTGCTTTTTTGTAAGTCATATAGGTGCATGAATCATAGTAGGGATAGTAGAGGGAGATATGTTATGAAGGCTAAGGGGAGTAATACAAAACCAAAAAAATTAGAAAACAAATCAAAGTCATTAATTAAGGGAGGCAGCTCACAACAAGAAAAAATGAAAGCTAAATTACAACTATTAGATTTACCTGAACCCAGTATTGAGAAGTGTGTTATTGAATCTAGAATTTTTGAGACACCTACAGGTACCTATCTAGAGTCTTCTAAAATATTGCAGAGAAAGGTTGAAAAATTCTTTCAAGAATCTTACGGGTTTGAAGTTGGTTCATTCTCAAAAACCCAAAATCCATTTACAACTTATCTCACTCCTTGGGCATTAGATGTCATGGATGGTACTGACAACAACAACAAAAAAATTAACAAAAACAACAACAATAATAATAGGGAATTGGCCAACAATCATCTGGTTACCTTTGAGTTTCCAATCATACATCCCAAACAAGATTCCCCTACGAAGAACATCCCTCATTCTGCTAAATACGAATTTTTGTGGTCTTTCTATTGAGGATCCTGGCATGTTCTTGTTTGAGTTTGATGTATTGTGCCACAACTATGATTATCAAAGTGACACGTAGAAGCTCAAATTGTTCCCAACCACATTAAAAGATGTAGGCTTGCATTGGTTCATCAACCTCTTAAATATTAGAACATGGGAAGTCATTAAGAAATTTTTTTGACCAAGTAGCAAGAGTATTGTAAAAACAAGGAGGTATGGGATGAAATCTTTTGCATGACATAGAAAGAAGATGAGTTTGTAGAGGACTAACTTGAATGCTTCATGTTTAGTTTTCAATGATCCCAACAATAGGGGCTAACTCTTGATGTTGTTAAAATGTTGTTTCTTATAGGAATAAGAGATGATTCTATGGAAGCATTAATTTAATAGGTAAAGGGAACATCTCTAAAATGGACTTTGATGATATTTGTGATATTTTTAGGAATTATTCAAGATCTCAATGCTCAGGAATAAACTATTCAAGTAAGTTTTATCCTGTGAGAACCTCAATAGGTATCACAAAGTGTGAGATAAGTAATCTACTTGAAGACCTTAAGACTGATTTGTTAAGTCATATGGGAAAATAGATAGACACTTTATATACACAAAGGAAATAGGAGGAGGATGAAAAAGCCTTGGCTATCTTTTTTCCCTATTTTTCGAAAGAGGCATAGTGGTGAAGAGTTTCCATATAACAAAACAAAGATATCTTCTTTAGAGGAAGCAAGTAGGGACACTACTTTACAAAATCTTCATATAGGGATGACTGAAGTAGAATATATAGACAAATCCATTTATTCCATGGCCCAAAGAAGACCTTGGCAACCAAGAGAAATGCCCCCATCTGATTACCAAGCTGCACCCCAAAATATTTTTCAATAAAATTCCTTCCCAAACTAGCCTAGATGGTATGGAGGTTGGAAACAACCTCCATATTACCCCCAGTGGTCACAACATATCTGCCTACTCCACAATCATGGCAAGAATGGAGAGTACCACCTCCACCTTACCCACAATATTAGTCATCCCCTTCGTATCCACCACCTCTAATAATAAACCCATATTAGCAATCCCATCAACTCTTGCCACCTTCCCATCATCTAATAAACCCTCTAGTTTGACCCAACCACCAAAATCCACACCAATTCCCACACAACCAACACCCAATCCAAACAATAAGGTGGCCCTACTAGTTTATAATAATGAAGTGACAAAATTCTTGACTTATCATGTCAATGTATTGGAAATTGATAGAGTACACCTAAGGTCAGGGAAGAACCTTGAAGAGCCAAACATTATGGAAGTTGAGGACCATGTAGTTGAGCTAGAAGAAGAGAAACCAAAACCTCCATTTCTAGATAGGTTGCAAGAGCAACCAAAACAACAAGAAACATCTCAATCTGGTTTTTATTTTATGAATGAATTATGAAATGTTAATATTAAAATTCCTTTATTGTAGTGGTCAAAGAACTGTATGGGAGGAAGAAGCAAAAGAAACTAGACCCCAAGATAGTCCAAGTCATTAGATAACTTACATACTTGATTTTGGGGAAAATCTCCATTCCTAAATATGTCGATCCAAGGATTCTGATGATTAAGGTATGTATTGGTGATGTAACCATTCCAAATATACTTGTCGATTTAGGAGAAGTTATAAATATAATGACCAATGAGACCAAGGAGAGGTTGGACCCTTAAGGACTCATCCTACTCCAATGGTCTTGCAAATGGCTAATCTCTCCCTTGTAAAACTAGAAGTTATGATAGAAGATATCATTATTTCTATTAAATATTGGGAGTGTCTAATAGATTTCATGATTTTGCAACCAAATATTAAGCTGGGGGGATACCCTTTAATTTTAGGTAGACCTTGATTAGATATTACTAATACTTTCATGAATTGTAGGTTTGGAAACATGGTGGTTTCAAACAAGGAGCAAACAAAGCAATTAATGATGTACTCTCCAGTGCAACCAATGTTGGAAACAAAGGATCCTTTATGGATCGATAGCGACTTAGAGGAGTCTTTACCTATTTTGGAAATAGATCAAAATAGGGAATTTGAAGATATTTCAGAAGACACTATTATTAATCATTTATTACAAAAAAAAAATTAGTTGATAATGTTCTTAAGACAATGATTTTTCCTATAGGAATAAGTGATAATTTCCCGTTTGGAAATTTTTTGTTAGTTGGTAGTTCACAATTTGTTTAGTATTTTATTACTCTGCATCAATTATTACCACATACTTGTATATACAGTCCATTTCTGATAGCTAGAAACTTTGACCCATCTTCATCTAACTCATAACTACTTGTTGTAGATACCATTGTACAGTCTTGAGTTACTAAAATTTTGTTTGGTAAAACACTTAACATTAATCCTGAATTGAATACATCCCAATTAAAATAATTAATTAAGGTGTTGTGTGCACATAAAGAATATTTTCCTTGGGATTATCAAGACATGAGAGGTATTCATCTCACTACTTGTACACACCATATCTATATTGAAGAAGGGATTAGACCTATGTGAAAACCCTAGAGAAGGTTAAACCTTTCCTTATGGGAAATAGTTAAGGAAAAAATTTAGAAGTTTCTTAATGTAGGATTTATCTACCCTATATCATATAGCCAATGGGTGTCCCCACTTGTGGTAGTACCTAAGAAGAATGGAAAATGGAAAATATGTGTCGATTATAGGGCCCTTAACAAGGACACTAAGAAAGACCATTTCCCACTTCCTTTCATTGACCAAGTCCTAGACACCTTAGCAGGGAATAAGTTATTTTCCTTTCTTAATGGGTTTAGAGGGTATAACCAAATCCGTATTGCCCTAGAAGACCAATACAAAACCACTTTTACCTATCCATGGGGAAAATTTCCTACAGTGTCTTACCTTTTGGATTGTGTAATGCACCCACTACTTTCCAATGAGTTGTTCTAAGTATTTTTGTTGATTTAATTCATGACTGTGTAGAAGTGTATATGGATGACTTTAGTGTTTACGGAAACACATATGATGAAGCCAAGGAAAATCTTGAAAATTTTATTAAATGATGTATTGATACTAATATTTCTTTATTCATGAGAAATGTCATATCTTAATGACTAAAAGAATTGTTTTGGGACACTACATTTCTCAAAAAGGAATTGAGGTGGATCTAAAAAAGATACAAATTATTCAAGACTTTCCTATACCTACTTGTCCAAAGGATGTGTATAGTTTCCTAGGACATGCTGGTTGTTATAGGAGGTTTATTCAAAATTTTAGCAATATTGCCTCAACCCTCTTTGTGTTGCTAGGGAAAGTGCAGATTTCTCATGGACACCTGAATGTTACCAAGCCTTCAAATAAATTAAAGGTACGTTGAAAACTACACCTATGTTATGAGGACCCAATTGGGAACTTCCATTCCATATACATACCAACACATCAAATACTTCTATGGGATTTGTCCTTGGACAAAAAGAAGACACTCTCTTTTACTCTATTTACTATATTAGTAAGAATTTTACTGGTATTGAGATAAACTATACTACGACTAAAAGAGAATTCTTGGTTGTAGTTTATGTAATAAATAAATTTCACCACTCTATCACTGGATACAAAATTTTTGTACATGCAAATCATTCTGCCATTAGATTTTTGATGAAAAAACCTATTGTTACAAGATGAGTGAATCGATGGTTTCTTCTTTTCCAAGAGTTTGATATTACCATCCTTGATAAACCAGGGTGAGAGAATGTAGTGGTTGATTTTCTCTCTAGGTTGTAGTGTGAAGATGAACCAATTACAGTTGATGACGCTTTTCTAGATGAGTATATTTTTTCTATATCAACAAAAAGTATGTGGTATGCTAACATGGAAATCTATTTGGTTACTTGTAGGTTCCCACTTCATTTCTCTCCAAGGGAACACCAAAATTTGGTTGGACTCGGTGATGATTACACATGGATTAATGGAATGCTCTTCCACTGAGGCCTTGATAATATCATGTTTTGGTGTGTGCCCGAAGAAGATGTCTTCAAAATTCTGCATGCATGCCACACAGAACCTTGCGGAGGACATTTTTTTGCTCATAGAACCACCCAAAAAATCTTAACTCTTGGCTATTATTGTCCCACACTCCATAAGGATAGTAAGTGTTATGTTCAACATTGTGATAAATTTTAACGTATGGGATGGCCTACCCACTCTAATGAAATGCATCTACACCCTCAGTTATCCATACAACCATTTGAAAAGTGGGGGTTAGAATTCATAGGGCTCATTAATCATCCTTCTTAAAATAAAGAATATAGTTTAGTTTGTATAGATTATGTCACTAAATGGGTAGAGGTAGTAGCCTCAAAGAATGCTAGGGATACTAAGGTTTCTAACTTATTGCATTCAAATATTTTTACCAAGTATGGCATGCCTTGCAAAATTATCATGGACTAAGGAGCATGGTTCACCTCCAACTTGATTTTTGTGTTGGTGTGAGAATATGAAATTAAGCATTGGAAGTCTTCTCCATATCATCCATAGGCCAATGGGAAAGTGGAAGTGACCAACTACAAGTTGGAGAATATTCTCACAAAGATAGTCACCTTGCACAAGAAAGACTAGCCAGACAAACTTCTCGAAGTAGTTTGGGCCTATCACACAACCTAGAAAACAACTATCGGGATGACACCATATGAGCTCATCTATGGAAAGAAAGTTGTCTTTCCAATTGAATTCAAAGGAAAGACTCTCCACACCACCCTTCAGCTTGGAATGAGTCTCAGTGAAGCACAAAAAGAGAGACTTTCTCAACTCCATTCTCTCAATGAAATGTGTCAAGAGGCCCTTTTTCATGTAGAAGTGGTGTAGAAGCAAAGGGAATAGTGGCACAACCACTTCATTCAATCACGAAAATTCCAATCTAGAGATTGGGCATTACTTTATGACTCCTAGTTCTAAGAATTCAAAGGAAAGTTCCATACCCACTGGCTTGATCCTTATGAAATTCAAATTGTATATGATAGCATTGTTGTTTGACTATGTATTATGGATTCTGAGTGCACGACTCTTCTTGTTAACATGCATTGTTTGAAGCTCTACAAACAACCCCTTTCGAAAGAAAAAATTTCTTGTACTATGATGGAGGAATTGACTCTTGTTCCTCTCACTTCTTTTGAATAATAATATAAAAAAAAGAAAAAGAAATAAATGATCCAATAGCAAAAACCTTTGGGCGTTATTGGCTAGTTAACATTTGAAAACTAGTTTCCGGCAAGCATTAGTTGTTCAATAGTCTTAGGGGTGAAAAATAATTTTTCGATGCCTCTAGGTGGTGATAGGGTGAAAACTAGGTCACTAGCAATCTATCATAAAAAAGAAAAAGAAATAAAAGATCCAACAATGAAAACCTTTGGGTGTTGTTGGCCAGTTAATGTTTGAAAACCGGTTTCTAGTGAGCGTTAGTTGTTCAATAATATTATGGGTGAAAACTGGCTTTTTGGTGCCTCTAGGTGGTGATAGGGTGAAAACCAAGTCACTAGTGGTCTATCATTGAAAAGAAAAGGAAAAAAATATATTAAAAAAATGAAAAAATAAGAGAAACATAGGTTCCTATCAATTTTGTACCAGGAACCTACGAGGGGGTTAATATTCCTATCACTACCTATTAGACTATGGTGCAACAGGAATAATGATATTCCTTCCCCATTATCATTTTAACCTTCCTTCTTGATCATTTCAACCTTCCTTCTTGATCATTTCCTATTCTAGTTTGGTTGACATTGGTTCTTGTTCTTTTATAGGGTAGTACCATTTGACTCTTATTGGCACTAGTTTATGTTGTTACTGGTATTCTTTGGGTAGGAACATTCTTTTTGTTCTAGTCTAAAGTCCTTTACATTTCTCATCATTTCCAGCTATGTTGTCATTTTGGTGCTTTGTTTCTCTCCTCATCAGCAGTAGGACACTTTTGTCCCATTGACATCTTTCACTATTGATGACCAAGAGTCATTTCTCATGTGTCTGATTCTTTGCTTGGCTTTTCATGATGACCTAGATTTTTCTTCCAGCGGTTTGTGATTGCCACCTTAGCCTTCTATGGCATGACATGATTGATGCTTTGCATTAGTAGCAGTAATTTTAAAAACTTTTATTTTTCTTTACATTTTTTAAATGCTCTTATTTCTTGTGACGAATGGTGATATGCCCCATGGATAGTCCATCATTAAGTTGGGGGGGTAAACTTGTCTTATTAGATTATTTTATTAATATTTGAACTCATTTGTCACCTCCTCGATGTTTGCCACCCTCCTTCATAATAGAAACATAATTTTGCTTGGATTGTTAGTACTTGACCATGTCTTTCACCATAAATCCAACCCCATCTATAATGATTGCTATTTTTTTTCTTTCTAGGAAAGCTTTTTTTTGTTCTTACTATTACAACCATTCATTGTTGAAACTTGGTAGCTACTATCGCACCTTCTGGAAAGGATTTCCCATGGTGAAGGATAGGTAGCCTTGTTATGAACCCACCTTAGTAGAGGAGTTGTAAGCTCATGGAAATAAGGAATTTTATGCATTATTCAAAGAGGCCAAGTCAGATGTGTATTTCAAGAAATTAAGTGGTTTTGATAAAAGGGTTCCTTGAGAATTTTCTTTGAGCTTTGATGGGAAAAAGGATTTTATGCAAAGATTGGAATTTCCTGTTATTGTTGTAATCATGTCTAATTCCATAGGTTTTCCCTCAAGATGAAAGAATTATTTCCCTAGCAGACCAAAGAAAGTAATAGATTTAAAATCTCTACGAACAACATTTCTAAAGAGGGGCGAGTTTGTGGAAATTAAGCAGGGACAAGGAACTAAATTGGGTTCATTACCATACATTTGGAATGAGGTTTCCAAGTTTGTGATTTAGTATGTTACTTGTGAAGAAAGGTATGTTTACATATACACTCAACGTTTTAGACTGTTAACCCATTTAATTAAGGTGGAATCATCTTATAAATGTACCTTATTTCTTGCATTGCTCCCTACATAGAATGAGAAAAGTTTTTTAAAAAGGAAATATGAATTCACTAGCTCATCATGGTCTAATTTGGTTGTTAGTCATTAATTCTCTCAAAAAAATTTATTCACCAGGTGATTGGAACACATTTGTTAATGTACATGATGGTACTAGCTATAATGCCTCTCAAGGCCCCTCGAATAAATATTCCTCTAGAGATTCTGATGAGGAATAGAAAACCATTGGCACTCCTAAATGAATCCCTAAAGAAATTCATGAACCTACTGAGAATTCTTCAAATAAAAAAACCACCAAGAATTCACCTAGGAAACCTTTGAACATTAAAGAAATTGGAACTTCTAGTGGTTGTTCTTCAAAATATTCAGGGTCATCTAGTAAAAAAGCTAGGAGGAAACAAATTGTGTGTAAGGGATGTTCAAAAGAATCTAGTCTTGAGTCTCCGAGTGATAAGAAAGGTAAAAAGGTTGCCACTAGCCCTGTTAGTTGACTAGATGACCTAGCCAATGTGGCCAGTCATATGGGCAGCCCTAAAAATGTTGACCAAGAATCGAATGTTGCGGTTTTATTTGAAGTTTTGAAGAAACAAGGGAAGGAAAGTAGGGAGCATAAGAGGGAAAAAAGAAAAATTTCCTCTACACAAGGAAGAAAGAGAAAGGAAAAAAAAGTGAAAAGCAATTAGGTCTCCTCCTCACAACTCTAAATTTTTTGATAGTGAGTCCTCTATGAAAGAACCCTTGGGTGAACAAGACCATATTCCATCTACCTCATGAAATCCATCTCCACTACATTGTAATGATGAAACCAATGTAGAAATAAAAGAAATCACTAAAAGATACTCACTACATCAAGACAATGGAATTAATGAGGAAATTAATAAAATTTTGAATTAAATTGGCAAAGAGCAGTTTTCTAGAATTAATGTGGAGGCAGGGGAACTGGATATAGGAGAGAAAAATGGGCATGAGCACTCTCTCTCCCCATTGCATCAGTTTAATGAGGATCAATTTAATGAAACTATTGAGGGAACAAGAATTAGTGCATTGAATGTACAAATAGGGTTTGAGAAATTGAGTGTCCTAGGGGAAACAAAATTGGATGATGAGCAAGAAAAAGGGGTATCCACAAGCCCTATTGTTACTAATGTAGATAAATAGGGTAGTCCCTTCTCCCTTGTTGAACAATTTGGTGCAAAAAATATGATGATAGTAAAGTACGTGCAACAAGGTAGCGAATAACAAGTCCTTGACCAAGAAGAGACAAAGGATGACACTAATATGGAAATAGGGGTTGAGATAGAGGTTGAAGATGAAGAAGAGTTTGAGAAGAATGAAATTATCCTCAAAAAAATCAAAGAGTTGCAAAATTCAGTTGAGAAATTAAAAAAATAAAATAAACAATTGTAGGATCAGCTTCACCAAGCTAGTTCCAACTCTTAGCTCCAATAAAGTGAGATTCAAAAGTAAAAAATAGAATTGGAATAGGAAATAGCCTCCAGGGATGAGTATATGCTTATCAATGATCATGAGGTGTAGATGTAAGAACTATGACAATAGTGGTCCCATGAGATTCCTATTACCATTCAAAAACTTTCCAGGTTAACTTGGTTTGTAATTTTTCTATCCTTGCATTGGGACATGCAAGACCTTAAGCTGGGGGGAAATGATGGGGGTCAAAGTGTTCTAGTTATTTTACCCTTTGTTTTCCTTTTTCCTTCATATTTCCTAGCATCCTATCATTATTTGTCATAGGAAGTATAGGTATTTGATGAATGTAATAGGAAAATAAAATGATTAAGAAAGTGCCAATATCAATTAAAACACTAACTAATTTATGGCTGACTTGGCAGGAAGTAATTAGAAAAATATAGAGATGGTTGAGGACGCAAACGAGAGTGACCAAGCTATTTTTGTATGTACTTATTTTGAAGTGAATGCTTGTTAAAAACAATTTTATATTTTTGGCCAGTAGCCAAATGTTAGTTTTTATCAAACTCATAATTTGTTTTTTATTGAGCTTAATGGTTTGTTGGCTATAGGCCATAAAAAACCATGTGATCTTATCGGTGCTTGCTCTAGTATAAATATGTATTAGTTTAAAGACTTCATATATAGTTGTTAATATAATATTGTCTTTTTGTTCAAAAACCTGAAATCTATTGTATGCACATATTTTTGAGTTGAATTAGAAGAGCACGTTAGTACCTTTATCATCAATCAACCAAGGAGGCAGGGCCCACTCCTCACACCAATTGATGATTTGTTTGCAATTTCTAGTGTGGTAATTTATTGTGTGATTTGATTTCAATTTTGTTTCCTTTCTGAATATAAGATTAATTATCTACAGTCTCATGGAATTCAATTTTTTGTACAATGATTTGATTATTCAGAATTTTGATTGGATCCTTTACTCATTCATATATTTTTTATTCATTTTGGAATTAAATATTTGGTTCGTGTAGATTAGAATTCATCATTGGTAGCATATATCATTTTGATAGTACACTTCATCATTTTGCTATCACACTTTCTATTATAATTCATGTTACTGTAATTCTTGTCATAGTTTCTAGTAGTCTTCCTATCTTAGTTTCTACCAGGAAGTAGAGACACTAGAATCAATCTTAATCCAGAATTAAAGGTTTATTGTGCAATTCTAGGATACTAGTTTTAATAGTATTAAATGAGAACTTAAGAAGTGTGTGTTGGATTAAAGATAGGATTTTATTCATTTGCAAAGTATGTTTTAATTTTAATTTTAAGTTAAAAGTTTTGTTTCAATTCCACTCTTAGATGCATCCATCCCCCCTTAATTCACTAGTTTCAACCCTTAGGTAGATTTTTGTAATACCATTCACAAGGTTACGCCCCTGAATTGACATTAAGAAGCAAACTAAGGAAACTCCAAACATAGATAAAAGCCCAAACCAAGATAGAATTACAAGGATAATTTTACCCATAACATCAACCATAGTTTAATCAAATCACTTGCTTTCATCTCATGTCACGAGCATAAACAATCCTCACCCGAAGAGGGTGTAGGTGTTTATTGCTCCTTCAATTGATCCACCCCTTCTAATGTCCCTTCCAGAAATCCTGGACCATTCTCAAAACTCGTGGACATTCCGAATACCTCAGTGGTGTCTATCATGGTTTTCTTCCCTTCCTTTGCACCCTCTACTTCATCAATGGGGATCTCGCATTCTTTGATGAAGTGAAAGATGGAGGATGACCCCACTAGCAATGGGGGTTAGATGAAGGGTTCACCTTCTTTGGAGGGTGGTTCTACATTGGCTTGTGTTGTCCTAGTGATGGAGGAAGCCCCGACATCCTAAGTCATTCAATGAGCCTAGTAGTTGATCTGGGGCACCACCTCCCTCGCTCGTCGAGTTAACACATGGCACTCCTATGAAGTGCATGTTTAATTCTATGGACAAGGTACTGACCCTGTCAGCAATTTTTGCAAAGTCACTAACTTTCACCCCATAAGAATTGAGTGGAGAAGACCTTGAGGGACCTTCTTCCTTGGATCTTGTTGCGAGAGGGTTGAAGGGTTCCCCCCTTGATATTCCACCCTTGCAGGCTCATCTTCCCTCCTTATACAATCACTTAGATTGGGAGAATGATGACCTCTTAGTTGATGAGGATTAGAGGGAAGCCTCTTCTTTATTTGAGATTATATTATGTGTGTGTTTGTGTTCCCCCATGCTTGTGTTATGTGTTCTTGGATGACCATTGTCACTCTTGTAGGTGCTTGGATACAAGAGTGTTTTTGTATCATAAAACTTCCTTTATTTGTTACATCATTCTTCCTCTATTTTGTATTTATTTTTAACAATTGGGAATGATGCAAAGTGTTAGGGGAATTTAGGCTTCCCTTCCATGTTGACCTAATTTTTTATTTTTTATTTTTTCTTCACATTCCTTTCTTCATATGGTTTAATATAGTAGTGAGTTGATGATAGTTCATTTATATTTATTATTCTTCTTATTTATATATATTTATGAGTAGCTCTGACCCCAAAATATCAAACCATCCATGTCCCTTGTTTGTGATGTTATTGTCTCCTCTTTCTTTGAACTTATCTCTCTTACTCACTTTGTGATGTTGTGGTGCTTATGTGTTGTCCCTCGCATGTGTGACAACATTACCACGGTTACATCTAATTATGTTTCATGGGCCACAACATCACTTGTTCA
>VDFB02000015.1:253999908-254150225 GCA_007258455.2 Sequoia sempervirens
AGGATTTGAAAAGGTCAGCGAGAAGTGTAGTAAGCTGATGATAAAGATCAAAATTTCATTGAAGTGTTAGCATGGAAAAATTGTGACCCTCAGACACTAGAACTGGAGGGTAAAGAAGAAAAATATTTTAAGGAATGGATTGAAAGAATACATAAATACCTTGTTCAATTGTTAACCAAGAAATCATTGATGAGATTATACATTGCAAAAATACTATAGTCAAGTATGAAATAGAGAAAATGTAGAGGAATGCAAACATCCTCTAGATATCAAAAGACTACACTAGGCTCAAGTTCAGTTGGAAGAAAATACAAGGAATTTGAAAAGAGCGCATGCATTAGATACTAAATGTTTTTCGACAGTATCAACTGAAGAAAGCTGAAGAAGGGTTCCCAGAACTAGAGCTCAAAGTGATATAAGGAAGTACCAAATATCAAATACTGGAAGTGTCACAATGACATATTTCTGAAGTTAGTTTTGTAGATTGTTTCGGGTCTTGGTAGAAGTTTCCCTTCTAGTATTCTAAGGAATGTTGATAGCCTTGTTTCATGTGGAGCATTGCATACCAAAGTTTGGAGTTGAAGGTTGTTGTTGCTGAAGAATTCAAAGCTTTGAATTTTTCTAGAAGATTTTGATGAAAAGTGGCATATGCCACATGCTACATTTTGATTTTCTATTTCTAATTCTCTTGATAGACTTTAAGTTTAAACTCTTGAGGCCTTGTTGCTATAAAAGGTTGTTTACTGCTTTACTTTTATTTTAATTTCAAAATTTGTGGATGTCAGAAGAGCCAAAACTTCTTTAAGTTTTGTTCTAGTTTCCTATTTTCTGAATCATTCTGAATTAAAAACTTGTATGCACATCTAGAAATTAATCAATATCGAAGCCAATTTGATAGCTACCTATCTCATGTATCTTTTTTAGTTGGTTTGTAGTTTAGCCAAACAAGACTGTGTGCTACGTCATTTAAGGGTACATACATAACCTAATCGGTGTCAAAACTAAACCCCCTTCTTTAAAAGCTTGCACTGTTTTATGCCTAGTTGTGAAGCAATCTGGTGAAGTATAAAGTGGCTTTCTTTGATTTGATTAAATCCTAGGGCATGTGTGGAGAATACCCAGGAGCAATCTTATTTTCCAATATTTTGATGCTTTATTTTAGATTAGGTGTTAAATTTCAAAAAATGTTCTAAAAAAGAGATGAATGAATGGAAATATTATTGAAAATATTTCATTTCTATGAAAAGGTTGAATGCTTAAAGCTAAATCTACTTAAGTGATAGAAAAATTGTTTGATGTTCATGAAATATTATTGCAAATCTATTGATTTCATGAGATTGTTTTATGATTGATCAAAAAATCATTTATCTGATGCTTATGATTCTTAAAGAAACTATAGATAACCATAGACCCCTTGAGATTAATAGCAATATCACATCATACCCTAAAGCAAACCTAGTATGATCAAGATTTGACTACCAGAGCCTTGGGATTAATCTAAGTCATCCTTTCCCTCTCTACTCAGACCCTTAGGTTGGCCTGGTTCAGTCTTTCAATTAAAGATAGGTTCTTCATAGTTTGCTTGTGAGGATTTTATCTGCATTGTTGTTGAAAGTAACATTGTCATCAACAAAAACCCAAATCTAAGGAAAACTAAGCTCGATCCCAAGGCTTGGTTATGTCAGGTCTTGACACACTAGGTTCACTCAAGGTTTGTTGTGATATTATTGTTAAATAGGAGTGGTATACAATTGTTAGGGATTGGATAGTATCTGAAAGATAGAAACATAATCTAAGTTTGACCATTCAAATGTCACTCGATAACTTCATGAAATCAAAAAATTTGTAATAATATTTCATGAAAATAAAATTACTCACATACATTAAAGTATATTTATCATTAATCACTCAACAACTTCATGGAATCAAAAGATTTATAATAAAACTCCATGTATTTATCAAATTTGGAACATTTTCTAGAAATATAAAGCAACTACTCTAAAATAAAGCATAAAAATTAATAAAATGTAAAATTTCTCCCAAGTATTATCCATGCATGCCTCAAGAAATAACTAAATGAATGAAAACCATTCTATATTTCACCAAATTGTTTCAGAGTTAGGCATAGAATGATGCAAGATTTTAAAGAGAGGAGGATCATTTGCCACTGAGTAGTGTCAGTATGCACCCTTAAACAACGTAGCACATAGGCTTGTCTAATAGGAAAAAACAATCAGCTACATAATATTTTATATCATGAAATAGCTTTAAATTAGCTCTGATATTAGTTAACTTCTAATGAAACATACAAGTTTTTAGTTTTGAATGAAATAAAAAACAAGAAAAAGAATAAAATGTGAATAGTTTTAATTCTTCAGAATCCACAAATTTTAAACTTAAAATAAAATAAACAAACAAATGGAATTTTATAGAAGCAAGGCTCCAAATATTCTGAACTTAATCACATCAAAGAGAATCAGAGAAGAAAAAAAAATGTAGTACATGATAGATGACAATTGGCCTAAGAACTTTCCAGGTGAAGTCAAAGATATTTCGACTTCTCTTTAGCAGCAACCTCCAAACTTCGAGCCTCAAGTCATGGGTACTTTTGCATAGAAAATAAAATTGTTGGAACTTTTCAAAACCTCTGAGATTTTGATTGCCTTCATCAGGTCTCAGAGAAATTATACAAAATTCAATTCAAAACTCTACCCATGCACAAAACTTCTAGTCTTCTCCTACCTATCTACCAATTCTTCTTCACTAAACTCCTAATCTGAAGACTCATCTTCACCTTCTCTTTACTGATATTCTTGGAAAGCAAACAACACTTGATGTATACATTATTTTGGAATTCCATGAATTACCTTCCATCTATACTTATGTCTAGAATATTCTTCTGATATTTTCATTCCTCTACATCACTTTTGTCCCATATTTTCTCATAGAATTCCCACACCTTATGATATCATCTATGACCTCTCGACTCAATGAATGCACATGATCCTTATTCACCTTTTCAATCCACTCCTTGAAATCTTTCACTTCCTTGTCATCCTATCCAAAATTTTGAGGATTATAAATTTCCCGAGTTGACATTTCAATGAAGCTCTCATCTTTATCTATCAATTTATTACATACCCTAGTGACCTTTTCTAATCCACCTACACATTGTTACAAAGTGTCACTTTCCCAACCCAATTGTATCCTCCATTTCTCTAGTACCGAAACTTCCTATTTCAAAACTATCTTCTCATTTATCAATTCTCGGACATCCATCTGAAGAACTTTTAGCCTCCGCCCTTGTATATTATTCTATTCTTGGTGATATCATCCCTCACTCTCAAGTCTATTGGACTTATCATGCCAATGGTATGCTTCTTTAGACTTCCCAGTTGCATCCTTTATTGATTCTTTGCCTTCTCTCACTAGGTACTCTATCCATTCTTCACACTCAACTTAAGTCAAAATATTATAATAGAATCCGCCTATTCCTTGGAAATTAGCACTAGATTCTATGATAATTCAATGTGTGATTGACTAGATTGGGCTAGTGACATAATAAAATTCTTTAGGAAAGCAATTTTTTCCTTTAATTCTCTTTTATTTTTCTTATTCTTCTTCACTCGGGCGACATTCATCTCTAAATTCACCCTCATTTCTTCTAAGTCCTATCCCCATGATGAATGTCCTACATCAATTATCATTACCCTATAATCCCTAGTCATCATTTCATGCTTTCTCTTCTCTCTTATTCAAAGTAGGTAAATGGAGAGTTCTTCCTCCATCTGTATTCCTTCTCACATCATGTCTAGCCTTTGCTCTAGCTCTAGGTTTAGGGGTTTTTATTTCTTGCATCAAGCTTTTGAAATCCAGAGGCACCAATTCCACCTCCAATGATAGAGCCAATTGTATAACTATCCAATTAGGTGATTTATCATTTTTTCCTACCTCTTTAGTATTACCTTGTTCCCGACGATTAGAATTTCTAGGAACTACTTGTCTTAAACATTCAACATTGCCCCTCACAACATCTGGAACTTTGGAATTCTATGTTCTCATTGGCATGGATTTTAGATTACTTTGGTCTATCACTGTTGTTTTCTCTCTAAAACTTATATTTTCCTATCCTCCCATATTTGGTCTATCACTGTTGTTTTCTCTCTAAAACTTATATTTTCCTATCCTCCCATATTTTCAACATCAACCCTTGGAGCAGTCTTTTATTATAGTACTAAAAAATCAAGATTCTCATCATTCCCCGATTTATCACCCAAGTCTGTGCAAACACTATACCTTTTCTCTTATCTTGAATTTATCCTGGTTCTTCAAAAGTTTGTGGTTGCTCAATAGTCTTTTCAGTTGTTCCTTGTGGAGGTTGATCCTCAATTATATGATCATCAATTATATTTTCTTCATCAACAATAGGAATAGGTCTCTGAATTACAGTACCCCCTATTTCTCTTACATATGTTTCCTCAAGGTTTCCCACCTCTTGAGCAAGTGATCCTATTATAAATTCTTCTCCTTCTCTATTTTCAGGGTATGACCCTATATCAAGCACTTCTTCCACCACAAGTTGATTCATTGGATCTCCTTTAGATCATTTTTCTTAAAACTGTTTCATCCTAGCAGTCCATTTCTTAAGCTACTCCTTAACTTCTTCAGTTAGCTCAGGACCTTCCTCTGCAATTATAGGAGTCCCTCCCAAGGCTTGTCTCATTGTTACCATATTGACTAAGGGTGGGGAGGTAGATATATCTACTACCTTCTAAGATGCAAACCTTGCCTTAGCATGTATATTTGTTCTCATTCCTACATCCTCGCCAGTCAAAGGTTGAGCTCTTAGCTCTGTTGTAGAAGAAAATGTCCACTTTGGTGTTTCCATTACATTGGCTAGAGTGGCCACATTTTTTTTTATGTAGGCTAGCTAGCCATGATGCCATTGAAATTCCATGGTTTGAAGTATCATGAGCTTCCTCCCCACCTTCCTCAACTTCCCTTGTTTCTACAACCTTACTTTTATTTTCAGCACTCCCACCATACCCCAATTCATTTACCAACTTTTTCTTTGTCTTGACATTACAAGGGTACATGCGTCTTATCCCAACTTCCTTCATTGTTTTGACATAACCATTAATCTAGTAATGAGTATATGTTAGTACCTGTTTATAAATTTCTTCAATGGTTACTACATCTTTCTTTTTACAATCTATGTTTTGTATGCGATCATAAAAAGCATTTTTTTGAATCATAAATTGGATTCAACACCTCTCCATTATCAATATCTAATTATTCTAGAACATCATGAATTTTGAGAACCTTTATTGCTCCTATTGGTGTAATTATTATTTAATTACACTAGCATAATTTTACTTAGGCACAATATTTAATTAATTCCTAGGTTGCATTTACTAGGCAATTAGTTAATAATAGGGCCACCCCCTTCACATGTATTAAGGATAAAATGATCCGTCTAGAAGATGAGTTGTCTTTTCTAGAAGCCTTATCCTATCTTCACATCATTATAGCTAGTTAGTTAGGGTTCACATGTTAGCATCATATTTCTTACTACATCTCAACCTTTCCTATATAAGGAAGGTTCTTGTACTCATTTGTATCATACTTCATACCTCATCATTTGAGAGGTATTAATAGCAAGCAAGCTTATATTCTTGCATATCCTCTTGTAGAAGGTTTTCATTGTTTTTGCAGGTGTTCTTGGGTTTCAAGCTAATCTTTAGCTATTACATGGTATCAGAGCCTAGCCTATAAGACCCTTCTCAAATTTGAGGATTGAGCTATGGCTGTAAGATCTTGGTGATTTTTAGTAAGGTTGAGTATGCTCTTCTCTTGCATCATATGATGACTTGGAGAATCAAAAAAGCGTGAAAGAAATACCAAATTTGAGGTTTTTTCTTGAAGTTTTTATTGCAAGTTGGAGAGTTTGCATCTTGGGAAAATTTTTGGAGTAGATTGGGTCATATCCGACCCTTCCATTGCATATAGAAGTCCCAAAGCCACAATTTTTATATAAAATACTTCACATTCTAAGGAAAATTTATTTTTTGGTGATTAAAAAATAAATTAGGTGACTATCTTAAATTTGATGACTAAACGATCGTCATGGAAGCCCCATCATGTATTAATTAGGTGGTTTTCTTAAAATCACCATAACTTTTGACTCGAGTATCATATTTTCACAAAACAAGATATTGTTCGAAAGTTGATTCTAAGCACTATCCAATGGTGTAGGAATTATTATTAGATTCTATTTCTATAATATTTTATTGCTTTTTAAATTCAAATATCCTATTTGGACCTTAGAGCTCATAACTTTCTACCAATTTCTCTCATTTTGGTGATTCAAGTTACATTTGGAAGGTATTTAGGAGCTCTTTCATTGTGCCCATGCACTTTTTCTATATTCATCACCAGGTATTATTTATTCAATATTTTACATATTTAGCATTGTGACTGATTAATTGGATATCCTGACTCCTAGAGAGGTTATATTAGTTTAGGAAGACTTCATTTGTATTCTATATAATATTTGGGAGTTTCTAATTCATATTTGAGGGATATTGTCTTTGTAATATTGGAGATATATCATAGTTGATTATGGGGTTCTCATTTCATCCCTCTCTAATTATGTTGAAAAGAGGAAACTATAAAAAATAGAGAAATGGTATCATCAAACATCTTTGATGGCTTCATTTATTGTCACATTTGTATAATATTTTTCCCCCTCCTTGTACAAATAGTATGAAATTTGCTTGGAATTGCAAAAGGGATCATGTATTAGGAGTCATTGCAATGCATATTAATGTTTCCACTTTGAAAAGTGTTGATCATTGTGATTTCCCTCACACTCTTTGGACTAAAATTTGGGAGATACGTGGAGATCCTAACACTCATCTATTTCCAGATGATCCTATTTTAGATTGTCTTATGCCTCTATATTTTTCAAAAAGGATACCCTATGATGCAAATACTATGCGGGAGTTTGGATATTTGGAATACTTTGAATCTTCAAGTGAGGATGACGAGGATTCTTCAGATGGTCCTTCTCCATCAAAGATAGTTGATGTACCTTCACCTTTAGTGACTCCTTTTATAGAGTCATTGAATGAGGCTCCTATCATTCCTGTTTAGCAGGACTATTCATCTCATGGTGATGAGTCATTGAGCACACCCATTGATTCATTACAAGTATTTGGTTGTCTTCCTGATTGGGATTCCTACCTATCAAACATTTCATCCTTATTTGTGGAGTCTCACATTTCAGATTTGGAGGACACATTTGAGGGGATATCTCTCTTGTTTGATGATAGTCATTGCACACCTATTATAAATCCATCATGGTCTTTGGATATTGTTTAGCATCATTTTCCACATCATCCTGATTTGTCACCTTCTTCATTGATTGGGCATGTACCTAACTTGATTGTGGCATCTTCATCTTCATCAGGCAAGGAGACACATGAGTAACTTTCAAAGACATCATCAACATCCCTATTTATCATTGCTTACTTCAATTCCTATCCTAAATGGGAAGCATTCTTTCACTTGTACTTGGTTTTGTTTCTTTTGAAAGCGAGACAAGTTGTTTATTGACATTGGATCATGTTTTGTCTTCAAGCACTTACCATTTTTGCAAGTGATCACACATTTTGGGGGGGATATATAGTCTCTTTATTTCCCTCCTATGGGGGGGCTATTGATTATAATATATCTATGTGATGGATGGTGTACTTGGGGGTATCATGGAGTCCTCCATCCTTTCTCACTTATTTACATTTCATCTCCTTTTTGGAGAGTGGTTTTCTTCCCATTGGGTTTTCCCATTTGCTCCATTTGTAGGAGATTAGTTGCATTACATTCTCATTTGTAAAAGGGTACCTAAAATGGCCATCATGTATTTGGGACCCATAATCATTGCATTATCCTTTCCTCCCTAAGTTGCACTTATGGGGGGTGTTGGTGTAATTATTATTTAATTTCACTAGCATAAGTTTACTTAGGCATAATATTTAATTAATTCCTAGGTTGCATTTAAAAGTCAATTAGTTAATAATGGGACCATCCCCCTTCACATGTATTAGGGATAAAATATTCCTTCTAGAATATGAGTTCTCTTTTCTAGAAGCCTTATCATATCTTCACATCATTCTAGGTAGTTAGTTAGGGTTCACATGTTGTCAGATCAAGACACATGTCAGCATCGTATTTCTTACTACATCTCAACCTTTCCTATATAAGGAAGGTGCTTGTACTCATTTGTATTATACTTCATACCTCATCATTTGAGAGGTCTTAATATCAAGCAAGATCATATTCTTGCATATCCTCTTGTAGAAGGTTTTCATTGTTTTTATAGGTGTTCTTGGGTGTCAAGCTAATCTTCAACTCTTACAGCTCCTAATGACAACCTCTTGTATGACCTCTTCCTCACATCATGATCATCATCACAATTATGCCAAAAATCCTCTAGAGGATAAAAATGAATATAATTATTGCTTATTTGTTTGATGAGGCTCTCCATTGGATCATAATTTTCCCTCCAGAGTGTAAAGAACTCTAACCGATAGAGTTTTAACTCATCCTCACACATCTTGGCATTTTTGAAAGCAATGCATTTATAATTACCAATGGTGATAGGGAATGTAATAGATCCTTTATTATGTACTTGTAATGAGATGGATACACCTGTCTCACAAGTTCTAACAACAACATTTTTTCTATTGGGTACCTGGGTAGCATGAATGCATATTTTGTAAATCCTTCCACCCTAATGTAAGTTAAATTATGGAATTGAATATATGAGCACCCAAAAAACTAGATAACACTCTATTCTTCAAGAGATAATCTCTTGGATTTGTCCCCTTCCATCAACCTCACTAGTTTCAAAGAAAAAGCATCATTTACCATATGGTAATGCTCCTAGTAATGGTGAATAGTAATTTGGGGAAAATGAGTAGAAATCAAATTATTCCCCAGTTCTTTACCTAGGGTACCTACTATGTTTAATCCTTGTATATTTTCCCTTAGGTCACAAGAATAAATGACATATGAAAACATGGAAAACCACTGGATGTCTAGGAATGTTAGTATTTTTCCACACAACTTATCAATGATAAAATTTCCCCAATGAATTTGCACAAGGGTTTCCATCATTTTAATCATAATCCTAAACATCTAGGGTTCAATTTTTTTGGCATCTTGACATCTAGCTATCCTTCTTGATAGGGTTGTCATGTCTTAAACCTCCTAAACAAATGGCGACCCTAGGATTTGCTTCATTAGCTTTTTTGACTTTTCCCAAAACCATGTCAAAATCATAAACTTCCTATTTTGTTCTTCTACATCTAGGTATGATGTGGCAAGGACTTGTGTATCTAATGGATTCATCTATTTAGACATAGGGAGCCCAAATGTATATTGTGGATATAAATTTCTTGAAGCTCCCTTCGGGTTATTTTTGTTTTTGCTAAGTACTATCATGCACCCCATCTATTTGAACATCATCAGTCACCTTTTTAAAGAACTTCATCCACTAACACCACATGTCCTCTAGACACTCTACATAAGGATTTCTTCCTTCTCTCTTCTACCAGCCCCTTCCATGCTTCCACATGTCAATATTGCAGACACTTGAAGACTGCTTCCCATCTTGGACCTTATCTAGATGCCATGTAGCATTGGTCTATGTACACTTCTTGGTGACCCCACAGTCAACATCGGTAGTGGAGGATGCTTCCACGTGTCTTCACCTTGCAAGTTTTCATCACAAGGAGGGAGGAATGAACCATAGGCTCTGACTTTCTGCCATGTGTCTCCTCTATAGAGATTTCATTGAGAGGAAGGAAAGAGTGATCAGTGTGCCATGCCATATTTCCATGTGTCCTAACTGCCTCCATGGGTAGGTGACACATGTCGGCACTATGTTCTACTGGGACCACTACCAACATTCATAGGGGATGCATCTGGTTTGCAAACAACCACATTCCATTCTTAGAATATTTTCTGTTGCAATGACCATGGGTATCATTATTGCAGGCATCATTGCTCATGAGTCAAAATATTTTCTATTATTAGCCTACTAGGTGGTGCTATTTTTATCTAAATATACTACTTCTTCCTTTTGAAAATGAGTTTGAAAGATATAGAAAAAATAGGGGAAAGACACCAAGCCTCTTTGTACTGTTTTAGATTATTGCATGAGACTCACAGACTGTGCCATTGTTTAGTCTTTCTATTTTCTTAAGCTATTTTACAAAACATTATACTATGCCACTATCGTACTAAGTTGTTTATTTACATAAATTCTATGATTTCAATATAAATTGTTGATTTAGACCATGTCTTTGACTCTTCTTTTCAATAAATGTATATGGGAATTATTTTATGTTATTAGATAAATCATTCATATTTTCATCTTTGATTTCTATTATTCTGGGACTTAGTAGATTGTTGAATAGGCCCTTAAATCACATCCCAAAGATAGATTTATCATGCCTACATCCAAATCTTGGAACATTACCTTAGTTAGATCTTTATTTTCTATATTTGCTTCATTTTCCCATTCCAAAACCCCAATTACAGAAGAAGTCAACTTCTTTAAAAACTTGTAGGTCACTCAATTTAGCACAATTTCTCCTGCCATTAACTGAGTTTCCCATAACGTTGTTACCTTGTCATTTTTTGGCATCAACATATACACAGTGCCCTCTATAGAGAGATCTGACCCTCTTGTTTGGGTCATACCATCTCATGCATTTTAGTACCAGCTCAAGGGTGAGCATTGCCAACAGGAACCCTCCTACCAAATGTAGTCCACTTGCAACAATATGCCTGGTGCACTAAGAGGCACTTTCCTGTTGAATCCTGGTAGCGAACTCATACTCATTGAATCCTCTTGGATGGGTATTTGTAACCATACCACCAACTAATACAACTTGTGAGGTGAGGAATTTGAATTCCTCATATATTTTCTTCCTTCTAGAAGTTCTCATATATATTTCTTGGTTTCTTGGTATCATTGATAATATGATTGAATAGTTGCAGGTTCAAACCCTGGTAGTTGTGTTCTTCAGTGTTATGAAACTTACCCTTCTTTTTGCACCACAATCTTTGTTTTAATTCCTTGATATCCTTACAAGTGAATAGTATGACATGAGGTATTGTGATATGGAAAAAAATTCATGCTCGAGGTGGTGCCAAATATGTTTTTTGTTTTCCACCTTCATTAATTTCTTTTACTATGCATTAATTACCCTAAACAGAGGTACAATCATGGTGGATTAGGGTTAAAATTATGAACTCCTTGATTCTTTTGTTGGGGCCCAACTTTGAGAGGAAAGTGACTCAGGTGTCCAACATGGCACGCTTGCATGTCACTATAATTCTTACGGGGAAAAAGGTCTTAGAGGAAGCATCCAACTTAGATACTAAATAGTTGATCATCAATAAGGTTTGAATCATCCAACATTGGGTTTTGAAGAATTACTAGGGGTCAGTACTTTTTCTTACTAGGTCTATGAGGACCAAGTGCAAAAGATACCCAAGATTGGGTGTAAGTTAGACCAATTTGATTCAAAACAAACTTTATTGCAAAAAAATATAGTCTTTGGTTCTGAAGAAAAGAAAATCCACTACCAAGTTAACTAGGGAAAAAAGCCAACACACAAACACTAGAGAAAATTTTACCCTGGTGAAAACTTACCAGGCACAATGACTAGCCAAGAAAAAAGAAAAACATGCAAAAGATGCACTATCCTTAGAGAAACAACACCCAATACCTGAGACCCAGGGATCTAAATGGTTATCAAGGTCAAAAAAATATTTTTCAAGTACTCCAACTCTAGTGGAACACAAACTTAAGTAGGAGTTGAGTAAATTGGATCAAGACATCATTATTTTACCATTTCCTTCAAAAACAAAACATGCAAAAGAAAGAGAAAAGAAAAGGAAGGGAAAAAATAGTAGGAAAAGAGGGGTCCACATTTTTTTGAAGGAAAAAATGGGGCATGTTGTGAGACCACACAACAACTAGCAACCAATAAAACCAAACAAAATAATAGAAAATCAATTCTGGAAATAATAATCATACTTCAACTTTCTACATTTCTTGAATTATAAACAATTAGACCCTCATTTTGACATTCCTTTTCACTTTAACCAACATAATAAAATTAAATTTCATTGACCTCATGTTTGTGAAAATGATTTTTTTCTACTATAGTAAATTTAGAGCATAATGTGTGTTTGTATTAACCTACATAATTTGGTAATTTCCTTTTAAGCCAACCTTGGATAGATCCTTACTACCAGTCAAGCATCCATAGCCCTGGTAAGGTTATCTCTGTAATTCCCCAAACATAGCTCTACTTCCAGTCATCTTGTATAGCCCCGATAGAGATATTTGGAAAGCCTAAAGAGTTGAATTTTCTCTTTTGATATTTCTTTGATATTCATTTTTATTTTTTCATTTGATATTTCATTGTAATATTTTTTGCTTCAACTTACAAGCAATGATGTCTGCTATTAGGTTGGGAATTATAGTGGTAGCACTTTGGTCACCTCTTGATTTTTCAATTAATACAAACAACTACTATTCCAAATCCAGTAGAATGATTTAAGTGTGGGTGTTTGTAGCTCAACATCAACTAAATGATTTATGTGAACTAAAGTGAATGAATCTAAAATTTTCCTTGAATATATATAATTAGATAACTATTTTTGATAAAAACATGAATCACATTTCCAAAGTTGATACTCTATAATTTTGACTACCTTTGAAGGTTGCTAATAGTTTTCACGTCTCAACAACACAAAACCTTGAAAAGAAAAAGAAAAAAAAAAGAGCACAACAACCCCAAAAAAAACACTATTTAAAAATTTACAGCGAAGACCAATGACCAACACTAAGCTTGAAAACAATGCTTCAAGAATTTCCCATTAATGGGCAATGAAACATCTTCTCTAGTTAGATTTTTGAGTATGTAAGTGCTATCGCCTAAGATTTTAGATACCTGGTAAGGACTAGTCCATAACTTGTCAAAATTACCATATTCACCCTTAAGCTCATAGGCTTTGTCCCATAATAAGACTAAGTCATATATTCTAAAATATTTCAATCTAGCCCTTTTGTCAATCCAACGTTTTACCATAGATTGATTCTTGGAAAAATGATCTATTTCCCTAGTATGCTTTTCATCTAAATGCATTAGTTGTAGCAACTAGGCTTCAGTTTGGTCATCTAATATAATATATTATTGGCTGAATTTCCAAGTGGGGATCTTCACATTTATGGGAAATATAGGATCTACCCCATAAACTAAGTGGTAAGGGGAATTCCCTAATGTGGACTTCATACTAGTTCGATCAACCCAAAGAGTGAACTTCAACAAGGAATGCCATTCCCTAGGGTTCTTTTTAATTAGTCTTCTAATTATGTCCAACAAGTTGTTATTTGATGATTCTGCTAATCTATTTCCCTACATGTGATAATTAAATGAAAATTTCAATGTTATACCATATTCAAATGCCCAGTTAGAAAATTTTAACAAAGAAAAAGTGATGCCATTATCACATACCAAGGACTATGATACTCCAAACTTGGTAATGACATTTTGTTCCAAGAATTTAATTACCACTTTTGTGGTGCACAGTTTGCTATGGCATGCTTTAGTCCACCTGTTAGTTTTTTTCCAGTGCACATAAGGAATCTCTAAAGAGTAGTCAACTCCTATACTCAAGACCCTTAAAATGAATGGCCAACTAATAAGATTTAGTCGAAGATTGAAATTGATGCAGGAGCATCCAGTGGTGTAAGGGAAATCTTGCATCACCCAAAAATAGTTAAATTTCAAGTTTCTCAGTTTTTAGATTTTTTACATTTTTGGATACCCTTTTCGTCATAATGAAATTCCCAATTTATAGTTTTTATTTTCAGTTCCTGGGTTGAAAGATATTGCAATTTTAGTTTCCCAGATTTGTACCTGAAAATCTTCTAAGTTAGATTTGAGGCACTTAGAGCTCCCGGATCAGCCCCGAAACTTGCCAAAATCAGCATAGCAGATTTCAAGCCCGTTCTTGACTTCGAAACCTTTCCAACTGTTCAAACGGTTCGCAAATTGGAGTCCCAGATCAAAAGTTATGGCCCCGCGAAGTTGGCGCACTTTCTAGAAGATACAGTTGCAAATGCTCTTTTGAAATTTGAACTTCATGTTGTAAATTTTCGGCACCAAACCACTTAAACTCAAATTGAATGTTGTTTTTGTTCCAAACTAATGAGGAGCTCTATTTATGGAGGGTTTTCTAATTTTTGGGTAACTTTTTGGGGACAAGCTTGCATATTGCGAAAGGGTTATTATATAGTTGTCTGTAACTTGCATGTGTTGTAGAAATTGGGGATTTGAGATCCTCTGCATGTAAGAAGCTCCATTTTCTAAATAATAAAATTATTCTCTTGTTTGTGGGTTATTTTCTGTGTCTCGGGCTGTGCCCTCATCAGAAATCTTCTACACTTCAGGCTCTATGGGACCTAGGAGGGTGTTCCTATTGTGTTCATTTTGGATCATACATTGTAGAACACATTAACTCATAGATCAATTCCTATGAGGAGAAAATATACATGAATTACTAAAAGATTGGCTTATCTTTGAGAAAAAATGTGACCCATGCACTAGGAACCAAGGGTTATTTCAAAATACTTCACACACATGCCTCATGATTAATGAATTTTAAAATGAATTTTCGTTCTGATTTCAAATCGGTGACTAGATAGACAATTAACACAATTCTAATGTAAATATTTTAACAAATAGATTAGTGTCTTGTCAAATAGGGTATCAAAGTCACATGCATAACATACAGTAATATATAAATGATTTAGTTCCGATAATAATGGACAACTCTCATAGTACTTTGCATTACAGAGCTCATAGTTTCTAAGACATGACTGCTTACCAAATCCTTTGTAAATTATTGCAAATTTATGACTCTATTTAATCATTTTAATCGATTCCTTGAATCAAAGTAGAAACAAAGACATACATTCAAACAAATATTTGAAGATGAACAAAGATATCCTTGATATTTCATTCAAAACTTGCAACCATCCATAAAAGGAGAGTACATGCATTAGAATTATAGATTTGTTTCTATATTAGTTATTACCATAAAACCACTTAAGATTACTACATACATGCATCAGAGCCAAAACAAGTTATCTACTCTATTCATTAATTTCTTTCTATACTTAATTTTCTACCTAGACATATACCCAACTCAAAACATAAGACCAGAATCCCCTAAAAATGACCCATGAATTCCTTTTATAACACAAGGAGCAAACAAGATTTTGGCTCGAAGTGAAATTACAATTCAGATGTATCATTTCACAATAATTTTCATTTCATTTCAAAATTCCCCCAAAACAAAATTTGCAATAATTTTCCCAAAATGGGAGGCAATATGTGTAATGATCAAAATTTCCTAATACTGCCAAAAGTAACTAGTAACCATCAATGTAAACCATTAACCCACATCCTTGGTTAGCACAGTCATCACAAAATCCAACTTCAATTGTGAACGTTTAGCATAAACTTACCAACGCCAAAATATGAGAATAGCTAGCACGTACTTTCATCTTCATAACAAAATTTACCGACCTAGAAAACTATTTCATTACATAGGACCAACACCATCACTAGAGTGATGGTAGATGTGCTCGATCCATGTTGTAGCAACTATAGGAGAGGAAACTTCATCTCCTTCTTGGTTCTTGTCCTTTCTTGGTAGAGAGCCATCATGCCCACTCGAAGTCTAAATAGATATTGGAGTGATTGATAGCACCTTTGTTCCTAGGGCAGCAATTGGCGTCTACATCATGAGATACCTATGATAGCTTGAATCTGTCTCTGTAGCACTCTTTGAAGAACTATTTGTGACTACAATTGGAGAATTTTCTTTCCCATATGAACTACTTCCATACCTTACCCTCCTGGAAACTTTGGATGCAACCAAGGTAGACTCTTTTCCTTTTTCTCCTATATTCCCAATGGCTACACTTTGGTGCAATAGCCTCTTGCTACTCCTAACAAGGACAAGTGAATGTTTATCGGTAGGAACCTTCTCTATAATTGGAACATGTTTTGGTACATTGAATTCCTTCTCATCAAGATTATCCTACTCTTTCTTCGTACCAAACCTTGGAGACCTCCTAATTGGGGCTCTAATAGTAGAAAACTTAATAATTTTGATGCTTAGTAGGCTTGTTGAGCTTGCAATCAAACACTACTCACTCATCCCAAACTCAAAAAAATACTAACTGTTAAATTCCAGTGATGAAATTAGCAATCATTCATCCTTTATTTATCGAGTGATGTAATGATAACAACCATCAATGCTCAAATAAGACACATGTACAGAATGGTGGAAATTTGTTGGCATACATATTATCACTATTTATTTCCCAAGTGTAGGGAAATCTACATATTATGCATCTTGATTACCAGTAATTAAGTCTCCACATGCACAAAGATCAATTTGATCACTCCTGCAAAGACCATACCATTAATGCTTGCTAGTTGCAGAGCTAAATGGCTATCACATGCCTATCTATTGATTTTGAATGTCAGTCGTCGATCCTTTGATGAGATGGTAGATCAAATGGCTCGCATTATTCTGACTGAGTTTGAATTTCAACAATTTCTTGCTCATTCATCTCCAACCAATGGCATTCATCCAAATCAAACAACACCTCACATGTCAATGGGTTTCACCCATTTCATGAGCTAGTGGATTAATACACGTGTCAAGATCTTGCTGATCTCACAGCCTTTAATGAGTGTTCATCTTTCCTTTGCTAGCTAGCTGGGAATGATAGAGATTGTTCCCTATGGCTGATCATCACTCACTAGTACAAAAACAACAATATATGACTAACTAAACTACTAAAAATTGCATATAAATGACTAATTTTGGTCACGTGACCATTAGTAGTTTATTTTTGGTCATTTATAATGGGACCAAATTTATGACTAAACTATTTTAGTCATTGATTTAGTAATTAATTTGGTCATTGATTTGGTCATTGATTTAGTCATTGATTTAGTCATTGATTTAGTCGTTAATTTAGTCATTTATTGTTGTTAACTGGTCATTTATTTAGTCATGGTAGTGATTTATTTAGTCATATATTTAGTCATTAATTTAGTCATATACTTAGTCATTAATCTAGTCATTGATTGTTGTTAACTGGTCATTTATTTAGTCATGGTAGTCATTTATATAGTCATTACTTTAGTCACATATTTAATCATTAATTTAGTCATTACTTTAGTCATATATTTAATCATTATTTTAGTCATGGTAGTCATATATTTGGCCATTTTAGTCATATATTTAGTCATTGTAGTCATACATTTGGTCATTGTATTCATTTATTCTAGTCATAGTAGTCATTTATTTAGTCATGGTTTAGTCATTTATTTGAGTGAATCAATGATTCAAGTTATAAATCAAATCTAAATTAATTAATTCTGACAAATTTATGCATATAAACTTCAAATATCATAGATATTCAAAAAAAAATTGTATTGGATTAACATGAAAAAAAATATACAATGAACAAACAACTTTATTCATATAAAGCTCAAATATCATAGATATTCAAATGTTTTTTTTTGTATTACATGAGAAAAAAAGAATATACAAACAACAAACAACTGCATAACCAAAGGAATTATAAACAACATACAACTGCATAAACAAAGATCCAAGAAATACATCCTTCACTGCACTCTTGGTTGCCATGGAAGAAAAATCCAAGATACAATACAAATGCTACAAAAATTGAAGGGAGAAAAGACATGAAAATATATAGTAAATGTAGTTATATTATTTGTGGTGCATATAATGCCCAATTAAGAGCAACCTTGCCCTCCCATTCCAACTGGACAACCCTTGAGAGAAGATTAGAAGGATTAAAATGAGAAGGATGGCAACTTCCTATCTAGAAATCACATTGGTCATGGTTGGATAAAAGTAAAGAGTGCTTGTTCACCTCTCCAATTTGATGAGCTACAACCTAAAAATAATATTTCAACGAGGGTTTTAGAATACATTTATTAAAATGAAAATACAGTTATTAAAATAAAAATACAACCAAGATCTAATAATGAGCACATTTAGATTTTTACAATATGGCATCCTTTACCTGTTTCAACGGTTCTATGAGATTTCCCATTACAGTGACTATGGCAGAACACTAATCTGCAATATGACTATGAAGTTTCTCACTAATGGATTCAATGGTGATAAGACTAAAAGGTGCAACATCAGCAACACTGCCACTTGATACAATTATATTTGATAAGGAACATTCAAAAGCTATCTAAATGTTTATCTACGAGGAAATGCATGTGGACTTATGATAAAATTGGAACAATGCCTTCAACTTTCATTTCTCCATTATACAACTCTTCCCATGTGAAACAAAGAGCTTCTAACAACCAAATTTTATCCTTTGTGATCCTCCATAGCTTGCAATGATACTATCTGATGACACATAATTCTTACAAATAGAAAAAAAAGACTGAGGGTCATATGCTTTCAATGATATTGTATTTGTTCCTTCTTTGATGCATGTTGTAATCTACAATAGGTTAAAACAAACCAAGTTACAAATTGAAAAGAAAAAAAATGGATATGAACATAAAATAGTAAGGAACTGGGCATTTCAAGAATTATGCTAGGAATGAACAAAAAATGACTACAAAGAATAAGAAAATGCACCACTATGAAGAGTATGCAAAATGGACAAAAATTTCTTAGAGCTTTGGTTGTTAGGAGTGTTAGAAAATGAGATGAGCAAAAAATAATTAGTACAATGTAGCATCTTAAGATGTTAAAAGGAACCCACCCCAAGACCATCGTCACAACCATTGGCTCCCAGTATTTGAGCACTTGGTCTATTTGTACCCTTAATTGATATTCCTATACCAAAAGAAAAAGCTCATATAAGACTTTGGCATGTCTATATAAGAACAAAAAATTAAAAAAATATCATAACTCTACATCTTCTCTTTCATGCCCACCATGTTATAGTTTCTCTATTTTTTTTTAGTTTTTACCTAAACCTCTATATACTACAAAGTACAAACAACCCTTTAAAAGAAAATACAAAAAACATTCAAGTGGCCTGAGAATTGAAAAAAAAGATCAACTGGTGACTTTTTCCTATATTTTAGATTAATTTTGCTTCCTTAAACTAAGCATCATATACAACAACAAACAACATCAGACAATAGAGTATACACCATAAACATATAATCCTTTAATACAGTAGAAATTCATAGGATTTTTCAATATATTCACAAGAAAAATATTAAAATCAACTTTGTACAACACAATTGCATGTGGGTATGTGCAGTACAATGATGGGCCAAAAAGTGGCAATATGATGGGTATGTGGTTGATGACTATTTTTTACCCAAAATTGATGAAACGAAAAGTGTTTTTAAAGGAGATTCTCAGATTTCCACTTATATAAATTATTCTTTACTTTGAATTTAATAAGTAATTATTATTCATTTTCTATTCAAATTATGACTAAAGTCTTGATTGATAGACTGATTGAAAAACATTTATAGCTTTCAAACGGTATCACATTTTTTAAATCCAAAACATGCATGCCATTTCATGCTTTGCATACTATAGGATTAAGAAAATAAAAATTGAATTTCATGATGTTTTGACCAAGTTAAGGTGGTTAGACATATGATTTTTTTATATTTTTTAAAAACTTGTAATAAAAAATTCATAATTAATTATTTACATGGAAAAAATTACAAAAAAATATGCATCGAATAGGGGCATGAGTCCTCTACTTATATCTAAAATCTTATAAAAAATATTATAATTTTATTGTGGTTAGGGTGGTTAGACAGACACCTACTTATTTTTTCCTTGAAATTTAAGTACCATTGCATTGAAATTTCAAATTTTCACCAAATAGATTTTTTTCTTTTTTTAAAAAAACCTAGTAGTTTAGAAACTACATTAAATTTTCTATAGATTTTATTCTTACATATTTTTGAAATAATATAGATAACTTATTCAAATTTCTACGTCAAGTTGCCTAACTCTGATTTTTCTGATTTTTTACCACTTAAGGGCCTGTTTTTTCCATGATGATCCTGCACATACCCATGTATCACAACCACTAAGCAGAGAGATAATGAAGCATTCTCCAACTCTTATTATAATGAGAGATCATAACCTACTAGTTCCTCCATTAGCTATAAATGCAAGGCCACACCCAACTAAATTCTGCCTCAAAATGCCCTAGCATTATAGAAGCATTGTTAAGTAACATACAAAAACAACAGGTTGAAAGTTCATATCTCTAAGAAGAAATCAATATAAGAAAATCAGTCATGACATATAATGCATGAGTGTGAATAATCAGCATTGTATTACCTCACCTATTGACCATAGTTGTTACCATCACATCATTAAGTGAGCAAATGAATGCGTCTGGCTGCAGTGATCATTACACAAACAAGAATAACAACCTAAACTAAATCCAAAAAATATCCAACTTAAGATCAACTTGTTGTCAGAACATAAATAAAATTTACCTGACAAATAATTTCTCCATTGAAAGTGGCTAGGTCAATCTAGAAAAGTTTCCACAAATTAGAAATTAAAGGTTATTCATTGGTAATAGAATTCAACTCGGATCTAAGAAAAAATAAGCATTGCACTCCCTACTCTGGGGAGAACAAGTATAGAAGCAGGTAGGTTAAGATCACATACCAGAAGAATTCTAGAAAGAGATGGTGTTGTAACTCCAACAAAGCCATCCTGGGATCCCACATTAATGAATTCTATATTTGCAACTCTTTCCAAAAACCCATTGCCACATGCCACTAGCATTCTCAAGAGGTAAGACATTTTCCATCTGAATGGATCCAGAAATATAGCACATTGTACCTGCATTGTATCTTTTTTCAATCCTTAAATGGAAGGATAACCTATATTCTCTATTGAATCATCCAAAAAACAAGAAAACTATGTTCAATTCTTAAACCTCAACATAATATAAATAAGTAATTTTGCAACATAGGAGAAAAGAGACAAAAGACAAAATTATTAGAGCTTGAAACTACATGAAAATAGAAAAACCAGAGTAATAGTTTTCTAGCATTGGTATCTAATAAAACTAAAAGCAAGACATCCTAGGGTTGAGCCAAACCCCATCAACCCTTGAATCAAAGGAAATAGGAAAAGAACATGAAAGCTTTCTCAAGACACTAGCAATGACAAGGATCTCCACTTAATGAAAATGTCTATAGTGAAAGAAAAGTAAAAGAAGTCCAAAATTACAATAAAATAATGGCATTGGTTGTGAAACAATACTAGCCTTGGTTAGAAATTTCTTTTGCGGTTTCAACATTATCTGCATAACAAAGGTACCCCTTCTAATATGGCTAGCATAAAACAAGAAACACATGTGAATTACAAGAGAAATACATAGATAATAGAATGCTTCCAAGTTTATACCTGTACTATTTGATAAACTTGATCAATTGGAATGACTGTTAGTCAATAGCATGAGATTAGGGTGATTAAATGGGATGATTACGACAAAGCTAAGGTGACAAACTTTAGGAATCTACAATAGATATGCACAAAATGAATTTGGTGGAAAGGATTTAAAAAAATTCAAGTGAATACAATTGACATGTGTAAAGCCAAATTCCACAACCTTTTCCAACATCCTCCCTACCTATGCCAAAAAGGAGATTTGAAACAAGATATGAATATCCATCAATGCATAGACAATACACGACAATATTTGTATAAGAAATGTGGTCTATTTGTTGAAAAGGCTCTAGAAAATTTTAAGCAAATGCAATTGGTAGGTGTAAAGCCAGATTCCACAACCTTTTCTAGCATCCTCCCTACCTGTGCCAAAATGGGAGCTTTGGGACAGGCTATGAACGTGCATCAAAGCATAATGGTAGTGGAATTTTTTTCAGATGTTATAGATGGATATGCTCTAGTAGACATATATGCAAGATGTGGAATTGTAGAAAAAACATTTGAATTGTTTGATAGAATGCCCCAAAGAGATGCCATCTCATGGAATGAAATGATTGATTATAGAATGTGCACAAAATGGATTTTACAAGGAACCTCTCAAAATCTTTGAATTAATGAAGCACTCTGGAACACATCCTAACATTGTAAGCTTTTCTTGGGTTCTAGGTATATGCATTCATGCAGGTTTAGTGGATGAGGGTTGCACATACTTCACATGTCATTAACCCTTATTGTATTACAATTTACATATATAGTTGATCATTAGGTGTGCATGGTTGACCTTTGTGCCATGTTGGCTATATTGCAGACACCCTAAACATTATTACTAATATGCTAGTCAAATATGTGGTACATGTGGATCATATATGAATATAGGCTGAGTATTTCCAGCAACACTGCTTTTTTAGTTAGATCCTAAAAATGCTGCAACTTATGTTCTCCTCTAAAACATTTGTACGAGGATCAAATAGTAAAGAGATTGATGAAAGATAGAGGAATTAAAAAGATACCTAGATGTAGTTGGATTGAAGGCCATAAACTGGTACATTTTTTTGGTGTAGGAGATAGATCACATCCACAAACATGGTAGAGTTATGCAAAGTAGGAGAAATTGGCTCGGCAAATGAAGGCAGCAGGGTATAAAGACTAATTTATCTACCACCATAGTGAAAAGTTAGCAATTGCATTTGGTTTGTTAAACATGGCCCCTGGTACAACTATTAGAGTTGTTAAGAACCTTCAATTATGTTTTGATTGCCACACTGCATCCAAATTCATCTCTAAGATTGTTGCAAGAGAAATTAAAACTAAAACTATATGGTTATAAAAACAAGGATGTCATTTTCAACTATTAAACTATATGTTATACAAACAAGGATGAAATTATAAATTAGAATAAATAACTTTATGGTGTATATCAGAACTAAAACTATATGGTTATAAAAACAAGGATGTCATCCACATACATACCTAGGTCAACATCATTAAAACTATCAATTGCACTTATCAAGGTATTTGTTAGACACAAATGTGTGGCTAATTTATGCAGCTCAAAGGCTTTAACACTGAAGGTAATTGCAAAATTTAAGACCAATATAATACCTAAATCTGAGCTATTTAGGATTTCTTTTATGGAAAGAGATAAAACCTTATCTATTAAAAGAGCACAGGACATGAGGCAATGTCTAAGACTCACCGAGAAAGGATTTATCAAATAAAGGATATTAAAAAAACTAGTACAATTATTTTCATAGATTGAAATAAATTTACTTAGAAGATATATAAGTGAATTATTTCAACATACATCAAAGTATTTGTCAAAATATTGTTTAAAAACAATACTATACATTATCCTAGCTTTATATGCTAGTTATGGTTTAAAAACAACATAAATTTTTGAATTATCTGTCTAAAGGATCCTTGTTCATACTGCTCATCGTAATATATTTCTTTAAGAAATGTGCAACTTTTTTGCAAGTCTTGTGATTTTTTTTTGCCATGTCTTTTATTTGTACGATCTCATGATCAACTGCAACAACAAGCAAGGAAACATCTTCCATTTCTTCTATAATCTTTTGTGTTCTGCAATTGATTTAGTGAGTTTCTCTATAGGGGTTTCAATGAATGTATTTGAATCAACCAAATCCTCTATTTTTAATGGCTTGGTTATAGAGTTGTCTAATTCATTTGATTTGATATTCATTGTTGTCATGATCTAGAAGGCTAATCATGATAATCAATATTCCAAAATTAAATCAAATACACTAATCATAAGCATGGAATAATATGTTGATATAACTATCTTATTAAATCAAATATATACATCACAAAATAAATAAAATATGCCAACAAATATTTTATATTTATGTTTATGAAGAATTGATATGGAATAGTGAAATAAACATTTTCAAATACTTTAATACAACCATACTTTTTTGTGCATGATACAAAAAAAAAATAAATAAAAATGACTTGAATATTTATCTGTTTTCTTTAAATTTACAATGTTTTCATTATATTTTTAGAAATAATCAAATATCAAAAGTTAAAGTTCAAGAATCTCACCTCTGCCGACATAGCAAGATGGGTAGCCTGAGGTAATTGAGCATTGGTGCAATAATATCTTTTATAGCCCATGCATACCTAACAAAAGTATTTGACCTACTCAATCATACAAAAGGAATTAACAAAGCAGCTGGAGTAGAAACAAACTTTAGTCAACAAAATAGTTCAAAGCAACTCAACTATTGATATATAAGACATTAACAAAGGCTTGGATAGATGCTCCTTAACAACTGCTTTCCCTAGATGAAAATTCAAGATTTATATTTATTATTTCTATATTATTCAAGACTATTTCATAAGTTGAATTGCAAGTCATATTTCTGTACCTATGTATTTAAATTCTACTTACAAATTGGCTCATGTTTGGATCATTTTCCTCTAGATACAATGATTTTTATATCACTGAGAGAAACAACTCTTAACAAAGTATGAAATAACAGAGAATAATTTTGCTTTCTGATCAACTAAACCTCTTGAATGTTTTCAATATAGGATATATAATGTTCTTTGTCCTAGAAACAAACTGTCAACTTCATAACTGCCTTACAGTTGCAAACTACCTGTGTACATTTGTAGGTGAAAAGAATGATCACATTAGTTTGTTATAACCAAACAACATTGCCATTTACCCATTGTCAAAAACAAAAACCTTTACCCACATGGCGAATGAAAACCACAGCCCCGAGAACCCATACAAGGGTTTCAACAAAGTTTAGCCTAGACTATGAAGCAGATCATTGTAGAAAAAATCTGCAAACAAACTTATACAAAGTGCTCTACCCCACATATATCATTGCAAAGATACCACTCATCGATTTTGACAAGACCCCAGATATCATGGATCAACCCTGACTGAGAATAGTACAACAAACCCTGTGAGAACCAAGCATGACTATCACTATTTTAATTATACTGCATCTACATCATACTGCCCTCTCATAGGTCATTATTAAGAACTATCACATTGCATTTTCATTATTGACAATGTTGCTTTCATGATAATTACCTTTAGTGATATCTCATTATCTATTTCATTACCCTAAAAACCTCTATCAAAAAACATTGGAAACCTTTGACCTTAGAGAATTATACCATTGAACAACAATGAAACTTCACCACTCCACCTTATGAAAGTTGGGAACTGTCACTTTAATTTGATACTATTAGCTGCAAATTGCGTTCAAGATTCAAATAAGCTTGAATTTGAATATACTAGAGCTTGGCAGAAGACCTCTTATCTTCCCTTCAAGAATGACCTTTATTAACTCACTAACTTCACATGTTAGTTGAAATTGCCTCTAATTTAGTGTAAAGCATCGCTACTCCTGCATACTGACCAACAAAGAAGTTCCCATAAAGGTCTTCATAAAACTCACCTTTTGCAGGAAATTTGACTTTGTTCAAACAATGTTGCAACCTTTGAGTGACCCCTTTTGTGCTCCTGGCCTTTAGGTATGACTATAACCTACACAAGAGACTCGTATTTTCTAACAAGAATTCCTTCCTTTACACCAATTACTCCAAGACATCTTTGTTGTTATTGTTATAGCCAAAAGTATTATCTCTGTCCAAGTTCAGTGTAACTGACCATTGTCATAAAAAAATGTTGCTACTGCACTAAATTGTCTAGGCACTATTATTGGCATTCACATACATGTGAATCATGGCAAGATATAGTCAAGACACAATACCACTAACAAATTCAGTATGCATTCAAGTAATGTATAAGCAACAAAAAGAACCAACAAGATTTTACCACTGTCCATACAGTTTCATCACCAAACTCATTGTCCACCACAGAAGAGTATGATTATATATTGTCATCAAAGCATCAAAACACATTTTTCTCACTATTAGTTTTGTTAGATTAAAGGACTATCATTGTCATTGAATGGAATATCTATCCACCAATTTTGTGCAATCATCATTCACGTTGTCTTTTGCTTCTTGGTTGATAGCAATACTTGTTATGAAAACCACTATGTGAACTAAAGTAAAACATTACTTCTCCTTCAAACCACTACCCAGTTCACTGTCTAACATGTTCCATTGTTATACCACTTGCGTATTGTATTGAATATTATTTAAGATATTATGCCTTTTTCACTACATTTCAAAATCCAAGTGATGTTGGATGAATGAGTTGTGTTGTGCACTACTGTAACTTAAGAAGAAGACAAGAGAAAACTAGCAAAGTAAAGTATCAAACAACCGACTTCAACCAACTGATATTTCACTATCACTATGGTTACCTATAAACCACTTTCCATGAGCAGAGCTATTTTCAAGTACACTAATAAAAGAGAAACAAATGTCATTGTCCTAACATGTAGTTATTTTCAAGCATTGAACTCTTAAGCAATCTTTATTTCACTGTCTAAACAATTGTTTCAAACAAAGAATCCTAAGCAAACAAGCACTACCATCTTGAAGTACCAAGATCCATTACTATCCAAACATTCACTGAACTATGCTAGCAACAAGATGTATTACTTTGAATCATCACAGATAGAAAGTTCTATCAATAAGACTTGGTCCTACTAAGGATGGAAAGATCTTTGTGCTATCTTAGTTCTCCTAGCATTAGGTCTGAAACTATCTTCAATTATTCGTTTATTAACTGCCATATTCTTTTGAGAATAAGTGAATCATGTGGCTCAAAGCTTGTCATTTTAAATTTCCATCAATTGAAGTAATGTAAATAATATCATTTGTCATCAAGCCTCTTTCCAACATCATGAAAATGCTTTAGAAACTTTCAAGCAAATGCAATTGGCAGGTGTAAAGCCAAATTCCACAACCTTTTCCAGCATACTCCCTTCTTGTAATAAAATGGGAGCTTTGGAAAGGGTATTTACATCCATCAAAACATAATGGAAGCTGGATTTCTGTCAGATATTATCGTTGGAAATGCTCTGGTAGATATGCATGCAAAATGTGGAAGCACAGGCAAGGCACGCGAACTATTTGACAGAATGCCTTAAAGAGATGTCATCTCATGGAATGCAATGATTGCAGGTTTTGCAAAACATTGTTTGTTGAAAAGGCTTTCGAAACTTTCAAATGAATGCAATTGCCAAATATAAAGCCAATGTTTTTTTCCAAAGTCCTCCCTACCTATGCCAAAATGGGAGCTTTGGGACAGGCTATGGACATGAACCAAAGCATAATGGTAGGGGAATTTTTGTTAGATGTTATAGTTGGATATGCTCTAGTAGACATATATGCAAGATGTGTAATCGTAGACAAAAAACCTAAATTTTTTGACAGAATGCCTCAAAGAGATGTCATCTCATGGAATGAAATGATTGATTGTGGAATGTGTATAAAATGGATTTTGCAAGGAACCTCTCAAAATCTTTGAATTAATGAAGCACTCTGGAACACACCCTAACATTGTAAACTCTACTTGGGTTCTAGGTGCATGTAGTCATGGAGGTTTAGTGGATGAGGGCTGCACATACTTCACGCGTCAGTAACACTATCGGCCTAACATTAGTACATCAGGAGAACTCCCCTCATAGCTCCGTTGATAGACCAATGAAAGCAACTCACAACACAAATATCAGTGTAATAGAAGGCTATCGGGCCAACATAAAACCCGGTTCCCTTGATGCAATGATAAAAGGATAAAGGCATTAGAGGAAGTGACACCTATCGGTAGACCATGATTGAATAGTAAAAGTGTTTACCATCTATTACAAAATATTTAAATACATTCAAAAAATTTAGTTAGTATTTTTCCTATCGCCACTTGCTTGTAGAGAATATTTTGATAGTTTATCATTAGAAGCACAAGGCAATCCATTTGTTTCCACATTTAGTTCTATTAGATAATTTGATTCACTTTTTTCCACCTAATATGATTTCTCTAGATGGAGATGCACTATTGGAGGAGGGCTATGTCAATTCTATTTACCTCCATCTTTTGTGAAACATCATATAGGGTGTCATTTATATTGGCCAAAGGGATGGTAAGTGAGGAGTTGAAAGGTATTTTTTTGAGGTTTGACATGTCCTGGGGTTGCTGCAAAAAGGACTAGCATACAAAATTGGCCTGAAAGGCATGGTTATTCAATTTTTGGATGGTTATGGATTGCATGCTCACTAATCCTTGGGGGGCTGACATGACTAAATTGGAACATAATTCATTGTTGAACAGTTCAGTAGGGGTGAAAACTCTTCTAACATTTGTGCCATATTTTCTTGGACACTTGTAACATGATCCCTGGTACTTGTCACTTGTATCATAAATGCAATCCTATCCCAAATACATCTATGGAGACATCTCCTAACATCAGGTTACTTTAGATGAAGTTGGAGAGTGATTTGACAGAGCAAATAGATGAACACCTCTAAACTATGATTTAACAGAGAAAATAGATGAACACCTCTAAACTATGATTTACCAAGCACTTAGTAAACCATGTCAAGCTAATCTCCTACAATACTAAACTATTCTCGAATATACTCATAACAAGATCAAATGAGAGGAGAAATGTAGAAAATAGCCTAGTGTCAGGTCCTCAAACTTAAACACTAATGCAGAATCAATGGAAGGAGAAAAAGTCAACATGGATTTTGAAATATCAAGAATTGAGATTATTGCAACTAAACATAATAATGTTGATATTAATGTATGTGTTGATGTAAATTTTATTTGAGAGTAATTTATGATTCTCTAAATGAGATGTTCTGATGAGTACTAATGAGGACTATCTAAAAATACAAGATTATAAATGCTCAACTCAATTTTTTTGCCACTCAAATGTATGGGTAACAATTAAATTTTAAAAAGGTTGATCTCAAGGGTGGGAAATGTAGAATTTGAAATAGGGGAAAAGGTCACAAAATGGATCAATCTAGGGGGAAAACCACATATGTAGCCTAGTCCAAGGGGTTAGGGATCCTATGGGATGCAAAACTATCTTAACTAAGGTAAGGATAAATCTATTCAAAGTGGTAGGTTTAGGGTCAGGGTCGACTCATGCACCAAACAAAGCAACTTGAGCACTTTGACTATACATTTATGGTAGTACCAAAAGTAAGAGAAACTTGGATGAGTAAAAGGTTAGGGTATGCATGTGTATCCCTTACACCTCCAATATGGATACATGACACAACACAAATCATCTTAACATTAGTAACATAATAATTACATCATATTCAAAGAATAAATGCTATTCTAGTATAAATTTTATATAAGCTAAGTTTATTTCAAATTGTTCTTACTAATACACATGAATAAATAGAACAAAGAGGGAAAGATAGGAAGAGGATGTGACATAAATATTCAAGAAGAATAGACTGGGTTCCTAATGGGCTAACATGCAGCTCCAAAAGTTACTAATTTTGATTGATTTTGATTGCCAAAGTGATAAGGCCTAGCCTAGTAATGATATAGCCTACTAAGTTATTCTACGGCCTACTAAAGAGAGTATAGACTGGGTAAAGTCCGTTGAAACCTGCAAGGGTTTTCTTCAAAATGTATAGCTCAAAAAGAGACACAAAAGGTTATGAATGGTCCAAGGAAACCCTAACGCCAATGCCCAAAGTTAAATGGACAAGATGTAAGAATTAGGTACAACCCAGTACAAAAGTATGGCCAACGAACAAAAATAAGTTATTAACTCCAAAATGTATAGAAAGGTCAATGACTAAAAATATCAAATAAAATAAAAAACTTAATTAAATATAACTTGTTATTTAAATTATAATATAAGTTAATTTTTGACAACTTAATTTGATTATTTAATTGTTTTCCCTTTTCCAGCATCCCATTAGCCTATGGGAAAAATTGAGAAAAAATAAGCCAAGGGTCTTCATTAAACTTACACTAGAGAAGGGGACATGACATCTTAGCCTAGAAAATTATCTAAATATGCTTACCACTATGAGAAATAGATCATGGAATGACAAATAAAGAGAGGATTCAAAAGCGGAAAAGAATCACCAAAAGGAAGATGATTTTCTCCTTTCTTATTTAGAGGAAGGACACAACCAAACTTCTCTTTCAAACCTCCTATACGAATACCTAAATCATATCAAGTGGATTTCTCAAAACCAATGAAACCCAACAAAGAATAGATGGAGAATAATTTTGGAACCTTAAGACCAAATTCTAAGTCCAGTGAAGAGAGAAGATTTAGGATTAATAGAACATCGTGAAGGTCCTTCACCCTAACGTTCTATAGTACTAAATTTTCAAGAGACAAACCCTACTAATTCTCTTGAAGACACTAAAAATTGGTCTGAAGAAAGGTACAAAATAGAAGACATTGAAGAAGACCTGAAACAATTTGAATAAGTTTATGAAGAAGAACTAGCATTTTTCCTAGAAGGAGAATTCTAGATTCTCGACCCATCCAACTACAAATTGGTATGCCCAATTCATAGCACAAATAGATATGGATGCTTCTATTTATTTTTGCAAAGGTCCTAAATATATTAAAAACTAGGAGACACTAGATAAAAGACATGTATATAAGTTGATTGATATGCAAGGTAATAGGTTTGAATGTAATAAATATGAAAACCAAGAAACAATGATCATCCAAGGAAGGAAAACTATATGTGATTTCTTTGATCAAAATTTCCTAAGGATGAACCACCAAGTACAATTCCATATCCTCAAAGAAAGACTTGTCCCCAAATACACCAAGTCATCTAGGGAGGCTTCGCATGATCTCAATAGAATAGGTGTTTCTGACATCTCTATAGTCAATACCCAATCACCTTCACAATACCCCCCAACTTTACAAATTCCTTGAAGTGGTAAAGTGGCCATTCTAGACCTAGGAAATCAAGATGAATTGTGTTCATACTAATTTTTTGTACCAATTTATTAAAGAAATAGGACCTCCTACCATTCATGAGGACAACCAGAGAATTAACTATTAATACTATCATACAAAGAAGAATACCTTGAGAATATTTATTTCATATCCACTTACAAAGAAACAAAAATGACACGACCTAGAATATACAACACAATTATTAGACCACATGTCTATTTAGACCTGTTAGTGGAGATGATATTTCAAGAAAAATGTAAGACATGATGGCCCCACCAGTACATTGGTCTCCATCATCCTCAAACAATAATAGCATCTCTTTATAAAAAGTAACTTTTGTAAAGGGGTGGATGTGAGAGTCAATGCCAATAGAGATTCTAATATACATCACACTCCACTTAAATGGCTGCCTAGGTTTGTTAATAATTTTTATTTTACTTTCTCTATAGGTCAAAATGTATCTATACATACGACATTGAGGCTAATTGGGGATTAATCAGAAGTCTTAGGCTTGAACCTAAGCTTCGAGGATTTATTACAAATAGAAGATTAAGACACATTTTCTCTTGTGATTCAAATGTAGCTTTAGGTTTTGTAAAAGGAGTGTTGGAAGATATACGTATGGATGTGGTAATAGGTGAAAGGTAGTTATTAGAGATTTTGTCTCCAATCTAGCAATGTTTGTTCTTGATGTTGTTCTCAAATTATGCCTATTGATGCTTTATCTCCCTAATCAGTTTGGGGATATGGATATGGCAAAGAAAAAATATGGATTCTGGTTACCAAGGAAGGTGATTGCATAGCGATTGGATGGTGCTAAATCTATGAATTTTCTATCACTGAAGAAGGAAAGTCATGCATAGCTTGAAGTTATGCATTGGGGGCTAGGTGTTTCAAATGCATTCTATAATACCAGTGTTGGTAAGGTTCTTGCAGAGTTGCATGTATTACACAAGAATGGATGAGTGGAGGTAGGCAATGAGTACATGATTCCAGTCTTCTATAGTGGTTCAATACATAGGGCAGGTCAATGCAAGGAGATGTGTTTTGGCATCCACTTTCCCTCTCTAGTGGTTGCCTACCAAAGAAAGCAAGTTTTAGAGGTGCTTCTAGAGTTATAGAATAGGTAGAAGTGTTCGTCAAGGCGAGAGATGTTGCTAAAGTTGGGAGTGAGTGCTAGGGTCTAGTGTAAGGATAGTGCAAGTCATAGGTTTTTCTTTTTTCTCTGGATAGTCAGTTTTTTATTTTGGCTATTTTTCTGCAGCTCTTGTATTAGTAGTATGGCTGCCATATTCTCAATTTGTATGTTTCTTAATTTCCTTTTGGAAATGTATTGTTGCAATTTTGCTTGATTTTACAAGTTGATATTGCAAGATGATAACTCTATTATTATGACTTTATAGTTTGATGTTTAAGGGTGGAGCCACAAGAGAGCCTCAAATAAATTATCCATAAAAAAATAATGTCAATCCATATTGATCATTATTAAAAAAGCTCCAGCAACAGAAAGAAACCAAAATATCTGAAACTATAAATGTTACCAAAAATAATTTTAAGGGAAGTCCTAAAGAATCTTACTTGAAATTGTGCAGGAGAATACCTCAAAGAGAATCTCATTGGGAAAATTCTAATGAATAAGTGATGGATCAGAAAAAGGTTGATTGCAGCTTAAGCTTCCAAAAGAAGAAACAAGTCGAACTCATGTTGTATACAAACCTATATTGTGCAGCATTAGAAGTGCAAAACAATATGATTATTTTTGCAAAGTTAAATGATTCCACAAATTCATAGTAGAATGAAAAGGTATAATACAATCATTAGTATTGCAATAAACATAAAAGAAACTTTATGCTATGTAATAATTGTTAATTATAATTTTAATGTTTTACCTTTATAGTATTATAAAATAGAAAAAATTACAAAAACTTACAGTTAAGGGGTTAAACAACATTATGGTTTGAGAAATCCAAGGCATGTTACCCAAGGTCCCAGATATTTGTTGTACCCATATCAAATTTTCATATTGTGTCATCTTTCAACTAAAAAACTTTGATGTTTTTCTAGGTGCAAGTCATGTTTCAAACCTTTTCTTGTTTCTTCATCTTGAATGCGATTATCATCTTTGTTGTCCTTTCCTAAATATTCACTGATCATGGAACAAAGTTTTGTGAATTTGTCAATGAAAAAGGAATTTCTTGGTGAAGAAATTTGTTAATCTAGAGACTAATCATGTACCTAATACTAGAAAAGGGGTTCAAGTTCCAAAGCATCTTACTTGCTTACATAAGTGCACAATTGTGCAAAGAAGAATTTCATAATTTCAAAAAAAAAAAAAGAATATGAGGAGGTGTGTGCATCTGAAAGTGGCTTTCATGTATAGGCATGTACTTGGCTAAAAGAGATGAATTTCAAAATCATAAAATTGCTAATACAAGTGTTCATGTGTGTGCTTGGTAAGGGGATCTAGATTTTTGATTGAAAGTTTGAATTCCATAACAATGTTGAGATGCACGACTCAACAAAGAAATTTTACTTTGAAAACCAAATGAAAAATCTGCTATATAAGTTGTGACCATGGAAAGTTTCAAAGTGTAGGGTGTGTTTATAAGGACACACTTAATTGAGGTAAAAAAATTTCAGGTTGTAAATTGTTTTCGAATGAAATAAAACGCATCGAAAATGACCCATATCCATACAAATTTTCCCAAAAAAATTTACTGAAACCATGGCAAGTGACTTACCTTAAGATTTTGTGTTGTGCTTTCGATGATGCGGTTAAGAAAAAATGGGCAAAGTTTGTAGGAAAATATTACGAAACCCTACCAAAGCAAGTATCCTTATAACTACTTCAATCTGATCACAATAAATGAAAAAATTACCAAAACCATGAAAAGTGACTTACCTAAACGTTCTGCACAAATTGTGTTGTGTTGTCAATGATGTCATCAAAAAAATGAGCAGAGTTTGCAGTAAAACCATTAGGAAACCCTACCAAAGCAGAAATATTATAAAAATGATATGAACCAAAACCAATCTCCCACCTGCTGCTTCAATATATTCACAATGAATGAAATTTCAGCTTTAAAAATATCGGTAATCATGATTTACCAGGAAAATCTGCAGTCATATATAATAGCTATAATATTGTAGTTTCACCTTGAGCATCGAATAAATCAAAGCTGAAAATAGGAGCGAATGAGGGAGGGAAAATGAAAATGCATGGAGGGAAAATAAATGAGGAATTTTTTATTTATTTTTATTGTCTTAATTTAAGACAATTAGAAAATTAAAAATATAATTTAAACACACAATTGATTTCATGTATTATAAAATAATTATATTTTTTAAAAATAATTAACAATATAAAGTCTAAAAGAGAAAAATTTTGCATACCAAAGGCAATCATTGTTATTTCTATTTCGCATTTTTAAGATGGCCTCAACAAGAGAAGATAGAAGTGAATCAATCTTGGAAAAATCTTCATTTTTAGGGAAAAATGTTCCTTTTTTAAGGGAATTTTTTTTTGTTTTCAATAGACATGACCATTACGTTTCTACAATCCATGTAAATTGAATCTAATTACTTCTAGAAATAACTACTTGACCTTACATTTTTAAGGCACTACTTCTAGAAATAATTATTTTTACAAACATTACGTTTCTACAATCCATGTAAATTGAATCTAATTGCTTCTAGAAATAACTACTTGACCTTTTGAAATGAAAGTGTCTACAAAATTGTTTAAATCATAATTTATTAGCGAAATTGACCACAATTTCTCTTTGATACATTTGACATGCTAACACAATAGAAAAATCAATTTGGCTTCAAATCATAGTAAAAACATTAATGATTATTAACATAATGAGTAATAAAAGTTAAAGAATGTAAATGTTAATTTTTTTTATAAAATATGTGAAGGCCTTAAGACTGCACCGAGAGGCAATGCCTTCCACGCAATAGGTATTTTTGGTGCACCAAGTGACCTAGGTGGCCAAATGGCCTGCTTATGTAGGGGTTCCATTAGGGGGGGGGGTTTAAGCTCTATGGATTATGATCAAATTCAAAAGAAAAAATAATAGAGTAATAGTCATTTATTTAGTCATTTTTTATTTGTTTGATTGGTCATTTATTTAGTCATTTGTTTAGTCATTTTTACTCGATGACCAAATTAGTCATTTATTTTCCAAATTCTACTAGTGACTATCGGTTTGGAACCGCGGGTGATAAGCTTAATAGTGGAGACCAAGCACCACATTCGTATAAGGACATGCATCCTCATCTCGCGATCCTCACACTATGTAACCGGTTGGCATTTAACATCCACGATCTAGCGAGGTACAATTAAGAGCATTTCCCATACTCACAAATCTCTAAACCTACACATATAGAAAAGTTAACATTAAAGAAGGGGCCATTAGGAAAACATCAAAGTGTGTGACAAACAAGATGACCTATCCTCTAAACCAAAGGGTCTAGTGGCCAAATGCATATGATGGCTCAAATGAAAACTTGTAAAATGGGAAACCGATAGGGCAAGTCAATGTGAAATTAAAAGAATAGAGGTTTTCCTAAGCCAAAAACCTATCCAAACCATGGGAACAAGGGCTTTATATGCTACTTAAGTCCATGGGCTATTCAAAAATTGCAAATTTTATTGCAAATTTTTGGGGAGCTCCATCAGTAGCTCATGCTCAGGGATGTATACCCCCAGTAGGTATAGCGAGAATCTAGATCTCATGTTGAAGCAAACTAGGATAGAAAACAAAACCTAGGAGCTTGCCCAGACAAGGAAAGAAGACACACCAAACCAACCTATACACATTATTTAAAAAATATACAATGCAATTTGTTTCCCTGAGAATCCTTTTCACACAATTGGCTTCACTCCTCAAATAGGAGGCTCCTAGCCCCCCAAAACTCAGGCATACTTCTTTCCTCTGTCAAATATTTTATCTTGCTCAACTGGGAATGGATCCATCATTGCACCAAGTACTTCTACACCATTGATTTCATTACAATCAACATGACCCACCATTGTTTTGAAATAGTCTTGCCCATAATCCCATTCTAACATGATTTCCTTTGATTGCATTAGAAAAATGAAATATCTATATTCGAATTCTTTGTATCTATCATGAATCTTGTCTTAATACCCCTCCTACATTTCTATTTGCAATTTGGTGTAGCTATTTTGATTCACATTATGTAGACAATCCTCAAATATATCAAAATAAAAAGACTCAAATTTAGGAACTTGCATGAGTTGGAAATCAAGACCCAAGATTGAGTCTACATTTTCTTGCTCAAATGAACCAACATTTAATTTGTCTTTACTACTAGGGTTATATCCACTTAATGGAAACAATTCCATGATCAAATCAAGAAGACATGGGGCATCATCAAAGTAACACTTGAAACCAACCTCATATTGATCATTAGCACATTCACTAATGTTTACATCATTTAATAGTTCTTCATACCAGTCAAAAGATTCTATGTTTCCCATATGGTTTGGGCATTCTTCAAATTGTTTCTCCTTATGGTCAAGAACTATTCCTTCTCCTTCACTAATATGTACTTCATTTTCCTTTATAGGTGTAGATACTACTTTAGTGGCCACCTTACCACAATCACCATAAGCTATAGGGATGTGCAAATATTCATCCACCCCTGTTTCATCATAAGGAACAACCTCTACCTTATACTTAATATTTTCCTCAATAGTAATATTGTATCTAAAATCATCATCATGGGAAATGATAGTCCCAACTTCATACCTACCATTATGTGCATCAACACCCTATTCTACAACATTTATAGCATTGTATTATCCATGTGAATGGGGTTTCAATGCTTCAACATTACCATCTCAAAAGAGAAGATCTGAAACTCAATGTCATCTGGGCATTCACCCCTTCCTATTTTATTTGCATCAATTCTAGTATGTCCACAAGTAGTTTCTACCAGAGACTCGTCATAATTTTCCACAAAAAAGTGGATTGCTCCTACACCAATAAGGGCCATCATTAGTAACCTCACCCACCTTCAAGGGTTCATCAAATAAGGTATTTTTCCACACTTTCATCATTGTCACATGTAACCCTTCTTCTTCAATTTCAAGATCCCAATCTCTTTGATCATCAGTGCATTCAAAATTAGTGTAATCACTTGAAGAGTAGAGAGAAATGCTTTTAGTATCCTCTTCATGATCTGCATTCATAACAATTGATCTGCATTCAAAAAATTCTTCACATGAAGAGAATTGCTCACTTCCTAGGAAACACACCCCCTAAAGGCTATTAACATATCCCCTACTTGAAGCAAAGGATTCCATCTCCATTTCATAAGAAGAATCATATGCAATAGAAGATTGACCAGGATTGATCTCATCTCTTTGATTCCTCATTTGTACCATACAACTGAGATTAGGCGCACCTCCATCACTGACTTGTGCACCATTATTTCTAACTAGGTCAACATGTGAGGTTTCACCCTGTACCTCTTGTGTTTTCTCGTAGACTATGACATCCCAAGGAAGAAAATTAGGTACTATTTTCTTATCCTCATATGTTGTCTCTTCATCTTCTTCACTAATATTTGAGCCTACATGATGAGGGCGCAGCCCGAGACTTAGAAAATAACCCACAAACAAGAGAATAATTTTATTATTCAGAAAATGGATCTTCTTACATGCAGAGGATTTCAAATCCCCAAGTTCTACAACACATGCAAGTTACAGAAAGCTATAGAATCACCCTTTCGCAATATGCGAGCTTGTCCCCAAAAAGTTCGCAAAAATTAGAAACCTGCCCATAAATAGAGCTCTTCTTTAGTTTAGAGCCAAAACAACATTCAAATTTGAGTTTAGGCGGTTTGGTGCCAAAAAATTACAACTTGAAGTTCAAATTTCAAAAGAACATTTGCAATTGTATCTTCTAGAAAGTGCGCCAACTTCCCAGGGCCTTAACTTTTGATCCGGGACTCCGATTCATGAACTGTTTGAACCGTTGGAAAGGTCACGAAGTCAACAACGCATTTGAAATCAACTACACTGATTTCAACAAGTTTAAGGGCTGATTCAGGAAATCTAAGTGCCTCAAATCTAACTTGGAATATTTTCAGGTGCAAATATGGGAAACTAAAACTACAATATATTTCCACCCAGGAATAGAAAATAAAAATCGTAAATTGGGAATTTCATTATGACGAAAAGGGTATCCAAAAATGTAAAAAAAATCTAAAAATTGAGAAACTTGAAATTTAACTATTTTTGGGTGATGCAAGATTGCCCTTACACCACTAGATGCTCCTGCATTAGACACCTAGGGCAATTGGAGAATTGACCCCATCACGTCTCAGATGGTGGAGGAAAAACCCAAACGGTCAACCTCTGCCTTAGACAACCAGGATGAATCTTCAACATGCCTTCCTTTCCATTTCACCAGATATTCTTCATATTGTGTTCCTAGTACTCCTTCCCACATGACTATCTAGGATTTCTTCAATCTCTCCTTTTTTCTCAAGTAGGTCTGGGAATCCCCATCTCGGTACTTCCTCTGTGCCACCTTCATGATAATCATCAAATCTGAAATGTTGAACACAGGGGAAATGTTGAATCCATCTGGCAACTCTACCTCATATGCATTCCCCGAATCATGCCTCTTCAAAATTTTACAGGGACCGAACTTCTTCATCTTCAATTTGTTATATGTTCCCACTGGAAACCTTTCTTTCCTCAAGTGGACCATCACTTCATCACCAATATGAAACTCCTTATACCTCCTCTTCTGATCTGCCTTAGCCTTATACTGCATATTCATCTTGTTAATATGTACTCTTACCTTCTCATGTATATCCTTGATGTTCTACAAAAATCTACTTCAACACTTGTTTTCGCTTTGTTGGTCCATCTTCCTCAATTCTTAAAGTTGTTCTCAATACCTATACACAATTTGGAAATGTTGTTCTACCAAAGGCTTCTCATGGATGTAATCTGTTGTAAGAAAATTTTTCCGGGTAAGATCAAGTCCCATCCCCTAGGGTTTATTCCCCTACCAAACATCTCAAGAGGGTTACCTGTGACTCCTCAAGTATCAACCTCTATCTACCCATCTCTGCTTGTGGATGGTGTGCCAACCTAATTTCAATCCCCTTTGTCTTAGCTTCTTCCACAAGGTCCTCCCAAAAAGTACTCCTACAAATTTGTGTCATGATTTGAACAATACTTTTTATGCACTATGTAGCCTCACCACCTCTTTGAAGAACAAGTCAGCAATGTGGACTGCATCATGGGTCTTCTGACATGGAATGAAATGTGCCATCTTTGAAAACCTATCAACCACCACAAAGACTGAATCATTCCCTCATTATGTCCTTTGCAAACCAAGAACAAAGTCTATACTTATATCCTCCCATGGCTTCTCTGGTACAGGTAAGGGCTGATATAAGGCTGTATTCTGGCTTACTCCTTTAGCCATCTGACATACCCTGCAACTTTGTACAAAATTCTTCACATCCTGTGACAACTGAGGCCAATAATAATGCTCACTGGTAATGGCAATGGTCTTATCTCGAAAAAAATATCCTACCATTCCTCCACTATGCTTCTCCTTTATCAGGTTCTCCCTCATGGAACTCCTCGGGATACACAATTGACTTCCCTTAAATAACATGACATCCTGGATTATGAAATCTAGCCACCTTGTCATGTCCACTGTAACAGGTTCCTTGCAAGCTTTCAAAGCCTCTGTGAAATCAGGATCTTCTGCATACAGTGTCTTAAGTTCATTGAACCCAACCACATCAATCTGCATCTTTGTCATCAATGTATGCCTCCTACATGAGGCATCTACAACCCTATTTGACTTCCCACTCCTATGTTTCAAAACAAAGGTATAACTCTGCAAAAACTCTACCCATTTCATATGCATCTGATTTAATTTTCCCTGACTATTTAGGTACTGCAAGGCCTGATGATCAGTATATAGAACAAATTCATTTGACAACAAATAATGTCTCCATTTCTTTAATGCTTGAACTATCGCATAAAATTCTTGATCATATACAGAATACTTTCTCTTGGCATCATTTAACTTTTCACTGAAATATGCAATGGGCTTACCTTTTTGGCTCAACACTGCTCCAATGGCACAACCACTGGCATCACAATCCACCTGAAACACCTTGTTGAAATCTGGGAGGGCTAGAATAGGTTGCTCTGTCACCTTGTGATTCAACAGTTCAAAAATTTTTTCCGCTCCACTTTTTCACTTGAATTCTTTTCTATCCCCTCTCATTGTTTCAGTTAGGGGTCCACAAATACTACTAAAGTTTCTAATGAACTTTCTATAAAAACTAGCCAAACCATGGAAATATCTCACCTTGGTAGCAGTTCTTGGGCTAGGCCATTCCAAAATAGCCTTCACCTTCTCTAGGTCCATCTTGAGACATTATGCTAAGACAAAAAACCCCAAGTACACTAACTCCCTCTTCACAAAACTGCACTTCTTCAGATTAATCAACAACTTCTCATCTCTTAACTTCTCAAAGTCTCCCCGAATATGCATCAGATGCTCATCCAACGTCTTACTAAAAATAAAAATATCATCTAAATACACAATAACAAAACTTCCTAGAAATTCTTTTAGTACCTCATTCATGAGCTGCATGAATGTGCTCGGTGCATTTGTTAGCCCAAAAGGAATGACTAACCACTCGTACAGACCCTCTTTGGTCTTGAAGGTAGTCTTCCATTCATCTCCCTCTTGAATCCAGATCTGGTGATATCCACTCTTCAGATCAATCTTTGTGAAGTACTATGCTCCACTCAAACAGTCCATCAGGTCATCCATCCTTGGCAGGGGAAATCTATACTTGATTGTTATCTTGTTTATGGCTCGAGAATCTGTACACATCCTCCACTCCCCATACTTCATTGGTGCTAGTACTGCAGGTATTGCACATGGACTCAAACTCTCCCATATCAAACCCTTTCTCAACAACTCTTGAACTTGTTTGTTCAACTCCTCATTTTCTGCTGGAGTCATTCTATGAGTTCCCTTATTTGGTAAATTAGCTCTAGGAATCAAGTCAATCTGATGACTGATCTTCCTTATTGGTGGTAAACCCTTAGGTACATTATAAAAAAAAATATCTTGAAACTCATCCAACATCCTAGAAACTTCTTCTGGAACCTTCTCACTATCCTCCTTACTCACTCTAGGAATCAATGCATAACCCACACTCTCTTGCTTCATACCTTCTAAAAACTTTATTCCATCTACATAAAAAATTCTAGCACTACTACATACCTTTTCTTCAGTCTCCTTTAGGGGTTTCAACTTGTGACGAACCCCATCCTTTGTCAAGGAATAAGTGTTTGCATGGCCATCATGTATAGCTCACCTATCGAACTGCAATGACCTCCCCAACAACATGTGACATGCATCCACGGGGATGATATCACAGAGTACCTCATCATGGTACCTCCCGATCTTAAACTTTACTAGGCACTGCTCATTGACCAAAACTTTATGGTCTTTCTGCAACCAAGCATTCTGATATGGATTCGAGTGTCTTTCCCTCTTCAGCTTCAACTTTGTGACCATCTTTTCTGACACCAGATTATCAGTGCTTTCACCATCAATAATGACATCATAATATTTTCCTTCACACTTGCACCTTGTACGAAACAGATTCTTCCTCTGTTTTGGTTTCTTTTCCTCAGTCACTAGGGCTTTCCTAATCACTAGGGCTTCTCCCCTTTCAGCATCATTGGAATGTTCAGATTGGGCCTCCTCATCTACATGGGCAACCCTTCCATGACCTTCTTGCTTTTTTTCTGCCCTTCCTTGTTGTTGTGGACATTCATATGCTCGATGCCCTTCTTCACCACACTGGAAACACGTTCCTTTGAAACCACCTCTTCCATATCCTTGTCCATATCTCCCTCCTCTACCTCTTTGATCACCACTATTTTGATCACAAGGGCAGTAGAAGTTGTCATTCCTTTGACTTCGGCTGGTACCCACATCTTCACTTTTCTTTTCATCATCATTTCAACTTCCTAAAAGTCTTCCATTACCCCTTCCACTTTGACCTCCTTGTACTTTTTGCTTGCCATCAAATCTTTTGTTTAGCTTCTCTTGCACCTTTAGAGCAAACTGATACACATCCTCAATGGTGGTCATTTTGACTAGGCTTAACTCCTCCTGAATGCTCGGTCGTAACCCATTAAGATATCGGGCTACCTTCTCCTTACTAGCCTCTGTGTGACCCGTTCTAATGATTATCTTGCAAAAATCTTCAGTATATTCTTTCACAGATCTACTTCCCTGCTTCAACCCTTGCACTTTCTTCAACAGATCTAACTCGTAGTCCACTGGTATGAACTGCTTCTTCAGTTTCTCTACCATGCGATCCCATCTGGTGATCTTTCCTTTTCCTCTTTGATTTTTTTCCATTTGGACCTCTTTCCACCAAATACTGGCATTTCCCTTCAGCTTGATTTTTGCAAACTTAACCTGATTCGGGTCCTCCATTTCCTCATACTCAAAATATTCTTCTAGCTCGTTGATCTAGTCGATCAACTCTTCTAGGTTCAAACTTCCGGAATAACTAGGGACTTCTGCTCTGGGTCTTTTCTTGATCTTTGAAATGGCCCTTATTAGCCACATTTGGTCTTGATCAATTACTTCTTCTTCCTTTTCTACATTTGAACCTCCTTCCTCTCCTTCATCCTCACTTTCCTCCCTCGGGTTTAACCCTCTTCTCAACTGCTCTTGTAACGCGTCAATCTGTCTCTGGAGGGCTACCAAAGCATCTCTTCCACCAGCATTTCTGCCACCTCAACCACCTCGGGCACCACCATGCCTACCAGGCATCACTCTTGGAGGCATCTTTTTTGACCTCGACCCACAACCACGGTCTTGGTGCGAACTGCCTCACAATCATCGATCTGTCCACATGCTCAAGAAAACCTCACTCTGATACCACTTGATGAGGGTGCAGCCTGAGACTTAGAAAATAACCCACAAACAAGAGAATAATTTTAAAATTCAAAAAATGGAGCTTTTTACATGTAGAGGATTTCAAATCCCCAAGTTCTACAACACATGCAAGTTATAGAAAGCTACATAATCACCCTTTCGCAATATGCGAGCTTGTCCCCAAAAAGTTCCCAAAAATTAGAAACCTGCCCATAAATAGAGCTTCTCTTTAGTTTGGAGCCAAAACAAACATTCAAATTTCAGTTTAGGCAGTTTGGTGCCAAAAAATTACAACTTGAAGTTCAAATTTCAAAAGAACATTTGCAATTGTATCTTCCAAAAAGTGCGCCAACTTTCTGGGGCCATAACTTTTGATCCGGGACTCCGATTTGCAAACCGTTTGAACCTTTGGAAAGGTCACAAAGTCAACAACGTGCTTGAAACAACTATGCTGATTTCAACAAGTTTTGGGGCCAATTTAGGAAATCTAAGTGCCTCAAATCTAACTTGAAATATTTTTAGGTGCAAATCTGGCAAACTAAAACTACAATATCTTTCCACCCAGGAATAGAAAATAAAAACAATAAATTGGGAATTTTATTATGATGAAAAGTGTATCCAAAAATGTAAAAACATTTAAAATTTGAGAAACTTGAAATTTAACTATTTTTGGGTGATGCAAGATTGCCCTTACACCACTGGATGCTCCTGCATCAGACACCCAGGGTAATTGGAGAAGTGACCCCGTCACGTCTCAGATGGTGGAGGAAAAACCCAAATGGTCAACCTCTGCCTTAGACAACTAGGATGAATCTTCAACATGCCTTCCTTTCCATTTCACCAGATATTCTTCATACTGCCTATTCCTAGTACTCCTTCCCACACGACTATCCAAGATTTCTTTAATCTCCTTTTTTGAAGTAGGTGCGGGATCCCACACTGTTCCATCGGTGGTACTTCCTCTGTGCCACCTTCATGATACTCTGTCAAATCTAAAATGTTGAACACAGGGGAAATGTTGAATCCATCTAGCAACTCTACCTCATATGCATTCCCTGAATCATGCCTCTTCAAAATTTTATAGGGACCAAACTTCTTCATCTTCAATTTGTTATATGTTCCCACTAGGAAACATTTCTTTCAAATGGACCATCACTTCATCACCAATATGAAACTCCTTATACCTCCTCTTCTGATCTGCCTTAGCCTTATACTACATATTCATCTTGTTAATATGTTCTCTTACCTTCTCATGTATATCCTTGATGTGTTCTGCAAAATCTTTGGCTTCAGCACTTGTTTTCGTTTGTTGGTCCATTGTCCTTAATTCTAGAGCTATTTTGGGGCTACCTCCGTACACAATCTAGAACAGTGATCTACCAGTGCTTTTGTTGACATAATTGTTGTAAGAAAATTATGCCTGGGGTAAGATCAAGTCCCATCCCTTGGGTTTATCTCCTACCAAACATCTCAGTAGGTTACCTCGACTCCTGTTAACAACCTCTATCTGCCCATCTATTTGTGGATGGTGTGCCAAACTGAATTTCAACTTTGTCTTCAACTTCTTCCACAAGGCCCTCCAAAAGTACCCAACAAATTTGGTGTCACGATTTAAAACAATACTCTTTGGCAGACCATGTAGCCTCACCACCTCTTTGAAGAACAAGTCAGCAATGTGGACTGCATCATGGGTCTTCTGACATGGAATGAAATGTGTCATCATCAAAAACCTATCAACCACCACAAAGACTGAATCATTCCCTCGTTGTGTCCTTGGCAAACCAAGAACAAAGTCCATACTTATATCGTCCCATGGATTCTCTAGTACAGGTAAGGGCTGATATAAGCCTATATTCTGGCTTACTCCTTTAGCCATATGACATACCCTATAACTTTGTACAAACTTCTTCACATCCTGTGACAACTGAGGCCAATAATAATGTTCATTGGTAATGGCAATGGTCTTATCTTGACCAAAATGTCCTGCCATTCCTCCACTATGCTTCTCCTTTATCAGGTTCTCCCTCATGGAACTCCTCGGGATACACAATTGACTTCCCTTAAATAACATGACATCCTAGATTATGAAATCTAGCCACCTTGTCCTATCCACTGTAACAGGTTCCTTGCAAGCTTTCAAAGCCTCTAAAAAATCAGGATCTTTTGCGTACAGTGTCTTAAGTTCATTGAACCCAACCACATCAATCTGCATCTTTGTCATCAATGTATGCCTCCTACATAAGGCATCTGCAACCCTATTTGACTTTCCACTCCTATGTTTCAAAAAAAAGGTATAACTCTGCAAAAACTCTACCCATTTCATATGCCTCTAATTTAATTTTTCCTGACTATTTAGGTACTGTAAGGCCTGATGATCAGTATATAGAACAAACTCCTTTGACAACAAATAATGGCTCCATTTCTTTAATGCTTGAACTATCGCATAAAATTATTGATCATATACAAAATACTTTCTCTTGGCATCATTTAACTTTTCACTGAAATAGGCAATGGGCTTACCTTCTTGGCTCAACACTGCTCCAATGGCACAACCACTAGCATCACAATCCATCTAAAACACCTTGTGGAAATCTGGGAGGGCTAGAACAGGTTGCTCTATCACCTTCTGATTCAATAGTTCAAAAATTTTTGTTGCTCCACTTTTCCACTTGAATTCTTTTCTATCCCCTCTCATTGTTTCAGTTAGGGGTCCACAAATATTACTAAAGTTTCTAATGAAATTTCTATAAAAACTAGCCAAACCATGGAAAGATCTCACCTCGGTAGCAGTTCTTGGGGTAGGCCATTCCAAAATAGCCTTCACCTTCTCTGCGTCCATCTTGAGACATTCTCCTAAGACAAAAAACCCCAAGTACACTAACTCCTTCACAAAACTGCACTTCTTCAGATTAATCAACAGTTTCTCATCTCTTAACTTCTCAAAGTCTCCCCGAATATGCATCAGATGCTCATCCAACGTCTTACTGAAAATCAAAATATAATCTAAATACACAATAACAAAACTTCCCAGAAGTTCTTTTAGTACCTCGTTCATGAGCCGCATGAATGTGCTCGGTGCATTGGTTAGCCCAAAAGGAATGACTAACCACTCATACAGGCCCTCTTTGGTCTTGAAGGTAGTCTTCCATTCATCTCCCTCTTGAATCCGGATCTGGTGATATCCACTCTTCAAATCAATCTTTGTGAAGTACTGAGCTCCACTCAAACAATCCATCAGGTCATCCATCATTGGCAGGGGAAATCTATACTTGATTGCTATCTTGTTTATGGATCGGAAATCTGTACACATCCTCCACTCCCCATCCTTCTTTGGTGCTAGTACTGCAGGTACTGCACATGGACTCAAACTCTCCCGTATCAAACCCTTTCTCAACAACTCGAACTTGTTTGTTCAACTCCTCATTTTCTATTGGAGTCATTCTATGAGTTGCCTTATTTGGTAAATTGGCTCTAGGAATCAAGTCAATCTGATAACTAATCTTCCTTATTGGTGGTAAACCCTTAGGTACATTATCAGAAACAATATCCTGAAACTCATCCAACATCCTAGAAACTTCTTCTCGAACCTTCTCACTATCCTCCTTACTCACTCTAGGAATCAATGCATAACACACATTCTCTTGCTTCATACCTTCTAGAAACTTTCTTCCATCTACATAACAAATTCTAGCACTACTACATACCTTTTCTACAGTCTCCTTCAGGGGTTTCAACTTGTGACGAACCCCATCCTTTGTCAAGGAATAAGTGTTTGCATGGCCATCATGTATAGCTCGCCTATCGAACTGCCACGGCCTCCGCAACAACATGTGACATGCATCCACGGGGATGATATTACAGAGTACCTCATCATGGTACCTCTCGATCTTGAACTTTACTAGGCACTGCTCATTGACCAAAACTTTATGGTCTTTCTGCAACCAAGCAATCTGATACGGATGCGGGTGCCTTTCCCTCTTCAGTTTCAACTTTGTGACCATCTTTTCTGACACCAGATTATCAGTGCTTTCACCATCAATAATGACATCACAATATTTTCCTTCACACTTGCACCTTGTGCGAAACATATTCTTCCTCTATTTTGGTTCCTTTTCCTCAGTCACTAGGGCTCTCCTAATCACTAGGGCTTCTCCCCTTTCAGCATCATCTGAATATTCATATTGGGCCTCCTCATCTACATGCGCAACCCTTCCATGACCTTCTGGCCTTTTGTCTGCCTTTCCTTGTTGTTGTGGACATTCATAGGCTCGATGCCCTTCTTCACCACAATGGAAACACATTCCTTTGAAACCACCTCTTCCAGATCCTTGTCCATATCTCCTTCGTCCTCTACCTCTTTGATCACCACTATTTTGATCACGAGGGCGGTAGAAGTTGTCATTCCTTTGACTTCGGCTGGTACCCACATCTTCACTTTTCTTTTCATCATCATTTCAGCTTCCTAAAGGTCTTCCATTGCCCCTTCCGCTTTGACCTCCTTGTCCTTTTTGCTTGCCATCAAATCTTTTGTTCAGCTTCTCTTGCACCTTAAGAGCAAATTGATACACATCATCAATGGTGGTCATTCTGACTAGGCTTAACTCTTCCTGAATGCTTGGTCGTAACCCATTAAGATATCAGGCTACCTTCTCCTTACTAGCCTCTGTGTGACTCATTCTAATGATTATCTTGTGAAAATATTTAATATATTCTTTCACATATCTGCTTCCCTGCTTCAACCCTCACAATTTCTTCAATAGATCTAACTCGTAGTCCACTGGTATGAACTGCTTCTTCAGTTTCTCTACCATGCGATCCCATCTAGTGATCTTTCCTTTTCCTCTTCGATTTCTTTCCAATTGGACCTCTTTCCACCAAATACTGGCATGGCCCTTTAGCTTTATTTTCGCAAACTTAACCCGATCTGGGTCCTCCATTTCCTCATACTCAAAATATTCTTCTAGTTCGTTGATCTAGTCAATCAACTCTTCCGGGTTCAGACTTCCGGAATAACTAGGGACTTCTTCTCTGTGTCTTTTTCCGATCTTTGAAATGGCCCTTATTAGCCACATTTGGTCTTGATCAATTACTTCTTCTTCCTCTTCTACATTTGAACCTTCTTCCTCTCCTTCATCCTCACTTTCCTCCCTCGGGTTTAACCCTCTTCTCAACTACTCTTGTAGCGCGCCAATCTGTCTCTGGAGGGCTACCAAAGCATCTCTTTCACTAGCATTTCTACTGCCTTGACCACCTCGGGCACCACCATGCCTACCAGGCATCACTCTTGGAGGCATCTTTCTTGACCTCGACCCACAACCACGGTCTTAGTGCGAACTGCCTCACGATCAGTGATCTGTCCACACGCTCAAGAAAACCTCGCTCTAATACCACTTTATGAGGGCACAGCCTGATACTTAGAAAATAACCCACAAACAAGAGAATAATTTTATTATTCAGAAAATGGAGCTTCTTACATGCAGAGGATTTCAAATCTTCAAGTTCTACAACACATGCAAGTTACAAAAAGCTATAGAATCACCCTTTTGCAATATGCGAGCTTGTCCCCAAAAACTTCCCAAAAATTAGAAACCCGCCCATAAATAGAGCTCATCTTTAGTTTGGAGCCAAAACAACATTCAAATTTGAGTTTAGGCGATTTGGTGCCAAAAAATTACAACTTGAAGTTCAAATTTCAAAAGAACATTTGCAATTGTATCTTCTAGAAAGTGCATCAACTTCCCGGGGCCATAACTTTTGATCCGGGACTCTGATTCATGAACCATTTGAACTGTTGGAAAGGTCACGAAGTCAACAACGCGCTTGAAATTAACTATGCTAATTTCAACAAGTTTCGGGGCTGATTCAGAAACTCTAACTGCATCAAATCTAACTCAGAAGATTTTTAGGTGCAAATCTGGGAAACTAAAACTGAAATATCTTTCCACCCAGGAATAGAAAATAAAAACCTCAAATTAGGAATTTTATTATGACGAAAAGTGTATCCAAAAATGTAAAAACATCTAAAAACTAAGAAACTTGAAATTTAACTATTTTTGGGTGATACAAAATTGCCCTTACACCACTGGATGCTCTTGCATTAGACACCCAGGGTAATTTGAGAAGTGACCCTGTCACATCTCAGATGGTGGAGGAAAAACCCAAACAGTCAACCTCTGCCTTAGGCAACCAGGACAAATCTTCAACATGCCTTCCTTTCCATTTCACCAAATATTCTTCATACTGCTTGTTACTGGTACTCCTTCCCACATGACTATCCAGGATTTCTTCAATCTCCTCCTTTTCTAAAGTAGGTGCGAGAATCCCACACTGTTCCATCAGTGGTACTTCCTCTGCGCCACCTTCATGATACTCTGTCAAATCTGAAATGTTGAACACATAGGAAATGTTGAATCCATCTGACAACTCTACCTCATATGCATTCCCTGAATCATGCCTCTTCAAAATTTTATAGGGACCGAACTTCTTCATCTTCAATTTGTTATATGTTCCCACTGGAAACCTTTCTTTCCTCAAATGGACCATCACTTCATCACTAATATGAAACTCCTTATACCTCCTCTTCTGATCTTCCTTAGCCTTATACTGCATATTCATCTTGTTAATATGTTCTCTTACCTTCTCATGTATATCCTTGATGTTTTCTGCAAAATCTTTAGCTTCAGCACTTGTTTTTGTCTGTTGGTCCATCTTCCTCAATTCTAGAGTTGTTCTGAGGGTACCTCTGTACACAATCTCGAACGGTGATCTACCAGTGCTTCTGTTGACAAAATTGTTGTAAGAAAATGTTGCATGGGGTAAGATCAAGTCCCATACCTTGGGTTTATCTCCTACCAAACATCTCATTAGATTACCCAGACTCTTGTTAACAACCTTCCGTTTTCCCATCCGCTTTCAGGATGGTGTGCCGACCAACTTCAACTCGCTCTTCAAATTTTCTTCCACAAGGTCCTCCAGCATTCCCCACAGCCTTATGTCGCCATCCGAACGATATTCTCTTTTGCACTATGTAGTCTCCACCCCGCCTCTTTGAAGAACACCAATACCGACTGCCATAGGTCTTCCTCCCCGGGACATGGAATGAAAAGTGCCATCTTTGAAAACCTATCAACCACCACAAAGACTAAATCTCATTCTCGATTGTGTCCTTGAAACCAAGAATAAAGTCCATACTATATCCTCCCATGGCTTCTGCATGCAAGGGTCGATATAAGCCTATATTCGCTTTACTCCTTTAGCCATCCGACATACCCCCGCAGCTTTGTACAAACTTCTTTTTCACATCCTCGGTGACAACCGGGAGGCCAATAATAATGCTCTTCACTGTAATGGCAATGGTCTTATCCCCACCAAAATGTCCCCGCTTATTCCTCCTTCCACTATGCTTCTCCCCTCATCGTGCTCCTCCCTCATGGAACTCTTGGGATACACACAATTGACTTTAACATAAAAATACATACATCCTCGATTATGAGAAATCTAACAACCTTGTCCCGCCCATTGTGTAACAAAGTTCCTTGCAAGCTTCCAAGCCTGCAAAACGACAAATCTTCATGATAATAATGTCTTGAGTTCATTGAACCCAACCACTTCAATCTCCATCTTTGTCATCAATGTATGCCTCCTACTTAAGGCATCTGCAACCCTATTTGACTTCCCACTCCTATGTTTCAAAACAAAGGTATAACTCTACAAAACTCTACCCATTTCATATGCCTCTGATTTAATTTTCTCTGACTATTTAGGTACTGCAAGGCCTGATGATCAGTATATAGAACAAATTCCTTCGGCAACAAATAATGTCTCCATTTCTTTAATGCTTGAACTATTGCATAAAATTCCCGATCATATATAGAATACTTTCTCTTGGCATCATTTAACTTTTCACTGAAATAGGCAATGGGCTTACCTTCTTGGCTCAACGCTGCTCCAATGGCACAACCACTAGCATCACAATCCACCTGAAACACCTTGTTGAAATCTTGGAGGGCTAGAATAGGTTGCTCTATCACCTTCTGCTTCAACAGTTCAAAACTTTTCGCCGCTCCACTGCTCCACTTGAATTCTCTTCTATCCCCTCTCATTGTTTCAGTCAGGGGTCCACAAATACTATTGAAGTTTCTAATGAACTTTCTATAAAAACTAGCCAAACCATGGAAAGATCTCACCTCGGTAGCAGTTCTTGGGGTAGGCCATTCCAAAATAGCCTTCACCTTCTCTAGGTCCATCTTGAGACCTTCTGTTGAGACAAAAACCCCAAGTACACTAACTCCCTCTTCAGAAAACTGCACTTCTTCAGATTAATCAACAGCTTTTATCATCTCTAACTTCTGCCCTCAATATGCATTAGATGCTCATCCAACGTCTTACTGAAAATCAAAATATCATCTAAATACACAATAACAAAACTTTCCAGAAATTCTTTTAGTACCTCGTTCATGAGCCGCATGAATGTGCTCGGTGCATTGGTTAGCCCAAAAGGCATGACTAACCACTTGTACAGGCCCTCTTTGGTCTTGAAGGCAGTCTTCCATTCATCTCCCTCTTGAATCCGGATCTAGTGATATCCACTCTTCAGATCAATCTTTGTGAATTACTGAGCTCCACTCAAACAGTCCATCAGGTCATCCATCCTTGGTAGGGGAAATCTATACTTCTGATTTTTATTTTGTTTATGGCTTGGGAATCAGACACATCCCACTCCTTATCCTTCTTTGGTGCTAGTACTTCGCACGACATGGACTAAACTCTCCCATATCAAAACTTTCTCAACAACTCTTTGAACTTGTTTGTTCAACTCCTCATTTTCCTCGCTGGAGTCATTCTATGAGTTGCCTTATTTGATAAACCTGCTCTGTGAATCAAGTCAATCTAATGACTCCATCTTCCCTTATTGGTGGTAAACCCTTAGGTACATTATCAGAAACAATATCTTGAAACTCATCCAACATCCTAGAAACTTCTTCTGGAACCTTCTCACTATCCTCCTTACTCACTCTAGGAATTAATGCATAACACACACTCTCTTGCTTCAGACCTTCTAAAAAATTTCTTCCATCTACATAACAAATTCTAGCAGTACTACATACCTTTTCTTCAGTCTCCTTTAGGGGTTTCAACTTGTGACGAACCCCATCCTTTGTCAAGGAATAAGTGTTTGCATGGCCATCATGTATAGCTCGCCTATCGAACTGCCATGACCTCCCCAACAACATGTGACATGCATCCACGGGGATGGTATCACAAAGTACCTCATCATGGTACCTCCCAATCTTGAACTTTACTAGGCACTGCTCATTGACCAAAACTTTGTGGTCTTTCTACAACTAGGCAATTCGATATGGATGCGGGTGCCTTTCTCTCTTCAGCTTCAACTTTGTGACCATCTCTTCTGACACTAGATTATCAGTGCTCCCACCGTCAATAATGACATCACAACATTTTCCTTCACACTTGCAACTTGTGCAAAATAGATTCTTCCTCTGTTCTGGTTCCTTTTCCTCAGTCACTAGGGCTCTCCTAATCACTAGGGCTTCTCCCCTTTCAGCATCATCTGAATGTTCAGATTGGGCCTCCTCATCTACATGCGCAACCCTTCCATGACCTTTTTGGCCTTTTGTCTAATCTTCCTTGGTGTTGTGGATATTCATAGGCTCAATGCCCTTCACCACACCGGAAACACGCCCTTTGAAACCACCTCTTCCGATCCTTGTCCATATCTCCCTCTCCCTCTACCCTCTTTGATCACCACTATTTTGATCACGAGGGCTATGTAGTTGTCATTCCTTTGACTTGGTACCCACATCTTCACTTTTCTTTTCATCATCATTTCAGCTTCCTAAAGGTCTTCCATTGCCCTTCCGCTTTGACCTCCTTGTCCTTTTTGCTTGCCATCAAATCTTTTGTTCAACTTCTCTTCCACCTTTAGAGCAAACTGATACACATCCTCAATGGTGGTCATTCTGACTAGGCTTAACTCCTCCTAAACTTTTATAACCCATTAAGATATCAGGCTACCTTCTCCTTACTAGCCTTTGTGTGACCTCGCTTCGATGATTATCTTGTGAAAATATTGAGTATATTCTTTCACAGATCTGCTTCTTTGCTTCTACCCTTGCAATTTCTTCAACAGATATAACTCGTAGTCCACTAGTATGAACTGCTTCGTCAGTTTCTCTACCATGCAATTCCATCTGGTGATCTTTCCTTTTCTTCGATTTTTTTCCAATTGGACCTCTTTCCACCAAATACTGGCATGGCCCTTCAGCTTGATTTTTGCAAACTTAACCCGATCTAGGTCTCCATTTCTCATACTCAAAATATTCTTCTAGCTCGTTGATCCAGCCTATCAACTCTTCCAAGTTCACACCCCTAATAACTGGGACTTCGCTCTGGGTCTTTTCCCAATCTTTGAAATGGCCCTTATAAGCCGCATTTGGTCTTGATCAATTACTTCTTCTTCCTCTTCTACATTTGAACCTTCTTCCTCTCCTTCATCCTCACTTTCCTCCCTCAGGTTTAACCCTCTTCTCAACTGCTCTTGTAATGCGTGAATCTGTCTCTAGAGGGTTGCCAGTGCATCTCTTCCACCAGCATTTATGCTGCCTCAACCACCTCGAGCACCACCATGCCTACGAGGCATCACTCTTGGAGGCATCTTTTTTGACCTCGACCCACAACCATGATCCTGGTGTGAACTACCTCACGATCAGTGATTTGTCCATACGCTCAAGAAAACCTCGCTCTGATACCACTTGATGAGGGCGCAGCCCAAGACTTAGAAAATAACCCACAAACAAGAGAATAATTTTATTATTAAGAAAATGGAGCTTCTTACATGCAGAGGATTTCAAATCCCCAAGTTCTACAACACATGCAAGTTACAGAAAGCTACAGAATCACCCTTTCACAATATGCGAGCTTGTCCCCAAAAAGTTCCCAAAAATTTAGAAACCCACCCATAAATAGAGCTCCTCTTTAGTTTGAAGCCAAAACAACATTCATATTTGATTTTAGGCGGTTTGGTGCCAAAAAATTACAACTTGAAGTTCAAATTTCAAAAGAACATTTGCAATTGTATCTTCTAGAAAGTGCACCAACTTCCCAGGGCCATAACTTTTGATCTGGGACTCTGATTCGCGAACCGTTTGAACCGTTGGAAAGGTCACGAAGTCAAAAACGCACTTGAGGTCATCAATGCTGATTTCGGCAAGTTTTGTGTTTGAACCGGGAAATCTAAGTGCCTCAAATCTAACTCAGAAGATTTTCATGTGCAAATCTGGGAAACTAAAACTGCAATATCTTTCCACCCAGGAATAGACAATAAAAACCATAAATTTGGAATTTCATTATGATGAAAAGGGTATCCAAAAATGTAAAAACATGTAAAAATTGAGAAAATTGAAATTTAACTATTTTTGGGTGATGCAAGATTGCCCTTACACCACTGGATGCTCTTGCATCACTACATCTAGATTACTTGTGAAATGACAACAGTCATTAACTAACTATCAACATTCTAATACATCTTCTTGATTTGTCAATATTAGTATTTGATTCTCTTCACTATGACAATTAGTACCCATATTTTGGGAAACAACATGTGGCATATAACTCTGCTCAATGTCTTCCATAATGCTTATCTAATCCACTACTTGATCAAGACTATGAGGCTTCAAATTCTTAGGCAATTTGCTTAATCTTTATTTGTAGACTTCACAAAACAAATCAATGCACATTAAGTCATTAGATTAGACACTATTGGGTATCTTCATTAGAGCATCTAGGAATCTTGAAAATAAGTCATATGGTGATTCATTTACATGTCTTTCATTTCATAAAACTCTCTGATAGAGAATACTAAGTCATCACTTCCCAATTGTTGTTGATATGAGGTTTATGCTTGCTCCTATTTTTCATCTTGTGGAAGTGATGTAGCTATAACATCTAAGGGATCCTTTTCCTAAAAAATGATTTTACCTCCTGATTTGTTTGGCTCAATAGTTTGAATTCTATTGGATCCATTCATACTAGTAGTCACAAGTCCCCTCATGATTGAGTACTTCAAATTATTCTCAATATTCACAACATCTTGGTATGCTTGTTGTAAGGTAGTAGGCTCTTTATCTCTCAACAAGAAGCCCATCTTACTATCAAATGCTCCCAAATATACAACCAAAAAATTTGCATCATTTGGCCTCATGTGTTCAAGGATTTCTCTTATGAAATTTGCAAATCTAAGGTTGAAAGTAATGATCAACTCTTCCTTATCCCTAGAGATCTCCATCAAATTCTTCCTCGCAACACTTGAATTTATTCTTTCACCAAACTGTTCCATGAAGAGTGCCTTAAGTTCACTCCAACAATGTACATAAGATATTGGCAAGAAAGAGAACTAGTCTCTTGTGTCTCCTTTCAGGGATTGAACAAATAGTTTTGTAACCACATCTTTAAAATATATCTCATAATCTCCCATCACATCAAAAAATTATTGCGCATGCTTACTTGTTGATTCTAATCTCTCACCACTAAACTTTGGTATTTTTTCCTTGATCTTGGGTGGTACAATATTTGTGTAAACAAAAATATTTTCAAAGTTGAAGGCCCTATAACTATTAGTACTGAAATTGCCTTGGTTGGACAAGGACTATTCATCGTACATGCTTTATCACTATTTACACCAGATGGCATAAATTGAAAACTCATCCTTAGTTCTTGGAAAGGAATTTAAAATCTTCTGTGCAATTATACAATATTACATAAATTCCTTTTTCAATTGTGATCCTAAGCCTCTAGCATGTATATCACCTATAAATGTTGCCTAAGATCTAACAATATAACATTCTCCTTTCATGATAATGCAAAAATTTCAGCTCATATGTAAAAGGCATGCTAAATTATCATTAATATTCCCTCATCTAGTGCTAATTCACCTATTAGGGAATCATTGACATCTTGAGCATGAAAAATTTATCTTGATTTACCCAAAGTATGCTCTAATTTCTTCAAATTCTATGAAAGTACCTAGTATTTTGTAGTGGCTGACAATCATTTATCTTTAAAACTATAGATCCAACAATTTAATGTATGCTTTATCAGGTTCTTTGAATTAGAGTCGCCAAATTATTTTAGAGGACTGAACTTCAAATGAGATGAAGTTTCTTCACAAATGGAACATGTTCTAGGCTATCTTCCATAGTGGTCATGTTCAAATCCTTCAATATTTTCTACAACAAAATATTCTACCAGGTTCAAGAATTTGTTAGTATCTAAACAAGACATTTAGATTCACATCACCATTTGACTCTGCATTTTGTATCTGCACTTGGATAATATGGGTTTCCCCAGTAGAGTCGCCATTATGTTCATGTTTTTCAAGTGCACCTAAGGAATCTCTAAATATTAGCCAACTCCTATACTCAAGACCCTTAGAATGAATGGCCAACTGACAAGATTCAGTCGAAGACTAAAATCTTCTACACTTCAGGATCTATGGGACCTAGGAGGGTGTTCCTACTATGTTCATTTTGGTTCATACATTGTAGAACACATTAATTCATAGATCAATTCCTATAAGGAGAAAATATACATGAATTACTGAAATATTGGCTTATCTTTGACTAAAAAATGTAACCCACTCGCTAGGAACCAAGGGTTATTTCAAAATACTTCACACGCATGCCTCATGATTAATGAATTTTAAAATGAATTTGCATTATGATTTCAAATCAGTGACTAGATAGACAATTAACACACTTCTGATGTAAATATTTTAACAAATAGACCAGTGTCTTGTCAAATAGGGCATCGGAGTCACATACATAACAACCAGTAATATAGAAATGATTTAGTTCTTATAATAATGGACAACTCTCACAATCCTTTGCATTATGGAGCTTGTAGTTTCTAAGACATGACTGATTACCAAATCCTTTGTAAATTATCACAAATTTATGACTCTATTTAAGATTTTTAATCCATTCCTTGAATCAAAGTAGAAAGAGTGACATACATTCAAACAAATATTTGAAGATGAACAAAGATATCCTTGATATTTCAGTCAAAAATTGTAACCATACACAGAAGGAGAGTACATGCATTACAATTATAGATTTGTTTTGATATTAGTCATTGCTATAAAACCATTTAACATTACTACATACATGCATCAAAACCAAAACAAGTTATTTTCTCTATTCATTCATTTCTTTCTATACTCAGTTTTCTACCTAGATATATACTCGACTCAAAGCTTAAGACTAGAACCCCCTACAAATGAGCCATGGATTCCTTTTATAACATAAGGAGAAAACAAACTTCTAGCTTGAACTATAATTATAATGCAGATGTATCATTTCACAATAATTTGAATTTCATTTCAAAATTCTCCGAGAACATAATTTTCAATCTTTTTCCAAAAAGGGGAGGAAAAATGTGTAACCATCAAAATTTGCTAATACCGCCAAAAGTTACCAGTAACCATCGACGTAACCAATCAAACCACATCTATGATTAGCATAGTCATCACAAAATCCAACTTCAATTGTCCATGTTCAACATAAACTTACCAACACCAAAATACAGGAACAATCAACAGGTACTTTTATCTTCATAAAAAAATTCACCAATGCAAAAGACCATTTCATTACACAAGACCAACACCAGCACTAGAGCTATGGTAGACACACTCGCTCCATCTTGTGGCAATAGCAGGAGAGGAAATTTCATCTCCTTCCTTGTTCTTGTCCTTTCCTAGTAGAGAGCCATCATGCCCACTCAAAGTCCACATAGATATTGGAGTAACTGACAACACCTTCATTCCTGGGGAAACATTTGGAGTCTGCATCATGAGATACCACTGATAGCTTGAATCCGTCTCTATAGTGCTCTCCGAAGAACTATCTATGACTACAATTGGAGAATTATGTTTCCCATATGAACCACGTCCATACCTTACCCTCCTAGAAACTCTATATGTGACTAAGGAAAGCTATTTTCCTTTTTCTCCTATATTACCAATGGCTACGCTTTGGTTCAATAGTCTCCTGCTACTCCTGATAGGGACAAGCAAATTTTTAACAACATGAACCTTCTCCTCTACAAATGGAACATGTTCTAGTATGTTGCATTCCTATTCATCAAAATTATCCTGCTCTTTCTTTGCACTAAACCTTGGAGACCTCTTAATTGGGGCTCTAATAGGAGAAAAATTACTCATTTTGATGGTTGGCAGGCTTCTTGAGCTTGCAATCAAAAACTACTCACTCAACCCAAGCTCAAAAAATTACTAACTATTAAATGCAAGTGATGAAATTAGTAGTCATTCATCCTATATTCATCGAGTAACGTAATGATAACAGCCATCAATGCTTAAAGAAGTCACATGCATGAAATGGTGGCAATTTGTTGGCATGCATATTATCACTATTTATTTCCCAAGTACAGGGAAATCTGCATATTATGCATCATGATTACCAGAAATTAAGTCTCCACATGCATGGAAATCAATCTAATCACTCTTGCAAAGAGCATACCATTAATGATTTTTGGTTGCAGAGCTAGACAACTATCATGTGCATGTTTGTTGATTTTGAATGTCAATCGTTGATCCTTTGATGAGATGGTAGATCAAATGGCTCACATTATTTTGACTAAGTTTAAATTTCAACATTTTCTTGCTCCTTCATCTTTGGCCAATGGAATTCATACAAATTAGATGACACCTCATCCATCGGTGGGTTTCACCCATTTCATGAGTTGTTGGATTAATACATGTGTCAAGATCTCACCAATCTTGCAACCTTTAACAAGTGTTCATCTTTCCTTCACGAGCTAGTAGGGAATGGCAGAGATTGTTCCCTATGGCTAATCATCACCATCAGTTTGGAACCATAGGCGGTAAGCTCAATAGTGAAGACCAGGCCCCATATTTGTATAAGAACACACATCCTCATCTTGTGATCCTCACACTATGTAACCAACTTGCATTTAACATATGTGATCTGGCTAGGTATGGCCACGATCATTTCCCATAGTCATAGATCTCTAAACCTACACATAAGACAAAGTTAGCATTAAAGAAGGGGCTATTGTTAGGCCAACAATGGTTTAACCCTTGATGATGAATGACTTAAGCTTAGGTCATTTAGGAAAATATTTATTGACCCAACATTAGGAAAACATCAAAGTTGGCAACAAATAGGATGACCGGTGCTCTAAACCAAAGGGATTGGTGGCCGAATGCATATGATAGCTCGAATGACAACTTGTAAAATGAGAAATTGATAGGGAAAGTCAATGTGAAATTAAAAGAATAGAGGGTTTCCTAAGCCAAAACCCTATCCAAACCATGGGAACAAGGGCTTTATATGCTGATTAAATCCATGGGCTATTCAAAAATTGCAAATTTTTGGGGAGCTCCATCACCACCTAGTACAATAATCAGTGGTGGTTAGCACATACCTATGGCTTGTGGATAATGGAAAGTTAATTGTTCCAATGAAGTCTAACCACCATTGTGAAAAAGTGCACATCTCTATCACAAGTTGCAATGGTTTTGCATTAAATCTCCCCTTGTCTACAGTAGTTTGGCATGCATAACAATACTTTAGGTGCTCATACATGTCTTTGAAAATAGCTGGCTAGTAGTAGACAACTCTCAAAATGAGGTGTGCAGTGGCCAAGGGTGCTTTGTCAACTGTGCTAAACCTATCATGTAGTTCCTACAAAAATTCACTCACTTCTCTCTTATTTAAACATCTCAAATAAATTCCTGCATGATTGCTCTTGAACAAAACCCCTCCTTTAATCATGTAGCTCTAGGACTTAATCTTTAGGGCCCTTCTTCAAATTCTTTGCATGTGGTTCAAACATTTATTACTAACCAAATAGTACCATATATTTGAGTACCAATCATTTTTGTCTTCTACATCCAGGGTATATTTTTGGATATAAATATGTGGATCAATCTCAATGATGGATTTAACTAAAGCTTGCCCATGAACTAGCATCATGGGATTGATTTATAAATCAAACTCTTGTAAAATTGTGACCCATTTGGCTCTTTTTTCTCTGAGCTCACTTTGTGTTAGCAACATCTTTACTACTGCATTGGGCATAATTGCCTTAACTATACTCCTAAGAATGTAGTGTCAACATTTCCTTACTGCCTTGACCAATGTGAAAACTTATTTCTCAATATCCATATATCTTAGCTCTATGACTTTAAAGGGAGCACTCATGAAAGAAATTAGTTTTTCTTTGTTCTCGCCTCTTTTTGTTGGTGCAACTACACATGTACAACTAGAAGCAAAAGAATAAATATAAAATGGTTTAACATAATTTGGGCTTACCAGCACTGTTACTTCTGTAATTGCAATTTTCATGTTTTCAAGGTGAGATTAGTCTCATTTTTTCACTCAATTTTGGCATCTTCCTTCAACATTTCGTTGAGAGGTTTGACTATCTCGACAATCCTATAATAAACTTATAGAAAAAATTAATCTTGCCGAATTAGGAATTTAATTCTTTCTTGCTTCCTAGGGGTTGCAATTTGAGTAAGGTACTTACTTGATCTAGATCTATTGAAATTCCTCTTTCAGAGATAATGTGTCTGAGGTGTTTTCCTTCAGTCACCCTGAAAATATACTTCTTAGGGTTTAGTTAAACTCTATATGTTTCACATTTTTGTAGTTTTTCTCCAATTTCACAAGCATGATCTCCTCTATTCTTAGAAAACACTATGAGTTCATCCATATATATTATAATGTACTTGCTTACCAAGTCTCAGAAAACATAATCCATAGCTCTCTAGAATATGGCTCCGCCATATATTAGTCCAAATGACATCCTTCTGTAAGCAAAATTTATCCACTTTGTGGTGAATTTTCTCTTCATCCTACCCTCCTTTGTGATCATTAAATGGTTATACTTGAAGAATCCATCCAAGAAGGACATCATTTGTGAACCATTAACAATTTGTAGTACTTTATCTAATGAGGGTAGGCGATAATTGTCTTTTTCATATGCCTTATTAAGATTTCAGAAATCCACACACAGTCAAATGTCTCCATTCTTCTTTATGACGGACACTAGATTAGCCATCCAAGTAGAATATATTATGGTAAAAATGATCATGGCTGAGAGGATCTTATGTACTTATTTTTGAGTCAAGGGTTCTAGAAGTACATTCACAGGGCATTGTTTCTACTATAAAGGTTTTCCATCAGGCTTTAGCAGGATTGAATGAGTAATAATAGAAGTACCATATGTCTTTAAATCTTTGTATGTCTATGATATAACTTTCTAATAATCCCTGAGTGCTTGAGCAATATTTCTCCATTCTTCCTCAATACATAGCTTTCCTATAAACACATTCTTTGAGTCCTCCTTGGTATTCAAATTATATAATTTCGACTGCCCCCCATTAGTTTTAGATATTTATTTCTACCCAATTATTTAATCCACATCAAATAATCTTTCTAACTCAATTACTCCTTTCAAAATATTATTATCTTTTTCTTGAGCTAACTCTTTATCTTGAATTTTTCCATCTAGATGATCTACTTCCTCAATTATCCGACCCTCAAAGATACCAAAATTGGTAATAAACTCTAAAATATGATGGTCATCTTTGAATACCTATAGATTGGTAATGTTATCTAGAATTGATGGAAATTGTACCAACTCGACAACAAACCTTCTCAAAATAGAAGCATCCACTAGTTCTAGATACTAGCGGTAGTATTGTTGCCAAAGCATTTGTTTGCTAATTGAATTTTTGTGGGATATGAGTAATGTTGAAAGCATCAAAATATTCTATCAGGTCCCACACTCAGTGCTAATAGCTAGACAAGTGTTTGTAATAACAAATATAATATTTCCTAACTTGTTTGACCACTAGCTCCGAATCGCTAAAAACCTTAAGAATTTTAACCTTCTTGTTGATTGTGAGCATCAAACCATGGATGAGGGCTTCATATTCTACAACACTATTAATAAATTGAAATTGTAGTCTATAGGTAGCAAGAAATGACTTACCTTGGGGACTGATCATCTCAACTCCAACTCTAATTCCTTGTTTAGATTTTGACCCATCGAACTTAAGGGTGAAGGTTTTATCCTCAATGACTTTGAGTTTAGCGTTCTTAAGAACTGATAAGTTAATATTTTTAGTCTATGTTGCCTATTTTTTATCTTCAAGTGTTTCAAGCTTGGACTCGCTAAGATTCATATTTTCCTGATAGTGTTGATCTCCAATTCTATGGATAATTTCTAAGCACATCATGTAACTATCTTCTAAATGTGCATAATTGTACAACCTTTTTTTTTTTAATAAAATGGGTAAAATTTTTATTGAAAATTAGAAAAGAATAGTACAATCATAAAAAAGGGACCAAGCCCCAGAAGCCAAAGGAAGCAACACAAAAACCCATAAACAAAATCAACTATCTTCAAATATCCTTCTATCATCCTTAAGAAACCTATCTAAAACCTGTCATAACTCAGGGGAAACTTGCATCTAGTTCTCAATCTTCTAGCCATCACCTTGCTACTAGGCCCATTTCGCTAAATAGTCTGCAAATTATTCCACTCCCTTGGGATGTGAACAAAAGAAACTGCCTCCATCCTAGAACTAACCTAAAGAATCTACTGAACAATCGAGGCTAATCGCCAATTAATATCAGGCATCTTCCTCTCATTCAAAAAATTAATCAAGATCTATGAATCAGCTTCACAAATAACCTTTTTCCATCCCAAAGAAAGGGCCCACTCCACAATATATAGAATCGCCAAACCCTCCATAAGGTTAATCATCTCGTCCCCCTCATGAATAAAGAAAATAAATATCACAAAACCCCCTGAATCCTTTCCCACCCCACCAATCCCTGCAATCCAGGATTTCCTCTAGAAGATCCATTAGTATTGATCTTCAAAACACCTATCGGTGGGGGTACCCATCTACCCACCCTCTGCACTCTCTTGTTCCCATGCCTGCCTCTTCTAGAAACAATAGAAGAAGAATGTATCCCCTACAATCCAAGTCTATCCACCAACTCAGAATCCCCTTTCTCCAAGGGGAACACCACTTCACTCATAGCTATGACCAACTCCTGTATCATACCTAACATATGTATCCACACTTGCTGATCCCCCAAATTCACAGTGTGAAATATCCTACGATTCCACTCAAGCCAGATCTGCCAAAGAAGAAAAGTAGGTCCAACATACCAAACATGCTACAAGAAGGAAGCCATTGATGGAGGTCTTCCCAAGCTATCCTAGAACTCCACCAAAGAAGGAGAGTGAACAAAAGGTTTCTTCCAAATCCCCCACCACCAATGCCAAAGTTGTACAACAAAGGGGCATCAGAAAAACAAATGTGAGGAATCCTCCTCCTCTTTCCCACAGAGAATGCAAGCTGAAAGCCCCTAGAAACCACGCTTACAAATATTATCCCAGGTCAAGCACCTATTCCATGCCAGATTCCAAACAAAGCAATTACATTTTGGCCATGATAGCTTACTCCAAACCCTCTTCCACCAATGAACCTCCATTGTAGCCAACTTTTGAGCCAATAACACCTAATAACCACAAGCAATAGAGTAGATCCACTTAGGATTGTGTATCCAAGCAAGAATATCCACTTCTAGAAGAGAGTTACAACACCTATTGCAAAGAATTGTATTAAGTTCAGCACTGCTTTCCTCCATCCCCATAACTAGCCACTCAGTGGGATCCTTCCAAAAATCCCTCTCTAGCTGACCATTAAAAGAGAAGGATTTGGAGTCACTCACCTGGGACCAACCAGCCTCAAGAAATCTCTGACTCAAAGGAAGCAAGTGAGGAAGCTGAGAGGTAAGAGGAGGGAAGCCATCCCAAGAGTCTAGCCAAAAAAGAGCTTCAAAACCCCTTATGAAGATCCAAAATAAACCATCCTTAATGAACTTCGCACCCTTCTTGAGAGTGCTCCAAATCACCGAGCCTTTCCCCTCAAGAGGGTACCTAGAGAGATCATGCTGAGGAATACCCAGAAGATACTTATGAGAGAGTATCTTGTCCCACAGCTGATCCTATTCCATGCACCATCTCCATAATAGCTTAGCAACCAAAGGAAATCCAAAAAAAGTTGACTGGCGAAGACCCAAACCACCCTATTGCTTAGGACTACACACGTCCTCCCAGCTAACCAGGCTCCACTTGGAGGATGATAGGAAACCAACCCATAAAAACTGCCTCTCTAGAGAATCCAACTCCCTAGGAAATCCCACTAGAGCCACCTAAAGCATGCACTTGTAAGTAGGGAGAGCCTGCACAACTGACTTCAGAAGTTGAACCCATCCAACAAAAGACAACCATCTATGTGTCCAATGATTGACTTCCACACAAAACTTATCAATAATATTCTGCTAAGAACCTTTGGGAGGACGACCAACAAAAATTGGAATACCAAAATAATTAAAAGGGAGAACCCCTATATGAAACCTCATAATATTAGCAATTCTTCTCTGAATGGGGCTCGATGTATTGAAGAAGAAGATGGATGATTTATCCTCATTAATAATTTGCCTCGATGCCACCAATTAAACATCCAACACCTGCCTCAAAGAAATAGCTTCCTTGATAGTAGCCATTCCCATCAAAGTCCTATCATCAACAAACTATAAATGAGACTGCGGAGGAAAATCTCCACCCCACTGTGAACCCTGAATGATACCTAACTCAACATTTATTTTCAACAATAGCCCAAGACCTTCAACAAGAAGTAGAAATAAGTACGGGGAAAGAGGGTCCCCTTGATGTAAACCCCTAAAATCTCCAAAGAACTCAAAATCATTTTCATTTATCAGCATTGGGAAGGATACTAATGTAACACAACTCATGACCCAGTGGATCCATTCTTCACAAAATCCAAAAGCAACCAGGATTTTCTGCAAGAAAGACCATCTAACCCTGTCATAGGCCTTAGCCATATCACACTTAATGAACATTTCCTTCTCATGTGAACTGGACATGGAGTGGATGGTCTTTGTAGCAATAACAACCCCATCCAAAATCTGTCGACCCACAACAAATCCACTCTGCTCCTCTTGAAATCAACACTTTAAGCCACTTCTTCAACCGTTCAGCCATTAACTTTGAAATAATTTTATAAGCCACATTGCAAAGGGAGATAGGTTGAAACCAAGTTAACCTATCAGCCCCTTCACACTTGGGAATGAGGTTAATGAAGGTGGCATTAAGAGCTCTTAGCACCTACTTATTCCTTCAGGACTCTTGAAAAATTGTTAGAAGATCCAACTTTATGATATCCCAAAATTCTTGGAAGAACTCTATTGGGAAACCATCAGGGCTAGGGGCTTTCCCTTTCTTAATCTAAAATACAATCTCCTACAGCTCCTCTAGAGAAATCTCTCTCATCAAATACTCATTTGCCTCCCTAGAAACAAACTGAGGAATACAAGAAAGAACCTATTCCTCCTCAACCGAACCCCCTTACACATCCTCTCTGAATAGAGCCTCAAAATATTATGAAGCCTCATCTACAATTTCCTAAAATGATACAAGATGATCACCCTTGCCATTGACCAAAATAGAAATAGAGTTACCATGCCTCCTAGCCTTCATAGAATTAAAGAAAAAGGCAGTGTTTTATTCCCCTTCCTATAGCCATTCAACCCAAGCCTTTTGCTTCCAATCAATCTCCTCTCGTAATTCACATTCCTCCACCATCTTCAGGGTCCTAGCCTCCTTTTTTAAAAGATCCTCAGAAACCCCATTCTCTCAAATCAAACGCATAATATTATTTATCTCTTCTTGAGCGGCGTCCTTTTCATGAAAAATATTACCAAAATGTCTCATGTTCCACCTTTTAAGTTGATACTTGACAAACTGAAGAAGCTTGACAAATGTATACATTGTTCTACCAAAAGTAGGTCTACCTATCCTCCACCACATAGTCACTTGGTCAGAGAGAGAAGAATCCCATAACCACATAAGTTGGAACTTGAAAGAAAGAGCTCAAGGCACCCCGAGCAAATATTATACTAAGCTTGATAGGCTAGTGGTCTGAACCCCTCCAATCCAAAATCTCAAAGGAGGTAGACCATAAGTCTCCAACCCAATAATAGGAAGCATCGCAGAAGGCTCCATCCTAGCAATTTCACCCCTTTTCTCAGACAACTCCACGATAGCATTGAAATCCCTAGCCAAGATCCATGGATGGAAAGGCACCAGGCTGCAAACAAAATGAAGATGAGACCATAAAAGTTGCTTATCCTGATACTCAACAAGCACATACACATTAGAGAGGAGAATACACTCTCCTGTCACAAAGCATGAAGCCACCAAGGAAATAGAAGATCTAGAAGACATCCACGAAATAGGACAGACCCTCTAAGGGTTCCATAAGCAATCCACCCTCTCAGAAGCACCAAGAGCACCAATACACTGACACTTGCCAAACTTCCACAACTTAGGTACCATATTCATCATATTCTCCATAGATAATTTAGTCTCCTAAAGAAAAATAACATTTGGAGAATGATTCCTAACCAACTCACGAACAACTTTTTGTCGAGGGCCACTGTTCAAGCCCCTAACATTGCATGATAAAAAAATCATTTCTGGGGACATGAGAAATGCGAATGTAGGGTCTTGACTACCCCTGACTCCACCAGAGTTTCCCGAGTTGATTTAATCTTTTATGTATCCTTTTTCCTACCCAACTTGGAATTCTTCTCACCGACCCCTTTCTTTGGTTCCTTTTGCAGAATACCCATGCGAGGAGATGAGAAAGAGCTCTTACCAACTTCCACACTAGCCTTTATAGGTAGTGAAGAACCATCTTCCCCATTCTTCAGAACTCCAATAGCAGGATCTTGCACAACCTAGATAGTCAACTGTTGATCTATGTCCATCTACCCAACATTCGTATCTTGCACAACTTGAATAGCCTCCAAGGAAGGCACATCCTTTCCTGTACCCAAAGTTCCCTGATCCAGATTCAACAAACCTGGGTTCATTTCCTATTGGATGAGATCATCTAGGACCTCGAATCTATTAAAAGTTTCATCATCATTCCTATCCCCCAGGGTCCTCTTCTGCCCCCAATTCCTATTATGAGATTTGACAAGAATAAATCCATCCTCACCAATACCCTCACCTAGAATAGACTCCTTCCCCTTATCAACCCTAGATGGATTGTGAGGAGGTTGAGAGGGCTAGGGCACTACCGGCTTAGCCCTAGGGAATCTATGTTGCAAGTATCCATATTTGTGATAGAGTCAACACTGAAAAGGTAGAGTTTCATAGTCTAACTTTTGCACCCATGTATATGATCCTGCACTCACTTCCACAGAATCTGGCAATGGCTTGCTTAAATCAATTTCCACACAGATAATGGAAAAAGTCATTACCTTTTTAAACTGAGTTTTTGTGAAGACCCAACAGGTTTACCAATAATTGAAGCTACCAAATGTAATACATCCTCATGCCAAAATTCAACCAGGAAGAACCATGGTAGCCAAACCCAATTTGGGACCCTATTCAGGAGCTCTTTAGTCAAATTGAATCTTGCATGCCACGACTTCACAAACAAGCCTACTTGGTTATAAAAATAGGGACCCCCCTCAAAAATCCTATTCTGATCATTCATGCAATCAAAGGAGACCATAAATTAATTATTCGCCAGAAGCCTAATCTCCATCTCTCCTTCTGACAACTAAGTCCTTTTAGCCCAAGATTCTGAAAACTACAATGAGACTCTCATACCCATAAACTTACAATAAAAGGAATGCTTCGAATAATACTCAATATCATCAGCAAACATCTCCATTGGGATAACCAGTTTTAGTCTCTCTTTACATATTTCCAAGCATCCATTAAGCTTTGTAATCTTAGGGCCCCCAGATGACCCAGAACCATTCATCTCCTAATCCAATGCATATAAATTATTATTAAGAACCTTCACCCCCTGCATCGATGATTTTGATCCAAAGGCTAAATAGAAATCCATCTTGGGACTAACCCCATATGATTCCCCTCGTGACATGAGTCCAAAACAAGACCTAAAATGGGCATGCAATCCCTTGGGTCGAGAGAACAAATATAAATACTTGCACAAGGGTTAGCAAATACCCTCTGGCTCCAACTACAACCCACCAAAACTCAAGAGATTTAGCTTTAAAAAGGACAACCCACCCTTGATCAAGACAACACGCAGCCCGAGGAGACAAGTGGTGTCACACACCAAACCCTACAAACTCACCCAATGATCTTAGCCCCACATGGGCCTTACCAGCTGACTGAGATTCCCTGAGATATGTCACACTAAACCACACCCAATCACCATCTTTTATTGTGCAAATGTAGGCCCACACCCTGCTAGAAAAATCAAAACACCCCCTCCACATAACAAATGAAACCACAATAGAAAGAAGGTAAAACAAAGCACACTCACTACTGAGAACGTAGAAGGAACCCCCCCTTAGGGTACCTGCAAGAAAAACACAGAGAGCGAGCTAGGGCACAGATGCCCTAGCTCAAACCGACATTGCACAGTATCACCCTCATTTTTCCACATTCACCAAAGAAGATAATGATTTCAAATCATAATTGTATAACCTACACCAACCTTTTAATAACAAAGTTTTTAGTGAATCTTTAGTTTTCCTTCTCTTACAAGCTTACTTAGCAATATTCTTCTAGAATTTTTCTAAGCAGCTATCTTCTCCTTCAAAAGAAACATAATCAAATTTAACTAGCATGTCTATCCTTGGAGTTATTTGATTTTTTTTTTGTATTACATATGAAAGCTTCATCTATCTTAACTCTAGAAATTTTAATTCCATATACACCAAGTTCTACATCTTTGTATAGAACTTCATTTTTTTGGTTTTAATTCATGATCACGTGTTTCATATGTGGTTCTCTCTCTATCTTGATCTAATTAGGTACTCCTTTCTAGGGTAGCCACATACATGAGAATTCAATGGCCATATATCCATTCAGAGTATTTGACTAATCCTTTCTCAATAACATCTTGTAAGCGTGTGGTATCTCGACCACTTAGATATCAATATATTATTGAATCCTAGGGTCTGATGCTAACTACATGTGGATGTTGGTTAACTCTCCAACTACATTTACCTCAGTTTTATCTAGTTGAGTAAATTTCTTTAAGGAACTATTCAAGCTTAAGCCTAGACTCTGACATATAGACAAAGGTATCACATTAATGGATGCTCCTAAATCTACAAGGCAATTATTGAGTTTTTTACCAAAAGTTCTTAGTGTTAACAAAAATGGTGAGGATCATTTCCTTTATAAAAGGCTACATGCACATCCACAATGGGAACTATGTTTTTGTCTTTTTCCTTAATAGAGATGTATTTCACTTGTGTCTCTTTACTGACTATGCTTTCTTTGGGAAATTCTTCTAATGTTACTTAAGAAATATTTTCTGATTATAGGTGTTTTAAGCAATTCTGATAAAGATAGGTTGATCTTCACCTTTCTGATTTCTTCCACCATATAATTAATCAAATTACTTTGATCATAAAATTCCATTTTACCACTCCATGGAATATTCTGCAAGTTATTGTATTGTGAGGTCACCTTCAACAACCCTAGAGTGTTACTAGATTTTTCATTTGGTGGAGTGTTAAAGTTATTAGTTGGGATTGATGTGGTCAAGGGCCCTTTAAACCTACTTCCACCATTATTGTTACTTATATTGTAGCTATGTCCTTTTGGATATTGTTGAAAAAAATTAATTTCTTCAACTTCATCCTGAGGTTCATTTTCATCTTGGTAAGGACATGTGTAGTTTTCCAAAGCCATGGCTGAACTATCTCCTCACTCATAAGTATTAATCTTAGCATATATGGGTGACTCAAAACATACGTAACTATTTAATACTAATGTGGAGTCATATCGAACTGGAACTAATTTATTCCCATGGGGTGGGTGAGAGTCATAGTGATCATTATGGTGTGTTGTGGCTAGGAAAATATTCAACACAGTTTTCAACTATAGACAATCTATCTCCATATGAGTACTTGTATTGTGTATTCTACACCAATTATTCATGGAAAGTTTAGCTAAATTTACCTTGGACATAGACCTATCCTTGAAGGAATTATCATTATCTAAAGGTGTGGATACTCTCCCGTTGTTTGGTCATGTCTTCCAAGGTCTAGGCGGTCTGGGAGCATTGTATGCTCAACCTTTTGAATTTTGATTGTTACTTTGAGAATAAAAGTTTTGATTCCTCAATTGTGTAACCTTTATGATTAATCTCTTAAGTTGAACTATTATTTCCTTAATCTCATCTTTATCTTCTTGATTCTTGACTCTTTGACTCTCTTGAGTCTGTGTGAAGAAGGAATTTCCATTGGGATGTATTTTTGTGATAGTCAAGCTAGGGTGTGGGACTAAAGCTTGACTAATTCTAGATTGGGAAAAAAATTTCTACAAAAATATCCCATTCTAGACCACTAAAGGAAAAGAGTTAGGATTCATTGTATAATTTGACAAAACTCTACTCATGCTTAGGATAGGAGAGTTGTTCAAATAATTCTTGCCAAATGATCCACTTCCCAGGTGTTTCATTTCTAGATTCACACTTATGGCTTCTACGTAGGCTTCAATTAGGGTAATGGTTGAATTTTCCCTCTATTTTACAAACATTTTCTTCAATGGATCAAGTTCCATATAATAAACAACAATGATGGAAAAATTGTCTACCACATAAGGCACTTGCAACCTAGAATAAGCCTTATGGAATATATCATTAAAAGCAGTTATAGGTTCACCATAAAACCTTTTAATCTAATCAAACATATGATATAGCAAGGTGAGATCTACTAGAATTCAAAGCCTACCTAAGAATTGGTTTTCCATGTCTTGCCATGTCCTAACAGAATTACAAGGCAAGTTGATATACCACTGGTAAACCTCATCACTCAACATATAGGGACATGTATAACCTGCATACATATTCATGTCCTATTGTAGCTCTAAAGCATGTATCTTTGAAGATACTTATATGTTCTTCTACATCTTTATGAAGATAGTACTTTAGACACAATTTATCTAGATTCTTTGGAAGATCATTATATATAGTGAATTGAATAGGTGACTCTACACTAAAGAAATCCACCATTTTAGGTGGAGGTGGTATAATAGCAATCAAATTTGCTGATACTACATTTATAGCCCTTGACCTTTGGGTCCCAGATGACATATGACCACTAAGTTCAACTAATTTGTTACACAAGAATCATTAGACTAGGACCTAGTGACTCTATGGGACTCCAACTTCCTTCTTTTAAAAAAAAGAAGGTCCTCTTTGTAGTACCACTTCTATTGATGTAGATTTTTCACACACAAACATACCAAAAGGTAGATAAATTCTCATAGAGTATTGCAGGAACCTACCTTCCTTAAAAGACTCCACCAGGAAACCTAAATCTAAGGAAAACTCAACTTGATTCCAAGGCTCGATTATGTCAGGTCTTGATACACTAGGTTCACTCAGGGTTCATTGTGATATTGTTGTTAAACACGAGGGGTATACAGTAGTTAGGGATTGGCTAGTATCTGAAACATGGAAACATAATCTAAGTCTGATCATTCAAATGTCACTTGATAACTTCATGAAATCAAAGAATTTGCAATTATATTTCATGAAACTCAAATTACTTGCATACATTCAAGTAGATTTAGCATTAAGCACTCAAAAACTTCATGGAATTGAAAGATTTATAATAAAACTCCATGTATTTATCAACTTTTGAACATTTTTAGCAAATATAAAGCATCTACTATAAAACAAAGCATAAAAATTACTAATATGTAAAATTTATCCTAGGTATATCCATGCATTCCTCAAGAAATAACCGAATCAAAGAAAACAAGAAAAAGAATAAAATTTGAAAAAGTTATAATTCTCCTAAATTCACAAATTTTGAACTTATAATAAAATAAAGCAAATAATAGCCTTTTATAGAAACAAGGCCCCAAAGAGTTTGAAATTAATCATATAAAAAAGAATCAAAGAAACAAATCAAAATTTAGCACATGGCATGCAACATTTGGAATAAAAACTTTTCAGGTGAAGTCAAAGATATTTTGACTTTTCTTCAATAGCAACCTCCAAACCTTGAGCCCCAAGTCATGGGTACTTTTGTACAGAAAATAAAATAGTTGGAACTTTTCAAAACCTCTAGGATTTTGACTGTCTTCATCAGGTCCATGAGTAATTGTACAAAATTCAATTAAAAACTCTACCTGTGTACAAAACTTCTAGTCTTCTACTATCTGTCTACCTATTCTTCTTTGCTAGAGTCCTAGTTTGAAGACTCATCTTCACCTTTTCTCTACTAATATTCTCTGAGAGAAAGAAATACTTGATTTATAAATTCTTTTGGAATACCTTGAGTTACCTTTCAGTGATACTTATGCCTAGAATATTCTTTTGATATTTGAATGATATTTTCATTCCTCTGCATCACTTCTATCCCATATTTGCTCATATCATTCCTGCACCTTATGATATTAGTTATGACCACTCAACTTAAGGATTGAACATGATCCTTATTCACCTTTTTGATCCATTGCTTCAAATCTTTCACTTATTTTTCATCATGTCCCAAAGTCTGAGGATCATAGGCATCACTTCTATCCCATATTTTCTCATATCATTCCTTCACCTTATGATATCAGTTATGACCTCTTGACTTAATGACTTAACATGATCCTTATTCACCTTTTTGATCCATTTCTTCAAAGCTTTCACTTCCTTTTCATCCTGTCCCAAAGTCTAGGGATCATAGTTTTGTCAATCTAACATTTTAATAAAGATCTCATCTTTATCTATCAATTTATTACATACCTCATGACCTTTTCTAATCTACCTACACATTATGATAAAGTGTCACTTTCCCAAATCAATTGTATCCTCCATTTCTCTAGTACTCTAACTTCCTATTTAGTAGCTATCTTCTCATTTATCAATTCTTGTACATTTATCTAAAGAATAACTTTTAGCCTCTGCTCTTCTATATCATTCTATTCTTGGCAATATCAAAACTCACTCTCAAGTCTTTTGGAATTATCATGCCAATGGTATGCTTCTTTACACTTCCCAATTTCATCCCTTATTGATTCTTCACCTTTCCTCACTATGTACTCTTTCCATTCTTTAAACACACTCAACTTATGTCAAGCAATAATTCGGCGTGTGATTCACAAGATTGGGCTAGTGACCTAATAAAATTCTCTAGGCAAGCAATTTGTTCCTTTAATTCTCTTTTCTTTTGCTTATTCTTCTTCTCTCGGGTGGTAGTCATCTCTAAATTTGCCTTCATTTCTTCTTAACTCCTATCCCCATGATGAATGTCCTACATCAATTGTCATTACCTTGTAATCCCTAACTATCATTTCATGCTTTCTCTTCTCTACTACCAGAGTAGCTATCTAGAGAGTTCTTCCTCCATCTGCATTCCTTTTCATAGCATGTCTAGTCTTTTCTCTAGCTCTAGGTTTATGGGTTTCTATTTCTTCCATCAAACTTTTGAAATCGAGAGGCACCAATTCCACCTCTAATTGTAGAGCCAATTGCTTGACTAGCTAGTTGGGTGCTTCTTCATTCTATCTTGCCTCTTCAATATTATCCCGTTCTTGATGATCTAAATGTTCAGGAATTGCTTCTCCTAATCCTTCAACATTTCCTTTCACATTATCTATAACTTTGACATTTTGTGTCCTCATTGGCATGGATTTTGGATTACCTTGGTCTATCACTGTCTCTTTCTCTCTGAGACTCACATTTTCCTATCTTGCCATATTTTCAATATCATCCCTTGGAGTAGTATCTTTCTATTGTCCTAAAATATTAGGATTATTAGAATTCCTAATTTATCACAAAAGGTTTGTGAGGACTCTATACCTTTGTTCTTACTGACTTTATCCTAGTTCTTCAGAAGTTTACAGTTGCTCAACAGGATTTTCAGCTCTTCCTTGTGGAGGATAATCCTTAATTATATGATCATCAATTATATCTTCTTCATCAAAAATAGGAATAGGGCTTAGAACTAAATTTTATTTCTCTTACATCTATTTCCTTAGGGTTTCATGCCTCTTGAGTGAGTGATCTTATTATAAATTTTTATTCTTCTCTATTTTTAGGGTATGACCTTGTATCAGGAACTTCTTCCACCATAGGATACATCATTGGATCTCCTTTGGATCATTTTTCTTCAAAATATTTCATCCTAGCAATCAATTTCTTAAGCTACTCCTCAACTTCTTCAATTAGGTTAGGACTTTCCTTTGCAATTATAGGAGTCTCTCCCAAGGCTTGTCTCATTGTTGATGTATTGATTGAGGGTGGGGAGGTAAATATATTTGCTACCTGCTGAGATGTAGACCTTGTCTTAGCATGCACTTGTGTTGTCATTCCCAAATCCTCGATAGTCAAAGGTTGAGCTCTTGGCTTTATTTTGGAAGATAATGTCACCTTTGGTGTTTCCATTACATTGGTCGAAGTGGCCACAATTTATTTGTGTGGGCTAGCTAACCATGACACCATTGAAATTCCCTAGATTGAAGTATTGGGAGTTTCCTCCCCACCTTACTCGGCTTCCCTTGTTTCTACAACCTTTCTTTTCTTCTCAGCACTCCCACCATACCCCAATTCATTTACCAACTTTTGATTTCTCTTGACATTACGTGGGTTTTATCCCAGCTTCCTTCATTGTTTTGATGTAATCATTAATCTAGTACTGACTATATGTTAATATATATTTAGAATTATTTTCAATGGTTACTATCTCTTTCTTTTTATAATTTGGGTCTCGAATGGGCTCATAAAAAACTCCATCTGAATCATAAATTGGTTTCAACACCTCTCCATTATTAGTATCCAATTATTCTATAACATCATGAATTTTGAGAACCTTTATTGCTCCTAATGACAACCTCTTGTATGACATCATATTCACCTCATGATCATCATAATAATTATGCCAAATATCATCTATATGATAAACATGAGTATACTTCTTGCTTATTTGATTGGCGAGGCTCTCCACAAGATCATAATTTTCTCTTTGGAGTGTAAAGAACTCTAACCCATAGAGTTTTAACTCATCTTCACACATCTTGGCACTTTTTACAGTAATACATTTATAATTCCCAATGGTGATAGGGAATATAACATTCTTTCTTACGTACTTATGAAAAAGGAGCATGAGATAGCTACACCTATCTCACATGTTCCATCAACAACATTTTGTTTGTTGGGTACCTGAATATCATGAAGGGGTATTCTATAAATCCTTCCACCCTAATGTAAGTGATAGTGGTGAATTGAATATACCAAGCCCCAAAAAATTGGATAATAATTTGTACTTCAATTTAGATAATCTCTTGGATTTTTCCCCTTCCATCAACCTCACTAATGTCATAGAAAACACATCATTTACCTTTCGGTAACGCTACCGGTACTAGTCAATAGTAATCTAGGGAAAATGATTTTAAATAAAATTATTCCTTAGTTCTCTACCTAGGGTACCTACTTTGTTTATGTGAAATGAGGATTGTCAAGGTGGGTCAATTACACTTGATCCATGATCAATCAAAGCACAATTTATCCACTAAACCTCAATCTACCAAACAAGAGCATCCGAAATTCAAAGTTAAACTAAGCATCTATCGAAACTGAAAACTACAAACTATGAAAATAGTTAAATTCCTACTCTAACCCATTGGAAACTTATCCTATTTTTGAATTGGTGTTGTGTTGATGTGGAACAACAACCCTTTCCCAATCCTATGATTAGTGAGCCTATTTCAATCGATTCTATGGAAGAGAATCGATGAAACCATTGTGATAAATTGATGAAAAACTTCATTTATGCTAAATTAAACATGATGCAAACTAAATTAACATGACTTTATTCTAAAAAATTATCTAACTATGCAATTACTAAGCTGATCTAAGCTAAAAGATGGAAACCCTAATTCATATACAAACTAAGATGGATGCATGGAATCCATTAATGGATGATTTAAACTATTATGCAATTAGAAATAAACTAAAACAAGCTAAAATTGAGTAAATTGTGAGTATGGATGCAAGTGAATTCAACAACATGACTTTGCAATTGAAAGATGGATCCATTTGTCTCCAAATAGTGTTCTATTTATAGGAGAGCAAGTGATAAATGAAGGGTTGAGATCAAAAATATTAATCAATGGTCAATGATGAAGGAGGTGAGAGGCATGGATCATGGATTATCATCAACAGATGAGAATGCATGATGGGATTTAATCAAGGGCTCACATTTGCTTCAAACAAACACACTTTTGACCTGCTCACATAGGTCAAAAGTGACTTGTTCAAAAGGTTAAAGGTTAAAACTCGCATTAGAAGATAAGTGAAAATTTCCCTTTTTCAAATGATGGAGGAATAAGAATATTCCTTGGAAGATTCAGTTGGGTGAGGATAAAAGGCATTTTGCAAATTAAAAGAAATTATGAATTGTGTAAAAAATGGATAAGGAATATTCCCCCTTTAGAGGAAAATTAGTTTAATTTCTAATTAAATAAGGTTTATTCATGCAATTAGGGGATTAGAAGAATTAAAGTGTTTATTCATTAAATTAAATGATTTCATGAATGGGAGACAAATGAAATGATATTTAATTAAATAACTTAGGGTTATTTAATTAAATAAGATGACTTAGGGAATTAAATTAAATAGTTTTGATTCATTTAATTTAATGAGATGAAATGTTAGCGTGAAGGGGGAGTGAATTAACTTGAATTTATGAATTAGGTTGATGAATGAAAATGATGCCATTATTTAAATTAGCTAGGTTAATTTAATTAATTAAGTGAAAAGATGATGGATTTAAAGAGGAAATGATGTTATTAAACCTATTTTGAGTGTACGATATTGTTTAGGACATTTTCATTTTTCCTCTTTGAAGCGAGGGACCTATTGCTTTGGTTCAAAGAATAACGCTCTTTGGATTAAAAATAATACTTAAATAAATAAATAAATAAATATATTTTTCGGATACCCCAGTGGAATGATAAAGCTAATTCCCTACCCCCTCGACAAATTGGGCAAAAAATTTCAAATTTTGCGTTGATTTCTCAATAAAAGTTAAAAGCTACCCCAAGGGTCTAGAAAGGCTCTAGGATGCAAGAATTGTGCTAAAAATGTAAAAAAGGATGCAAAATTAGGTTCCAATTGGAAAATTTGGTGAAAATCATGATAATCGCTAGCCTAAAGGTGAAATTAGGGCAAAAAACCCTAATTTTCTATTATAAATAGGCCAAGAAGGGTTGCTTTCAATTCATTTGTGCATTCACACTTGAAATATTCTTGCTAATTTGAGCTCTAACCCTTTGACAAAATGGTGTGACGAGAGCTTCCCAAGAACATCTCTAACCAAGTTTGAGAGTATCAGTGACTTCTAAGCACAGGACCGCCGGTATGTAACTCCAAACATGATTTGAAATTTGACTTTTTGATGCATTTATTACACTTTAATGTTTAAAATTTGGTGGCATCATTATATAGTGACACCCATTTCACAATCAATGATGCTGAAATAAATTATAGTGACACATATGTATATGGTGATGCTATTCACAATTTAAACTTAGGGTTTCTAATTTTGCATTGCAATGCATGCTTGTAGTGACACACTTGTCAATTTAGAAATTATGGTTAGGGTTTGTGAAAGATTAAATCATTATGCTACTGTGTTTGGCGATGCATGTTGCGATTTGAAATTTGAAATGCTCTTGGGCATAACAATTTGAAATTTAAATATAGCGATGCTATTGTGATTTTTGAGCTAAAAATTCCAAATTGAGCCAAATTTCCTTGATTTTCTAACATTGTGCGCTTCGCGACTGTAGGAGGTCATTGCACCATTGATGTCATGCAAGAACAGGCCCATAGTTTTGGAGAGACTAGGCGATTTGTCTGAGTTACGCCAGGAGCACCTAGGAGACATCAGTCTCTGGTATGTTGCAAATGTGCCCGTCATCTAGACTCACTTAGTGATGATGACTGCTCTGTGTGAGAGATGGCACAATGAGACCTCATCTTTTCATCTTCCCATTGGCAAGGTGACAATTACCTTAGAGGATGTATGGTGTATTCTGCATTTTCCAATACATGGTGATTGTGTGATCTATGATTTTTATGTTGGATTAGATGCTTGACATGAGGTGATGGATATGGAGGATATTTCCTTGGTTACATCATAGATCGACCTTGATTCATATAGAAGTCATGTACCCACTGTCAGATTAATCATTGTAGCCATTATTTTAGGTTTGGTGGCTCTTGATAGATGCAACAGAGGGTTTAACATAGGATGGGGCTTGGCATGGCAGTGAATGCTCTACAAGTGGACACTCTTTGCATGGGGGCCCATGATGTTGGCCTCATTATATCATGACATGCATGACTTCATTTACTATGATGGTAAAGACATTGGTGCAAGGGTGAAATTGCTTCATATTTAGGCATAGGATCATATCGTCATGCTCTGACCTATTTTGTAGATGGAAAATGTAGAGCCAGATGATCTTGTGATCTAGCACTACAAAGGTACAATTAAATTGAGGCACACTGGATAGATTGGGCTCCTGTACTAGCGATGGGTTATAAATGATATGATAATTTTATGATGGCACCCATGGCTACAAATGCCACTATGGTATGATGATGTTCAAGAGCTATATTTTTCCAAAAGGACTCAATATATGCAAGGCCGTGGGAACACCATTATTGAGAGATATTTACCAGATAGAGTAGCACAGTAGGTTGGGGAGGTGTAGGATAGGCCAGATGATGCTTATAGGGCCATTTTTGCTAGGTTGGCTCAAGAAGTTCCCACATGTAGACTAACCATTCCAGCCCCTGAAGGAGTTGAGAGTTTCAAACAACTAATGTCTCAGCCTTGGCCCTATGATAGGGGTTAGGTAGTAGCATAAACTACACCTACTTATGATGTTTGGTTCACACCTCCATAATGTTTGACAGATCCAACAAGTGCTCCTCCACAAGGGAGATCCAGAGGCAAGGGCTAGAGGTAGAGGATAGGGATAGGGTGGCCAAGATGGCTAGGATGGGAAGGTTCTGGGGACTCCACCAATAGGGCAGCAACCTCCTCAACAACCTCCAATTTAGCAACAAGAAGCATCACCAACACCTCCAGATGCCAGGGATGCACATATACAACAATTGCAACAACAAGTGTAGATTTTGACTGGTTAGCAGGATTAGGCTAGCTAGCAGATTTTGACTATTACTGTTGAGTAGGACCAAGCATGAAAGTAGGTTGTGGGCATCACAATTGAGAGAGATCAGACATTACAGTGGGTACAAGCAGTTACTATGGAGAGAGATCAGGAGGTTTCCTAGTGCCAGTAGATAGAGGATATGATGGTGGCCACACATGGTAGGACTATTTCAAAGATATTATACATAGTGGTCGTGATAGAGTCCACATATTATAGGTAGCATTACCACTGAGATGTATCGTAGGAACTTAGATAGCCTAATTTTTCACAGCGTAGTGATGCACAACTGAGAGCTGAGGATCAATCTGAGAGGTAAGCCAGAAAGGGTACCAACCATCAGGGCTAGCTTTTATGTATAGACACTTTTTATTTTGTTACCCCATTCTTTACCATAGATATACATTCATGGGCTCCTTTTTGATAGCCTCATGGATATTGTACTTATGATCATTATGCATACACTAATCTAGATTTTGTACCATGACATTAATTTTTTTGATATATATATATGATACGGATATGGATTCTATATGATGTGATGTGCTTACTTTATTTCATGTTTATGAATGCATATGATGTGAAATGCTTATAGTTGATGATTTATGGGTGCACTCTACTTGTACCTATGTGATATGTGATGATCATGATATGGATGGATGCAATATTATGTTCCTTTTCAGTATCTTTTCACAATATGCTATGAATGATATGTGATATGAATCTTATGGATAAAAATGATGTGGATGCATTTATTTTGTGTATTTTCTATGCATTTTTATGGGATGATCATGTATGCATATGGATGTATGAATGCAAATGATAATGCAATGCATGTGTATGATATGTGATGCAATGATTCAAGATTTTAAAAATAGAAAATCTATATTATTCATCACAACTCAAATGATAATGCAGAATGTATGATGTGATATGCAATGATTATGTTGATGGATGTTTTATGATTATGCTATGATTATGAGGTGCATGTATGTTGATGGTTTGTTGATGCAGAGTGGATGCATTGATGATGTTTTTGTTGACTATTATAATACCAGGTTGGAGCAGAGAGAAGATAGAAGTCCATGATCTATCAAGACTTTATTAGAGATGGTGATGAGACAAGTAAAATGAGGATGAAATGTAGGACGATGATTTGCTCACAATTTGGGATTGGGATTTTTCATCATTCCTTATTGTTTGATATAACACATAGATACAATGCATCAAGGTATTAATAACCAAGATGGCATTGTATCTAGTGTAATGTACTTTGACTCGACAAATAGATAGGATAGCTCTTGTTCACATCTTGACATATAGAAACCTCATTGGAATGTAAGTTAGAAACTTAGAATATATTGAGCCAAAGCATACGTAATAGTCAACAACATACCCCAAACAACCTTCTCACACACAACTAAGCAAGTATGCACCAAAATTATTTTACAAGAGTACCCACAAGCATAGTAAAATGAAAGATAATGATCAATGACCCATTCCATTCTCTCAAAATCATTTTGTTAGACATCCTTAAGAGGTCCTTGGAATGGGTCATTAAGATAAATCAAAAGAAAAGATCAAAGACAAATAGTCAATGTTATCCATATCTCTTACCTAGTTTAGGTTTAGCTAAGGTGATGTCTAATATTGATGTCCATTGCAAGAATGATACATCTTAAGACATGTTGACCAGAGGTTTTTTGATGTTAGGATGATGATGCTAAGATAAGCCATTGATATACAATTCATTGATGATTTTACCTATGATCTAAAATTTAGATTTTGACAAATAGGTTGTTACTTTATGACTTTCTATGCTTTTTTTTCTATTTGTTTAACCAAAGGTTGAAGGTGACGATCAATTTATTATGCGTAAAATTTTATTGTGAGTGAAAGAAAAATGGGATGGATGGTTTTGGATTTTCCAAAATATTTTAATTTTTTTGGTATTTTCCAAATGTTTTGAGTTTTTTTTTGGTCTTTTTGAAAGTTTATGTGAATGTTTAGGATTTTCAATTTTCTAAGGTTATTTAAGGTTTTATGAGATATATGAGGCTCTTCAGGTCTTTTGAATGTTTTTTGAGTGTTTTTAGGATTTTTCAATTTTTGGATATTTTTATATTTCCTAAGATATTTAGATGTTTTTGGGATTTTCAAGAATTTTGATGAAGAACCTAACCTAAAAGACCTATCCTAGGGGTCTCAAGGGCTAATCAAAGATAAGTCTTTCCTACATTATACATGCAAAGACCATGTAGTTCTACTAACTCAACCTATTAACAAGATGAAGATATGAAAAGTGATGGAAAAGTCAGTTTATTATGATGGAATCCTAAAGGATGGACCTAGGGTGTCTCAGGGGCACATCAATGATGGCCTTGCCTAATTAAAGCTCAAATACAATGTAGTTCAACTGGGGGTACCACTTTTTGGATTTTCAATGTTCAACCTTTTTAGGGTTTTTGATGTATTTTGGATGTTTTGGATTTTCCCTTTACAATTTTTTGAAAGTTTTCGGATTTTAGCTATACAAGATTTTGTAAATGTTTTTGTATTTTTTGATGACTTTTTTATATATTTTTTTAATGTTTTTGATAATATTTTATGAATGTTTTTGGTTTTTTCAAGATAAGATTTTTGATGACCTTGTAGACACGTAAAATATACCATTGACATTGTGCATCTGATCCTGACTACTAACATCATTTCATCCTGAATCATCCCTCGGTCTAACCATTTAATCAAATCTCCTTATCTAATTAAATTCATCAATATTCCTCCCTTAATTAAATAAACCATTTATTTAATTAAGTCTCTCTCTTGTGTTAATTAAATCAATCAATGTAATCTAATTATTCCTATTTAATTAAATAGTCAATTTTGTTTAATTAAATCTCTAAATCTATCTATTAAATTAAATAAACCAAAACATTATTTAATTTGATCTACATCATCTCTTTTAATTAAATAAATCAAAATCTTTATTTAATTAATCTCTTATCACATTCTTCTCATTATTTGATTTAAATAAATCCTAAAATCTAAGTCAAATAAGTCACATCATCTAATCTCCTATAAAATTAATTGAACCTTGATTAATTTAATTCTAATTCATGTCCCGTCCTCTAAATTTTGCAAGTTGTACCTGAAAATAGATTTAATTCATTTATTAAATCTCTATTTTCCTCACAAGGCATCTTTTTGGAATATTCTCCAAGTTTGAATTCAAAAATTCCAAGTGGACATGTACATCCAACAATGCAATAATTCCATCTTACATGTCCTTTTCCTTGATCCAAGTGGAATTTATTGCATTTTCCCTTCCCTCTTGCAAGCCATTTCAACAAATTTTAAATTCAAAAATATGCATTTATTGGCACAATCCTCAAAACTTGCACATCCTCCATCCACTCATAGATTGACAAGTGGCATCTTGCCATTGGATGAATGTTAGTCCCACATTGCTCAAATTTGGACATTCATCTATCTTGGCATTCTATAAATAAAGAGCTCATATCCTCATTTTATCATCCACAAATTATGCAAAGTTATTATGCTCAAATCATTAGCAAATTCCATCTGTTATCATTGAGTTCATAGCTAGGTTATGCAGATTTTTCTATTGTCCAGAGCACTCATCAAGCATCAACAAAGTGGATCAAATCTCTTCATCAAATCAACATTGCATCATTGGAGTTGGGAAAGGGCCAATTTTCATAGAAGCACCAATCCACTATGAGATAGGATTTATTTCATGTTTTCTATAGATGCTTTAGTATCTTGTTATTGTATTCCATTTTAAAAAGAATGTTAGATTATCTCATATGGATGTTGAAATTTTGCTTTGTTTTAACAACTAACCATGCTAATGTGTGTGTTAGATTATAAGCCATTTGTAGATTTTAGCATCCACAGACCTCAAGATATATGAGAACCCAATTATGATCCATAACCAATTGCCCCCAGTGTGACAAGTTAGACTACTTCAATATAGGTAGGAAAAATTGACCTTTGGAATATTCAAAGTAGTGCTAAAGAATTTGTGATACTTCACAATATCAAGCTATGATAAGGATGTGAAAGAGTGATGGATGAATGGTGATGCAAAGAATGATAGGACAAAAGAGCCAAAGAATGGAGGTTCTTTATTTATGCAAGGCAACTGTTTGCTAGGTTTTCACCAAGGTACTTTCCCAAAGCACCATCGAAGTGGTTTTCACTAGAGGATGGTTATTTTTTCTTTAATTTTTTTCAGTCTTTTTTCTCTTCTTTTTGGATTTTGATCATTTTTTGATCTTTTTGTATTTTTTGATTTATACCTTTCAAGATTAGGCATAAATTTTTTTGAGATGCAAGCTATTAGTTGGCTCCTACAAGGGTTCACCTTCAAGTGTTGACAGTTGGTATGTTCCTGATCCATAGCTTGTTGTGATGATGAAAGGGCCGAACCAATTAGGCTCAAAATTTCCTTTGTTGTCTTGATCTGGTAGGTTCTTCTAATTCTACTTTAAGACTAGATCCCCTACTTGGAACGATTGACATTTAATTCTCTCTTTATAGCTCTATTTCAGTCAATTTTGATATACTTGTAGATGTTTGAGGGAATCAAGACAACACTCATCCATGAATTCTAGCTCATTCAACCGATACACTCTATATTCTTCCTCAGTGATTAGGTTTTGTAGCAACACTCACAATGATGGGAGCTCAACCTCAATAGAAAAGATAGCTTTAGATCCATAGAATAGGGAGAAATGTGTTGCACCTATTGGTGTGCAAATACTGGTTCAATAAGCCCAAAGAGCGGGATTTAGTTGTAGATGTTGGTCACAGCCAAATTTATTCACTATTTTCTTTAAAAAAATTAGCATAGTTTTGTTCGTAGCTTCCACTTGACCATTACCTTGGGGATATTACAGGGTAGAGAATTGGTGTTGGATGTTGAATCTTTGGCACAACTCTTTCACATCTTGATTTTTAAAAAGGGTTCCATTATCTAAGATGAGGGCTTGTGGAACACTATAACAATAGATTAGGTAGTTTAGGATAAATTTGGCTATCTACTTCCTTGTTATATATGTCATAGGAATGGCTTCAACCTACTTATTAAAGTACTCAGTGTTCGTTAGGATAAATTTGTGGTTGTTAGATGAAGTTGGGGTGATTTTTCCTATGAGGTCAAGTCCCCATTGTGAAAAAGGCCATGGTGTGATCATGGGTTGCAACTCTTGAGGTAGGACATGAATTAGATCTCCATGTTGTTGACATTGGACACACTTTTGCACATATTGATGGGCTTCCTTTTACATCATTGGCCAATAGTATCTCATCCTCAACAACTTCTTAGCTAATGTCATACCACTAGAATGGGACCTGCATATGCCATCGTGTACTTCTATTAAAGTAATTAAGGCTTCCTCTTAGTTAAGACATTGTAGTAATGTCCCTTCAATGCTTCGATGGTAAAGGGTATCACCTAGGATCACGAATCAAGATGCCATTTTAACAAAGGTATTTTTAAGGTTTGAGGTAATATTAGATGGGAGGGTTCCTCTAGTAAGGTAAGTAAATATTACATGATACCAGGAAGATCCACGACCAACAATAACACACGCCAATTCTAATTCAGGGATCTCGAAAGTTGGTATGAGAAGTTGTTCTACCAAGAATCACTACTTAATTTGACACCATTTTCTGATGGATGTTCGTTAGTGGTTTGACAAATCTTTGTCAGAAACATGACGAAATGATAAAAAAAATTGTCGCAAGTCCGACAACGAATTAAACGTCTAAATAATGGTGCAGATTCATCGATCGTCCACATCATAAAATGGCTCGGATGTTTGTTGGAATATCGATGAAATGGGCATCGAAAGAACACCAAAAGTTCATCAGCCTTTCGACAAAATGGGCTAGTATTTACGACGAAGCCTTTGTCACAGCTAAGCAACTTCATCAGGCCTTTTATGTGATTCATTGGTAATGTTCATCGAAATTGCGATGAAATGGGAAAGGAGTTATGATGATGCTTTTGTTGTAGCTAAGCAACTTTGTCCGGCCTTTTATGTGATTCATCGATGACATTCGTTGAAATTGCAACAAAATGGGAAAGGAGTTACGATGAAGCCTTTGTCACAGCTAAGCAACTTTGTCGGACCTTTTTTGTGATTCATCGGTGGACTTCGTCAAAATTGTGATGAAATGTACAAGGAGTTACGATGAATCCTTTATTGCAGCTATAGTAACTTCATCAGACCTTTTTGGTTATTCATCGGTTGTGTTCATCAAAATTTTGATGAAACAGTGCAATTTTTTAAAAAAAATGTTCGTTGAAATGTACCATTGGTGAGAGATCAATCAAGTTGCGTCCCTTCGTATTCAAATCTTAGGAAATTATTTTATTTGGTCATTTTCTATGTTTATTAGACACCTACTTAGACGTCATGTAGTTGCACCGACGCCTTCAGTCTCTTCGATAGTCAATATTACATATTGCTTTGGTGTCACATAGTCTCATCGATGTTCTGAGTCTCACTGATAGCCAATAGATCATATGTCACTATGGTTTCATGCAGTCATACTGACGTTCTGAGTCTCCCCAAGAATTATTCCTTTGGTCTTAAGTGTATCACTATGATTCTCACTAATGATAACTTATCACTATAACTTTGGGGGTCATCGGGACTCTCCTTCGACTTCTTAATAGCTTACAATCAAACTTGAGCTTGAAATCAAACATGAGCTTGAAATTACAAAACAAAATATCATGCCAATTAATTTTACCATTGCTATTCCAGACCTTCAGCTTATGGCAGAATAAGTACCAAATTTCCTAAGCATAAAAACATTCAAAAAGAATATGTTTGATAGTTTCCCGAGTCCTACAAATACTATAGATTTCAACACTTTCATGGTTAGATTTATAGGGATCTATATTTTTCATTAATGTAGAGGTAGGTAAATGAGAAATAATTATAATTATAACACTATTCATAGTCTAGTAAATTATGTTCGTAATTTGTGTTCAATGGACCTCGGTTTTATCAATATACTACCCATCTAATACAATATTTTAATCTAGGTTTCAAATATCTCAAATCTAAAGAAGCACCTTCAATTAACCATTTAAAGTAATATAAAATAAGGTAATACTTTTACTTGAGAAAGATTGGGTACACTTGTAGGATTAAATTTCTCGCAATCATCAGGATTTATTGGCACACAAACACAACCTGCAACATATGAAGTAATGGATGACTACAAGTTAGTGAAATGGTCCTTAATATGTGAATGGTTTGCAAATTGATTGGTAGAAAATAAGGTTACAAATAGATCTACATGAAAAATTATGAGGACAATCTACTATAATCAACAAAATAGATGAAAAGTGCAAAGGAAAGAGTCAAGCTACATCTCTAGAGCCTAAAAAAACACATGCAAGAAACATAAAAAAAAAAAAAACAAACCAGTTTTTGGATGAAGAAAAAATGGTGCCTTTAGCAAGTGATTCATATGCTTTCACACTTGACACAGGACATTAAGAAGATTTTAGTCTTCCTCTGTGATAGAACTACTTACAGAATAAACCTAGAAACCAATATCAAATACCTCCATGTCTAGTCGAGGGTAGGTATAAGAGAAAAAAAATTCTTCAATGCAATGCCGAAAAATATTAATGTGTGTGTAGGTTTCTATTACTCAAAATATCATTTCACTACCTAAGAAAAAATACCAAAGTGATGTTTTAAATTGCAATCTTCACATAGGCTCCCTTATTGCTACACATGCATATACAAGCATTATTCGAGCTCTAAACTATTCAAATATTAAGGATTTAATTAGCTATAAGATGGAAAGTTATTTTTTAGACATAATCCATCATCTTTTACATATCTTTATTCACTCCTAGCACTTAAGATAAATTTGTGTAAAGTAGACAGAAATGTGAATCTTTTATGACAAAGAAAATTTTTGAAAGGAGGGGGGAGAGAGCAAAGGGTAAGGGGAAAGAGAATTCTTGAATGTATAGCAAAGTATAACATTTTGATCATTATAACAATGAAATGAATATTAAGTTTGAAGCATTAATATCATTTACAACATTTATGATAAATAATGAATGTAAGTAGAGAAACTTTTGCATACCTATAGACGGTACAAAATTTCATGGTTAAATTGAAACCTCCCATCAACAACAAGATCCAAATATCCGTGTATCTATCTCAATCAAGCCTCTAAACCCTTGAGATCTATCAATTTTTCCACTAACCTATTATGCACAAAAGTCAAATTTTAGAGTTATGTCACCACTAAAAATAGAAGAAACAGAGCTTTGAAACCAAATCCACACACAACACAATGTGGTATTCATACAAAGCCATACAAACAAACTAAACTCAGAACATTGGAATGGAAGCAACTTCAAATTATGATGCAGAGCATGGATTTAGGGTATAAAGAATCATTTTTCTGCCACCAGAGTGAAAAGTTAGCACTTTCTTTTATCTTTGCATATTGGTTTGATACTTCAAACGATGCATTTCTTATATTGAAAAGTGCATTACCTTATTGAGCTTCTCTTTGTTTTGAGAATAGTGTAATATTCACTACTTAATAGGGCCAACCACATGATGGTGGAAGCTCATTTGGCCCCTACCCACCTCCCCGCCCCCCTCACATCACTCTCAATTCCCCATACCCAATCATATAACATTAATCATTCATTCATCCATTAATAACATATAACATTCACTCATTCATCCATTAATAACATATAACATTCATTCATTCATCCATTAATAACATTTAACATTCATTCATCCACTAATAACATATAGCATTCATTCATTAACATATAACATTCATTATCTAACATATAACATTCATTCATTAACATATAATATTCATTCTTTTAGTTTTTACATATTATCAAAAATATGGTTGTCATGATATTATTACAATCACTTTTTTTTTTTTTTTTTAAAGCTACATAAAGCTGAAGTGGAGTATCATTTTCTAAATCAATATATATCCCCCCTTTAGTTGTTCTTCCCTCTGCTCGTGATCTTAATGTATGCCTATTCATCTACTCGTGACGTGGACATTGCTGCAAGGGGGGTCTGCAGCAATAAGAAAGAAATGTTAAATTGATATGTTTTATTATTATTGTTACAAGCATTTCATTAATTAAAAGAACATTAGAGTGGTTCTCTTTACCTGAGGGTCCACATCATGTTCCTAAACTTTTGTTATAGACTCATGTTTAACATGTTGAACACTCTCTAAATCCTGATCTGTAGTTGAAACACAAAATGTTACATTAATTAATACACCAATCAAAATTAAATATGTTTAAGAGAAGATGAGGGTGGTCCTCTTTACCTGATGGGGCCACATCATGTTCTTGATCTTCTCTAGTCTGATCATGCCCATCACGTTGATCACGCTCTACATGCTCTGAAGTTGAAACACAAAAAGTTACATTAATTAATACACCAATTGCAATTAAATTTGTTTAAAATAACTTTAGAGTGGTCCTCTTTACCTGATGGGGCCACATCATATTCATAATCTTCTCTAGCTTGGTCATGCTCAACATGTTGATCACGCTCTACACACTCTAAAGTACCGGGATACACACCATGACCTTCATCTATAGGTTGTGCTCCACCCTCACCAAGATGCATTCCAATGTCATGTGCAGTATTATCATTGCTTGAATGTTTAAAACAAATAGGAATGTAATTACTTTATGGTAGAAATTAATATTGAATAGATTGCACAAGTATTCAATTTTAAATAAACTTTATTGAGTTTATTTACCTATGTGTCGGATGTAGTAGAAGGTTTTTTTTACCCAGTCAAGACTCTTAGGCATTCAGCCACGACTCCATAGCCTTGCTGGAAAGCAATCTTCAAGTCATCTTTTGTGGGAACTCTATTGAATTCAGAGCCCTACATTTTTGCATAAGATCATAAATTTTGCTTCTATGGTGTCATAAAACCAAAATTGTTTTCTATTTATTATAATTTGGATGCAATATTTCATTTATTGATACTTTCAATTCATGTGGCTAATTTCATATAACCACCAAAGCCAAGTTTGTGCTACCCATGCTTTTCTAGTCTTTTATTTGTTGCCTTCGATGTGTCAGGCAACCTACAAAAAGTTTGAAATTTGTTATATTATGTAAAAAGAAAGAGTAATCAGTATATAATTACATTGTTGATAGTTGTAACTAAGGGTAAATTTCTAAGGATTAGATTCAATGAATTGAAAGCACAATAAACCCAAAGAAGTAATGGAGTGCAAAGGAAAATAAATGAAAAGCATAGAAAATAGAACAATCTCACCCAATGTCTTCAATCTCCATGGCTGATTTCCATTACACCTTCTAACATGTTGATTTGTATTGCCCTCAGATCGAGTGTGTGAGCAATCTTGACTATGTCATTGTCCTAAACAAGCTTTGAAGGATTTGAATCTTAAATTCCTATGCCTATGACAATATGATAAATGAAAATAGTAACTATCAATGCTAAATGACTATAATGCCTATGATGAAGTGGTCACCAAATTCTGAACAAAATTGTCATTTTATAGAAAACACAATTTTAAATGGACGAATGAGATTGACTCTTGACAGAAGCCTAAAATCAGAGGAAAAGATTTCATTTGATAATCCCTAATCAAGGTTAGGGTGAAATCCTTAAGCGAGCGGTAAAGATGTCACAGGAGAAAATTAGATCAACAGTGGAGAAAAGAGGAGATAATTAATTTTGAAAATAAAGATTTTCAAAATTAAGAAGATAAAGGTAGCCTGCTTTGTGAGATTCATAAAAGATGGACTGAAAGGAAAATTTGATAAAATCAAGAACCTGCTTGTTTTATTTGATTTTTGAAAGAAATCTACCAATCAACTCAAAATATGAATTTTGTGAGACAAATAAATAGTCTTTTTTAGATTATTTACCAAAATGGAATGTCAGTTAAGATTGTGATGACATTTTAAATAATCACTTATTTAAAATGAGGGGAATATTAATTTTTTCAATTTTAATAATTAAAGATAATTATTTACTTTAGTAGATATGATTAAGAATTAAATAAATTAATGAATTTATTTAATTGTGAGGATTAGTGACATATTAAATAAATAAATAAGATTTATTTACTTAATAATCACAAAGAAATAAATGACGAAGGGTAATTAAATAAATTAAGAAATTTATTTAATTAAGGGAAGACTTAGACAATTAATGACGTATTTAACAAATAAATAAGATTTATTTATTTAATAATCATGAAGAATAAATGGACATGAATTAATTAAATAATTATGAATTATTTAATCAATAGTCAAATGTGGACCAAAGACATAATTAAATGTCATAATTATGCTAGGACGAAAGTGGTAAAAATGAAGTTTGCAGGCCTAGGCCATTTTTAGGTGTCTACATTTTGCCCCTCTTTGTCATAATGTAGCATGTCTCATTGTGACAAAGAAAATAAGTCAAATCCATGCCCCAATGAAGGTAAAGGTTATTAATGCCCCTCAAGAAATTTTTCAAATTTTGAGTCGGCGACAGAAAAATTTGGAAAGGGTCCCAATAAGTGAATTCGGTGACTAGAAAAACAATGGCGTAGTAGGTTTTGGATTTTGACATGTTTAAGACAGTCTACGGGGTAGTCAAACATGGTGAAATGAGCCTCGAGTAGTAACTTACAAGAGAAAATGTCATTTTGACCTTATAAATAGGTTGACAAATGGGTAAAAGTCAATTCATTTTCACTACTTACCTTGCGAATTTTGAGAGCTCAGAGTGAAAAGGAGTGTAGCGAAGATGGTGATTCCAGTCACAGAGCATCGCGGGGAGATCATACCAACATTCTAGTGGCCAGAGGGCTCAGAGCCAATGGTATGTACCCTTGTCCCACTTTGTAATTTTTTCATTTTGTGTGTTATAATTAGGTTTATAGGGAAAATAACAAATGCGCTATGACACATATGCATTCGTGTTCGACGCATTTGCCTTCGTGTTCGATGCATATGATGCATCGCAATGCGAATGACTAGTTAATCATAGGGTGGGCGAGGCGTTGCGATGCATTTGATAAAAATTGCGACGCATTCACCTAACCGAATCGCATATGAGTGTTGAAATGCCACAATTGTCATTTTGTGCCACAATTGCACATTTTAGCGACGCATTCACCATCCTGTATCGCAATTGCCAGAATTCGTGACGCAATTGTCATAATGTGACTCATTTGGGAAATCAAGCGACACAACTATAATGTTGCAACACATTTGAGGATTTTAGAGATGCATTCAAATATTTGCGAAGCAACTGCTATAACGCGATGCATTTGATTTTTTCTCCTTTTACTGAGACCAATTGTGATACTTGTGAAACCGTTAATGCTTTTGATGATGCTGATAGTTGTCTAGAAAGTACTAATATATTGTTCACATTTTTGCAGAGGCAGCTTGCCCCTATCTACAAGAAAGAGAGCAGATCGACCACCTTTTGGTTTGCTGACCAGTTGAGCCCACGAGAGCAGTGTCGATTGATGTGACTAGGGTTGTTCTACGTTGCCTACATGCTTGCCATTCAGGTGAATAGGGGATTACTGACTATGCTATGTGAGCACTGGCATTCAGAGACTTGTTCATTCCACCTGTTGACAGGTGAGGCTACCATTACTCTAGAGGACGTCTACTAGATTCTGCGAGTGTCGATCCAAGGGGAGCGGATCGTCATGGCAAGTAGACCTTCCAAGTGTACTACCGATATCAGGGTGCAGGACTAGGCATCCAGGGTTATGAGATCAGATGGGAGTTCATGGCGGATCACTATAGTCCCTTTGATGCATTCCTTGTGACTCTGATTAGGGGGGTCTTGATTCCCGATCATCGGGGACATGAATTTCCTATTGGCTGGGGAGACGTCCTGGTTGGTATGAGACGAGATAGGACCATTTATGCTTGGGGTCCTTGCTTACTGGGGACACTCTACCATCAGCTGCATGATATTGCCTATAGGAGAGGAGAGAGTATCTCGTGTGGGACTACGTTGATGATGATATGGGCCTAGGAGCACATATCCATTTTTTGTCCACCAATTGACAGACCATAGTTGGCCGACGGTATGGCCTATGCCTATTACTATGTTGGTGCCTTACAGCAGACCTAGATGGGTGAGATAGGTTGGTGGTGGCATTAGATTGACACGATGGTGTCTTTTATCTAGAGGTTGTATCGAGACTGCAGATAGTGGGATGATGAGATAGACCACTTGAGTCTCTGCAAGCAGTACAGATATTTGATTGGCAGGACGGTGCAAACTTCATTGATCATTGAGATGTATTTACCACAGCGTGTCTTGAGGTAGTTTAGAGAGCAGCAAGGTGTACCTGTAGGGACAGCTGAGTACGCCTGGTCTTCCCGAGAGTATGCTTGGGGACCAGCCATTCCAGTGGCCTTTGCAGAGTAGCAGATTGACAGGCTAGGAGCCCAGGCATGGGGATGGAGGGGAGGAGTAGCTGATCCCAAGACGACAGCCAATTATGACTTATGGTGGCAAACACACAGGCCAGTACCATTGATAGATCCTAATGGGCCAGCTCTTGTGGACAGGCAGTCAGTGATACCTCATGTGCTGAGGGCCAGACAGGGAGGTAGAGGTGGTGATAGGGGCAAAGGTTGGGGGAGGGATGGAGGTAGGCATGGAGACGGAGGCAGGGGGAGATGGAGGCAGAGACAGAGGTAGGGGGAGATGATGGCGCGGATAGCCAGAGGCGACGGCGAGACGGTCAGAGACAGGGCTAGAGGGTGCAACAACGCTTGGTGAGGGTAGCATTAGATGCTATCCTTAAGGTTGGCGAGGAGGGGGGAGAGAGGAGCAACCTCGATAGGAGGAGGAGGGTGACAAGAGGTAGGATGAGGAGGTGGAGGCTGGGAGAGAGGAGGAGGTGGTGGAGGTGGAGAGACAGGTGGACGTAGCCGAGGAGGAGAGAAAAGAGGAGGAGGTGGCCAAGGAGGAGAGACAGGAGGAGGAGGTGGCTGAGGAAGAGAGACAAGAGGAGGATGTGGTGGTGGTAGTGGATGTGGTGCATGACAATGATGATGAGGACGGTGCCATGGATGAGGCCGAGAGACTACTTAGATGGTAGATGGTAGAGGGCAAGGAGGAGACACCCTCCAGTTCAGCATTGCCCCATGATGCTAGGACCAACCAGAGGGGGGCAGACCTACAAAGGAGACTAGATGAGAACATGGTCTAGGTTAGAGCCTTGTAGTCAGAGTTAGAGGTAGTCTGGGTAGAGCAGGATTAGGCAGTGATCCGCCAATAGAACTCAACCCAGTGGTGCACATAGTTTGCGGCATTATGTATAGGGTCTGCAGGGGATATGGCTCATGAGCTAGCTAGGGTGAGCATGAGGCTGAGTAAGTACATGACATTGTATGAGCAGGTAGTGCCACCTGAGCAATAGGATCCTACCTTGTCATGGTCACAGACGAGGACAAGCAGTGGCCACATATCAGGTAGTGCCAGTGGTAGCAGGAGTTATACCAGCGTCGGAGGGTCTACCTCGACAGGGCATAAGTCACACCACTCACGCAGGAACACCCCCAGTCACCATTCAAGCCATAGTCATGGGTTGACTGGTTCAGTATAGGGATAGCCACCAGTTGTTGATCCATCTACTTCTTAGAGTCAGGCAGCAGTGACATCACAGATGTTCGTTACCGTGGAGATGACACCTTCATTCTTAGTTCCACCGGTAGCATAGACAAAGGTTGCTACAGGTTCACCTATGATTTCAGCACCAATGACAGAGCTTCCACCTCCACACTCTTCACCACGAGGGGATGATGAGAGTCTATCCTAGGGCATGCTTGTTTTTATAACACATTATGTATATTATTGAGCCTATGAGCTCCATTTTTGGGATATCTGTTGACTCTATCCTATGACATTGTACATTTTTGAGATGGTATTTATATGATGATGCAGTTTTGATGTGGCCTACATGTGTGTTATGTGATGTTCTTTGGTTTATGCATATGATGTGATGTCTTATGTATGATGCTTAATTTATGATGCCATGTATGTCCTATGATGTGTACTTATGATTATGATGCCATTATAATGTAGTGGTTACTTATGTGAGATGATGATGATAAAAAATATGCATAATGTATTTATGAAATGGGTGCAATGTTAATGATTATGTTACTGCCATGTTTGTGATTATGTAAATTCTATGGATGATATATGCATGGACCTAATGCAATGTTTATATGATCATGTATGCACTTATGTTTTTAAATGTCGCAGGATATCATTGTGAGATGGATGAGAGAAGACGACGAGACTGATGAGAGAAGATGACAAGACCGAAGGAGAGAAGGTGACTAGATCGAAGGAGATGCATGTTAGTTCCTAGACCAAATCCTTCAAAGCTTTACCATAGGACTTTAATATTATTACTCTTAATCATCATTGGGAAAACTGTTGTAATTGATATGACATAGATCAAGGTGTGCAAGGTCATACCATTACATAAGACCAGTAGTCACATACAAGGATGATCATGACTCATACTAAGAGCATGATTGCCCCAATCTTTTTGTCATAATCAACCACAAGAAAAAAAAGACAAAGACAAATCATGAAACGTCGTTGCTTCTCTAAATCCTATTTCTAGGATATCTTTGAGAAACTAGTGACATGATTGCCAAAAATATAATAAAATAGAGCCCTTATCATGATACGTCGTTTTTTTTCTAAATCCCAGAATCAGGACCTCACTGAGAAACTAGTAGTTATGTGTGTCAATCGTCATGATACATTGTTGCTTCTCTAAATCATGGTAGTGGAATCTCATTGAAAAACTAATAACATGATAAAAAGCCAAAAGACAAGTGTCAAATGTTTGCCAAGTGCGTCTGGATATCCATTGTTTTGATGTCAAGATGCCATGTTTGATAGTGTCGAGATGCCAAAATGTTTAAAGTTTTGATGATCTTAGATTAAAAAATGTTGAGAATTGCCCAATTCAGGAAGAACACATCCTGAATAATGTTGACGTCAAGAGGATTTGATCCCTAATAGTTGAAAGGGGTCCCTTGAAATGATGATGATGCCTAGGAAGGACACATCCTAAGGCATAGATGACAGAGTTGGTTCATCAAAAGGACACATCTGAAGAGTACTATTGTCATGAGGAGTGATCCTTAGATGTCAAGAGGATCGCTCAAAATGTCAAATGATAATGATGATGCCTAGGAAAGACACATCCTAAGGCATGAATGACAGAGGTTATCATTCAGAAGGACACATCTAAAGATTAACTAGGGGTTTTCAATTTGACAAGTTACGGGGATTTGACTTGTTTTGACCGAGTTTGACTCGTGCTGACTAGATGTTGCTATTGTCATGATGATATGTGCCGATGGGATTGTCATGCTATGATAATGATTGTCATAATTTGCTTTATGAGTTTTGTTCGTTTCAGAAAGATTTGCGTTGACTTGAAGACTTTTTGATGTGTGTGCCAGTGCGATGTCATGAACCCTAATGGACTGACCTAGTGCGTCCTTGGGGGCTCATCGATAGATGGCCTTGCCTATGTCATACACTTAGAGACCTTGTAGTTCGACATAACCAATGACTTTGTATTGATGACCAAAGATTGTGCCATGAATTTATTTTGACAAACCTAAAAGGACTGACCTAATGTCTTGGGGACTCAAATGTGAGTCTTTCCTACATAGAAAATGCACAGAGACAACATAGTTCAGAAAAATGACAAAGACTAATTGGTGTGACATGATAGACTCTAACAAGAGATGACCCTATGTTCATGTTCTTCGAGTAGTTTGATGTTTTGTTATGGTTTTCTTCAGGACATATTTCAATTTTTAGGTCTTTCTTTAGGACATTTTGCAATGTTTTTTGTCTTTTTTAGGACATTTTTAATGTTTAGGTCTTTTTTCAGGACTTTTTTCAATGTTTAGGTCTTTTTTTAGGACTTTTTTCAATGTTTAGGTCTTTTTTTAGAACTTTTTCAATGTTTAGGTCTTTTTTCAGGACTTTTTTCAATGTTTTCCGAAGCCGTATGTGACATCAACTGCATTTATATGATACAAATTTTTCCCTCAATCAGGTCCAAGACCTACCTAACTCTAAGGAATATGGATGGGATACTGCTGGTTTACCAGATGGACAGTCATTAGGACTTGATGTCAATCATTTATCAACCTTGAAAGAAAGGGTATAATGTCATGTCGACTGGCGTGATAATGGCGTGAGATGTCCTTCATCCTAAGTGAAGGTAGACAAAGTGATAGTAGATGGCAGAGCAATGACTGATTATGCATGGCACCTATTTGCTAGGTTTTCACCATGGTACCTATCCAAAGTGCCTGTTTTCCACATTTTCACTGTTCGATGAAATTTTTCTCTTTACTATTGTCATTTTTTAAATTTTTTTTGTTGTTTCCGAGATGCTTGTTTGTTAGGTTTTCATCAAGGCAATGATTTTTTTATCATTTTCTAATTTTTTGTATTTTTTCTGTTCTCAGCTCGATCTCTTGATGCTATGCATAGAACTTCCAGAGATGTAGACTATTTATGGGCTCTGTCAATTGTTCTCCATCTAGAGTCACCAACTGATAGGCTCCAGAACCAAAAGAATAAATGATGACATAAGGGCCCAACCAGTTCAGTTCAAAATTTCTTGGCTTTTCTCTGTTAGCTTGGTTCTTCGGGTTCTGCATTAGGACAAAGTCACCAATGTCAAATTTCTTGACCATGACCCTCTTATTATAACTGTGATAGAGATGGTTCTAATATGCTTGTAGATGGTTCAGGGAATTTTTTCTTCTTTCTTCCAGCATTTCTAGCTCATTCAGGCACGATTGTCTATACTCCTCTTCATCCGTTAAACCCTTCAGGGAGACTCGTAATGAAGGAATTTTGACCTCAATGGGGAAGATTGCCTTAGCACCATAGACCAGGGAAAATGGAGTGGCTCCTGTAGGTGTACGGATGCTAGTGTGGTAAGCCCACAAAGCAGGATTGAGTTGTATGTGCCAATCACGGCCAACGTCATTAACCGTCTTTTTGAGGATTTTAACAATGGTTTTATTCGACGCCTCAGCTTGACTATTTCCTTGTGGGTAATATGGAGATGAAAAATGGTGTTGGATATGGAATCGCTCACATAGCTCATGAACGTATTGGTTTTTGAATGGACGTCCATTGTCAGTAATGATGGATTGCGGAAGGCCATACCGGTAAATAATGTAGTTAAGGATGAGCTTGGATATTTGTTTTCTGGTAATATATGTCAATGGGATGGCTTCAATCCACTTCCTAAAATACTCAGTGGCGGTGATAATGAATTTATGGCTATTGGATGAGGTTGGATGGATCTTACCCATGAGGTTGAGTCCCCATTGAGTGAAGGGCCAAGGAGAGGTGATCAACCGAAGTTCCTATGAGGGAGCATGGATCAAATCACTATGAATTTGACATTTGTGACAAGTCTTGACATATTTTAATGCATCCTTTTCAATGGTCAGTCAATAGTACCCAAGTTGCGTTATCTTCTTAGCTAGAGTGGGACCACTCGAATGAGATCTACATATATCGTAATGTACTTCGCATAAGGTTGTACCCATGTCATTAGTGTCGAGACATCTAAGGAGGGTATTGTCAAAGCTACGGTGGTAAAGGGTGTCACTGACAATGGCATATCTCACAGCTTTCCTAATGAAGGACTTCTTTTGGTTATTGGATAGGTTGGGTGGAAGGGTTTGGGATTTAAGGTAGTCGTGAATGTCTTGATACCAAGGAGAGTTGGGACCAACAAGTTCACAGACCATTTTTTATTCCAGAATGTCATAGGCAGGAGCCAACAATTGTTCTATGAGAAACTCCAACTATGGAAAATTGCTTGGGATGTCAAGGAGAGAGCCTATTGTAGCCATTGCATCCGCTACTTTGTTCTGTGTTCTTGGAACTTGTTCAAAAGTGACCATATTAAAGTACATTTGGAAACTGTCAACCATTCACTTCTAGGGCATCAACTTCTCATATTTTGTGTCATAGTCATCATTAACCTAGTTAATGACAAGTTGAGAATCTCCATAGACATGTAGTGCTCTAATTTTCCATTTTATTGCCATTCTTAGTCCTATAACCAATGCGTCATATTCTGCCACATTGTTTGTGCATGGGAATGCAATGCAGAAAGAATTAGGAATGGAATCTCCTTGAGGAATGATAAACAAGATTCCTACCCCCGAGCCATGATTTGTGTGTGATCCATCAAAATAGAGTCACCAAGTGCCTTAGGTTCTATATGGAATATTGACTCATCTGGAAAATCTGCCACTAGTAGGTGATCACTTTGCAAAGGTGCATCTGCCAGTTGGTTTGCAATGACTTGTTCTTTTATCGCCTTTCTTTCCACATACTGAATATCATATTCACTTAGAATCATGACCCATTTTGCCATACGTCCTGTTAATGCTGCTTTGCTCAACAAATATTTTAGGGGGTCGATCTTTGCTACTAGTTGCAACTTATGGTTTAGCATGTAATGGCTTTTTTTTTGTGCTGCAAAGACCATGGCTAGGCAAGCTCGTTCAATTGGTGTGTAGTTCAGCTCATACCCGACCAATGTCGGACTAATATAGTATATATCTCTTTCTTTTTCTTCTTGGTCATTTTGTGCTAATAATGCCCCTAGTGTTGAACTAGTTGTCGAGATGTATAGGATCAATGGCTTTCCATGAATGGGAGGCATGATAACTAGCGTTGACAGTAGGTAGTCTTTGATTTGCTAAAATGCTTCTTGACATTTTTATGTCCACACAAAGGGAATAGCCTTGCGCAATAGGTATTGAAATGGGTGGCACTTGTCAACCAATTGGGCTATGAAGCGCCAAATAGATTATACCCTGCCTTGTAGAGTTCTAAGTTCATTGATTCCTCTGGGAGGAGGCATGTCTATGATGGCTTTGACTTTTGTTGGATCAACCTCAATGCCTCTTCAAGAAACTATGTAGCCCAAGATTTTACCTGATGTTACACCGAAGACACATTTCTAAGGATTTAGTCAGAGTTTGTATTCTTGCAGTCATTTGAAAATTATATCTAAAACCCTGAGGTGATCTTTCCTGGTTGTTGATTTAGCCAATAGGTCATCTACATGATCTTCCATTATTTTATGCATCATGTCATGGAAGATTGTAGTCATAGCCCTTTGATATGTGGCACCTACATTTTTGAGACCGAAGGGCATGACATTCCAATAGTATGTTCCCCATGGGCAAGTAAATGTCGTTTAGTGCTGGTCTTTTGGGACAATGTGAATCTGATTATAGCTGGAGAAACCATCCATGAGGGATAGCATCTCATATCCTGCTGTAAGGTCAACTATGATGTCAATGTTGGGTAAAGGGAAGTCATCCTTTGGGCATGCCTTATTTAGATCTCTAAAATCTATGCAGACGCAGATCAACCCATTTGGTTTTGTTACCGGCACCAAGTTAGATATCCATTCTGCATAGTCAATCGATTGGATGAATTTAGCATCCAAAAGCTTCTTCAACTCTGCCTTGACCAATAGAGCAACTTGAGGGTGCATTTTACATAACTTCTGCTTGACTGGTTTGACATTAGGCAATAGTGGCAGATAGTGCAGGACCAGTTATGGGTCTAATACTATCATGTCTGCATAGGACCATGTGAAGTTCATTTTACGTTCAGTAAAGAATTTATGAAATTTTGGCATCTCTGCTTCAGTCAATGATACAGCAAAGAGGACCATTTTGGGATCTTCTACAGTCAATATGTTATCTTCTATTGTATCTTCTACCAACATAACTGACTTCTCTTGTTGCACAGGAAGAAAGTCCAATCCTCCATCTTTGGGTGCCTTAGAGAGGTTTTCACCCATAGATATGTCCTTTGTTTTTACTATTTTATCGTCAAAAGGTGTCTTTCGATTTTCACCTAGAGATGCTTCATTTTTTATTTTATTTTTATTTTTACTTTTACGACTGGAGGACAGAGCAGTCTCACCAAAGTATGCCATGCAATCTAGATCAGTAGCGAATCCTACCTTGTGGTCACCATTAAGTATGTCCTCACGTAATCCCATAAATTCTACAATTGCCTCATCATTCTGAAATGTATCCAGGACTGGCGGGCCTTGTTGGTCCCAATCAACTAGTTGAGGATAAACTAGGGAAATGCCATCATTAGTGTTGGTGAATTGTGGGGAGGATGTAGAAAGCATGCAGACGGATTCAGTGATATTGTAGATGAGGTTATCCTCATCCAACTCCACATTGTATTCTATCCAATATTCCCCTTCGCTTGTCTCATATTCATTGTCGATGAAGGACCTAGAGTCATGATTATCAATGTCATTTGGTAATTCATATGGGTTGGACTGATGGGATTTAGGTAGTGGGGTTTGTAAATCATGGGGGGTGGTAATGGGAGTTTGACTATTTGGTGCCTGATCAATTTTAAATGTTTGCCAAAATCTTTGTTCAGAGGTCAGTTCCCCTTTTTTGACAAACAAATCATCTAGGCAACAGTCACTTAGGGATCATTCTAAGCCACATTCCCACTCTTGGGAGTCAGTTTCGGTGAGGGTTTCCCTAGTAGTCTCAACATTGTCTGAAGCATGTACTCGCTCACTTGAAAGTCTAAAGGTAGGTCGATCATCATAGTCGGGCAATCCAAACCCTAATCCAAGATACTTTCGTACTTTGAAAGGTTCTAGGGGCTCTCTTTGACCAACTTTATTTCTGCCTAGGCCACTAGTACCATCGTAGCTCTTAGCCCTCAGTATATCATAACCCTTGCCATATTTTTGAACCGATAATGGGGGTAGTGCGATAGTATCCTTATAGATCCATCCTGTGATGTTAGCAAGGTCTTCATTACTCATGTCCCCCCATTTGATGAAAACTATTTTTTGTGGAACCTTAAAAATAATTTGGGGTTCCATTTTGAAACATGGCCTACCATAGACCTTTGGCGACATAGGTATTGTTGTTATGTTTTGAATGTTGTGTGCAGTTTGAATTCTCTATAGCTGAGGTCCTGGATCTTGACAGTGGATTCAGCCTTAGGGTTTGCGAAAGGTGGTGGTATGGCAGAAGACGTGGATGGAGTAGATGTGGAAGATGATGTGAGTGCAGAGGGGAAAATGTATTTGGATGACGAGTAGGTAGGTGCTTCTCGGTTAATAGGTATTAATTTTTAGAGATACCCCTTAAGTTTGTACAACATTGGAAAGGGTCAAGGTCTTCATATATGGTTATTTTTGTGCTGTCAAATGGAAACTTTAGGCATTGGTGATATGTGGACAGAATGACTTTTAAGGCATGTATCCATTGACGACTGAGCAAGATATTGTATGGTAGTTCCAAATCTAGGACCTAGCAGGTTGTGTCCACAATGATTGGTCCCACTCTGATAGGGAGAGAGATAACGCCACGTGAAGAGCATTCTTCATCATCATATGCTTTGATCACTATACTCTTTGTTGGGTCCACGCATGCATCGGAGAATCCTAGAGCCTTAACCAGTTTGAGGGAGCATATGTTCAATCCTGCTCCACCATCTACTAAAACCCATCTGACTTTGTGTTTGTGGACAAATGTTTCTATGTGCAAGGCATCGTTGTGGTTGGTTTTAGGTGATGAATAGTCTTGATCTGAGAAGGTGACATGGTGAGGCATAGTGAGGTATCCCACCATGGTCTCAAACTGATTGACATCAATGTCCTTGGGGATTGACAACTCTTGTAGGGTTTTATCTAGTATATCCTTGTGCGTAGGGGAGATACGGAGCAGCTCAAGTATAGAGATTTGCACGAGAGTCTTGCCTAGCTGGTCGATAAGGTTGAACTGACTTTTGGGTTGTCCCTGCTTTGTGGTTGGGGTGGTTTTTGTTTGTTTAGCAAATGGGTAGGTATGGTAATTTTGGGTTGCCTAGTGGGAGACATACCAGCTATGGTGACCTTGCCACTTCGAGTAGTAGCATTACACTGAGGTTCTCTCTTGATCGTAATGGTGTTGAGGTATTCGTCATCATTCCATACATTATTTATAATTGGTCCACTAGAATAGTCATACTTGGCTCAAGTGAACTTAGCTTGATTATTTTTTGTCTGTGGACCTGAGGTGGAAGCATTATGAGAACCACGGTCTTGCAGTGGATTCTTATGGATAATATGATCTAAATTGGAGGCGAATTAAGATCTGCCTACTTCAATGATACGGCTTTCGATAAGATCTTGTACTAGGTTTTTCAATTGTCGACAGTTAGAGGTTTTATGTCCTTTTGTATGATCATAATCACAGAATGCATTATCATCCCACCATGCTAGTTTGAATTGTCCTAGGTCATATGGTTTTGGTTCCTGAAGTGTGATGATGCCAGTCTGGAGGCAGTTATTGAGGACTTCCTCAATGGGTTCACCCAAAGAAGTGTATGTGCGACCTTTAGGAAACTGTCTCATCTAACAAAATTGTCCCTAATTGTTTTGGCCACTCTGGTTGTTTGAAGGGACATTGAGAGGAGGTGTCAATGTTGTTGCTAGTTTGTTTTATTGTTAAACCCCTTTTAGGGCTAGTACAGGACTCACGATGTTTGCAGTCTTGGTGTCAAGAACACCGTCATTTGTAATGTGTTTATTTTTAACCCAATATTTGTTTTTGTCAGCGGGTGGATTGGCATTTGTGTTTTCGAGACTGTCTCTTAGTTCTCCCTTTGCGATAAGGGCTTTCTCAATTTGGACCCCTTTTTAAACCAAGTCTATGAAGTTTGTGCAGCAATGTACTTGCAATGCATATTTTAGGGGCCCAAGAAGTGTTTGCACGAACATGTCGACCTTTTCCCTTTCGGGTATATCAATATGACACCGACTAGCTAGAATTCTCCATTTTTGAAAGAATGGTATGAAAGTCTCACCAGCATCCTCTTGTCTGAGATTGTACAAGCTAGTGATAGAGGTATCCATGTCCATGTTGTACACGTAATTTTTTATGAATTTTTGTTTAAGCTCATCCCATGTTTGGATATCCTTTTGAGTGGAAAACCATTCAAGGGTAGGACCTACCAGACTTTTAGAGAAAATTCTCTTCAAGTATGTTTGTTCATAAGCGATGTCCATACAATTAGTTGCAAACTCACGAACATGTTCAATGGGGTTTGTCTTGCCTCTATATTTTGTGAAATTGGGTGACACATATCCTAGAGGAAATGGAGGCATGTATAAGCTCATGTCAAATGGGTATACGTTTAGATCATATGATATTTCCAATTTATTGCCTGATGCATATATGTTATGGATAGTTTTCTCTATACCCATCAATCTCATTTATAAGGCATCCATAACAGGATCATTTGTGGTCCCGTGTGCTAGGTTGCTTGGTACACCATAGGTCCCTATTTGTTGTGTGTGAATATTGGTGAATTGTGGCGATATGGATTGTTGTGACATGTATGATGTGTGTGGATTGGTGTGTTGTTGGTACTGAAAGTTAGGATTGGGTGTATGTTGGTGAGTATGAACGTGGGATGAGTAGGTTAGAATATGTCCCCTAGCCATTTGTGTTGACATTTGGGGAATATGGTGACCACAAACATTTTGATATGTGAATGATGTCATGGGTTGTGTTTGTTGACTACCTTGTGCAAATTGTTGATTTTGTGCAAGGGGAATGTTCGTATTCTACCCTTGGGGTTTGATGGTATTTGATAGTATTGACATGTTCACATTTTGTTGTTGTCCTTGAATGAATACATGTTGTTTGCTTCCCCCCAAAGGATTTTGCGAGATACCAATGAGAGGGTGTGTCGAAGGTGTACTCATGGTACTAGATGTGGTTGTCAAGGGGGGATTGTTGTGACTTGATGATGCCCCCATGACATTTACCATTGCAGTAAAGAGAGGGTTTGAATAATTTTCCCACGTTGCCGAGGAGCCATAGGTGGTCCCAGCTAATTGTGACAGTTTCATGGATGTTGGGGGCATTGTGGCTGATTGTGATTATCCAATAGATGTTGTGTTTATTGAGTTGGAGGTGTTTGAGATGTTGGGAATAGCATGTACTATCGTTGTAGTGTCAAAGAAAGTGTTGCTCGTAGTGTTGGAAAGTTGATCACTGTTTGACAAGTTATGTGTGTTATTGATCTTAGGGTCTTGGGATGTTGATCTCAACATGTCGATGTCGAATCCTTTAGGTAATTTGGCTCCTTGACTTAAGAGTATGGCCAAGTATCTGTCTCTGTCGTATAGGACCATTTGTTTGACGAATTAAGAGGCCTATGGATCTTGTGCCACTACCTCTAGGTTTTCCTCAAGTATTTCACCATATTCATCTTTACGCAAGAATAGTTCAAATGGACTATTTGATGAGGGGTGTGTTGTTGTGAGAGGTTGGTCCTTTGTGTTGGCAAATGGATTGTCAAAAGTCTAGTTTGGATCATATGTGGGATTGTTGACAGTGGACGTGGGGTCTTGTCGAAAGTTTTCCATTTGTCTCCTTTGTTTTTGGAGTCTAGTTTCCACCATAAAATGATATTGCTCAAAATGGAGATGACAACTAAATGCAAGGATGACACTATGTGAAGTCTAAGTTCAAAATGATGACTAAAATGTGTAATGTTTTTTGGATTTTTGGGAATAAAATATGCATTGTCTAAACCTATAATGAAATTTAAGATAAGGGTATCTAAGCACTTCTAAACTGACTTCTTGTTTTTGATTTTGGTTACTAAAGGACTTTGCTGAAAATAACAAGATGACAAGGCCAATATGAAGTCCAAGATAACCTAGTTTCAAAAATAATGACGTTTGCAAATTGGTGCTGAGATTTATCTAATCCAAAGTATACAATGATTTGAAGCCTAGGGAAAAACTAATGTCAAATGTATGTACCTAAAAATAATGAATGGTGAAACCTATGGTGAAGAAAATGGAAAATAATGGACAAAAGTTTTGAGCAATTTCAAAATTGGTTTCTGACAAGATTCCTTTGGAAATAGTGTTTGATAAAATACTGACAAAGTGTGGACTCAGATTTGGATCTGTTTCAAGGTTTGATTCATGACAGGCGAATGTGTTGTTTGAAGCTGCAAATGCATCACAGTTTGTCAAATGCGGTTTGTTTTTGAGATTGCGGCTTTTGGACTTTCAGATGCGACTCAATTTTGCATATGCAGCTCTATAGTGTTCAGATGCTTCACGATGCATACAGATGTGGCATTTTAAATGTCAAATGCAGTTTAACAGAGCAATTGTAGTGCAAAAAATTGATTGCGGTTCAATAGATGTGACACAGTTTTGTTTGAAATTGATTTCCTTGTCATTTTGATGGAAAGTTTGATATGTTTGGTGTTGATTTTTTTGTTTAGAACTATAAATGTGATGAAACTAGCAAGCACTTGACAAACACAACATTTTGAATGTAAGCAATCGCATATAAGACAAGTACAATCCTAAAAGGCCAATAGGCCATGGGTTTGTATACTTCATATAGCCCACTGATATACCCTGGATTGGTGATAAACACCTTTCCTTCTTGAGAGTGGATAGCTTAGAATTTTGGTGGCATTGGCTCCCCTCCACAGCTCATTAATGTCATTCGAGCACACCAAATTTGGATTATTTGGGTAATGACATCCCAAGAATTGCTATCTCTACTCAAGGGGATCAGTAGTGAGTGTCTTCGGGCATGATACTGTACCCTGCACTATATCAAGCAACGACCAATAAAATAGTTGGACACTAAGAAAAATGGTGTTTAATACTGGCATTCCATTTATGGGGCATGATCCATGTGACGAGAGTCCCCTTTCGGATCCATCTCGTCGGAACCACACTCGTGATTCTTGGGTTTTCCCCAAGAATCCACTTTTATATACCGGTTGGAAGTCCCTTGGGTTCAGGGTGCTACCAGTCTGAGTCATCCTAGGGTGAGTACTTTTTCCCACAAGAACAGACCCAAGTTCTAGAGTTAGTAACCATTTCTCTTACACCCAGGATCGCTCGAAAGCGCAAGGGGAGAGGATACTTCGATTACAAATTCGTGAGGGTGACACAAAATAAGATGGGTTTAGTTTTCTGATCACCTAGTTTTCACAAGGTGAGAGCATAATCACCTACCACCTTCAAGAACAATCAGACAGAATCAAACACACATCCATTTTAAAAGCACCAAATGAAGTGTTTTCTACACTAGAAATCGCAAACATGTTGTTTGAGGAATGAATCTTTGACTAACATAGATGCAAAACCACAAGTTAGCAGTTTCATCCACCAGTCTTGGACCCACAAAACGTAACTGCCACACGCTGCGAAACACGATTAGTAACACGAAAGCCCCTACTGGGCAGAATGCAAAAAATAAAAGCAGAGTGCTAAAAAAAATAGAAAAGAAAAAAAATTTCAAAAACTCGAATGCAAATGAGAAGAAAACATTACCAGGTGAATGCATCAAAACAAAGCGAATGTGTCGCTCTGTTCATCAAATGCAGCTTGGTATTTCAACTGCAGCTTTCTGAACTACGATTGCGGTTTGACAGAGCGATTGCGGCATTTGGGTCTTCTAATGCATTGTGACACATCTGATGTGTCACGATTTTTTTTAAAAAAGACCGCGTCACTCCATACCTGTACCTACAAAAATGATAGAAAAAACACGAAAAGCAATACATAAATAATAGCAAATAACAGAGTCGTGTTCATGTCAGGTTCACCAATGTAACTAAGGGTAAATTTCTAAGGATTAGATTCAATGAATTGAAAGCACAATAAACCCAAAGAAGTAATGAAGTGCAAAGGAAAATAAATGAAAAACATAGAAAATAGAACAATCTCACCCAATGTCTTCAATCTCCATGGCTGATCTCTATTACACCTTCTAACATGTTGATTTGTATTGCCCTCAGATTGAGTGTGTGAGCAATCTTGACTATGTCATTGTCCTAAACAAGTTTTGAAGGATTTGAATCTTAAATTCCTATGCCTATGACAATATGATAAATGAAAATAATAACTATCAATGTTAAATGACTATAATGCCTATGTTGAAGTGATCACCAAATTCTGAAAAAAATTGTCATTTTATAGAAAACACAATTTTAAATGGATAGACGAGACAGACTCTTGACAGAAACCTAAAATCAGAGGACAAGATTTCATTTGATAATCCCTAATCAGGGTTTGGGTAAAATCCTTAAGTTAGCAGTCAAGATGTCACAGGAGAAAATCAAATCGGCGGTGGAGAAAAGAGGAGATAATTAATTTTGAAAATAAAGATTTTCAAAATTGAGAAGATAAAGATAGCCTACTTTGTGAGATTCATAAAAGATGGACTGAAAAGCAAATTTGATAAAATCAAGAACCTACTTGCTTTATTTTATTTTTGGAAGAAAGCTACCAATCAACTCAAAATATGAATTTTGTGAGACAAATAAATAGTCTTTTTTAGATTATTTACCAAAATGGAATGTCGGTTAAGATTGTGATGACATTTTAAATAATTTCAATTATTTAAAATGAGAGGAATATTAATTTCATCAATTTTAATAATTAAAGATAATTATTTACTTTAGTAGATATGATTAATAATTAAATAAATTAATGAATTTATTTAATTGTGAGGATTAGTGACATATTAAATAAATAAATAAGATTTATTTACTTTATAATCACGAAGAAATAAATGACAAAGGGTAATTAAATAAATTAAGAAATTTATTTAATTAAGGGAAGAATTAGACAATTAATGACGTATTTAACAAATAAATAAGATTTATTTATTTAATAATCATGAAGAATAAATGGACATGAATTAATTAAATAATTATGAATTATTTAATCAATAGTCGAATGTGGACCAAAGACAATTAAATGTCATAATTATGCTAGGACGAAAGTGGTAAAAATGAAGCTTGCAGGCCTAGGTCATTTTTAGGTGTCTACAATAGTATCACATACCTTCCTTGGCCTAGTGGTGTCTTTCCTTTTTAACCTTCTCCTTTCCATCGTACACCAGGTCCTTCCACTCCATCTCTGGAATCATGGGGGGATGCTCGTACTTTTTATTCTTCTCTAAATGTGACCTATATTGGTCCCTCGCATACTTTAGATATGTACCAACTTTCTTAAGGACCTTGGTTCGGTTGAATGTTTTATCACCAAACAATACAACTAAATGGTTAATGAGCTCATCTTTTAAATCTTGATTTTGGGCATTCCACCATGTATGTATGGTGAGCTCGAAGAGCTCCAATGTAATATCACTTAGATGTTTATAAAAAATATCATTTCCTACAAAATGATCATGGGAGCAAAATCCTCGGCCACCACAAGTGTGACCAGAAATGTTCCTATATTAGTAATACAGGAAGATCTAGGAAATGTTGCTAAAACATCACTAGTACTAGTGGCCTCTGTATCCCTAGGTACATGTCCTAATGCATGTTCTAGTATGTGTTTGTTACCAGAGGGTGCATTAATGGATGCCTACATGGAATGTGTTGTCAACACTTCAGATGACAATATAGGCACAGATGATGGCGTTAGATGATGTGATGTATGCGTAGGAAGATCAGGATGGACACTTGTACCAACCCTTACTCCTCGGGCAGCACTTGTATTACCCTGATCATGGCCAGGAGCATGATGAGGAGAAAAATAACCCTGTAAAAATAACACATACTTTAGTTCATGACATAAAAGAAAACAAAATATAAAACCATGAATGAACTTATGTTATAATTAAAGACCTCATCATAGCTTACTTGTAAGTTTTGTAATCTCTCATTCAATATTTTAACCCTCTCTCTTATCTCATCTATTTGAGGCACTATGGACATCAACTTAACCATTTCTTCTTTGCATTTTTTTTGGATCTTCTTTATCGTATCGAGAGGGTTTGTTGAATAAGCAATGTCATCATCACAAAATATTGACTACACCTCACTATGGATGCTCTCCTCTACTTATGATGCTTTTCCCAGATCAGTCAACTGCAACAAGAATATTAAAAACATTATTGAAATTAACCCAAAAAACTTATGAAAAAGATATAATAATAAAACATTTTGCTCATATGTATTTTGTACAATTACAATGAGGTAAAATTGTTGGGTAGAAGTGCTTGAAGATACATCATGATCTGTGCTTTGGTCTAGAGCCTTCTCCTTACCATCATTGTCTCCATGTGACAAAAACTAAATATAAAAAAATTTACTGAAATGAAACCAATAGACTTACAAAAAAAACATAAGAATAAAATGGTATATTGGAGTCATTAATTAGAGGTTGGGTAAAATGGTACATATTACGTACCACCCACATAGTAACTATAACTGAGGGTAATTTTCTAAGGTTTAGATCAAATCAATCAAATCAATATAAAAGACAAAAACCCAATGTGATTACAAAGAACAAAGGAAGCAAAATGTAAAAGACCAAGTATACCTAATAATTGTTGAAGCTTCCATGACTCACCTTCGTAACACCTCCTTACTTGCAGGATAATGCTTTGACCTCAGATTCGTCATGCAAGCAATCTGCAAATATATGCCTATGTCCTACACCAAGCTTTGAAGGATTTGCACAAATGCCTAATGCCTATGTCTATGACAAAAATAATTCTAAAATGCCAAATTAATCTAAGTATTAATATGCTAGAATATTGTAATCTATGTGCATCTAATCTAGAAATGAGAGCAAAATGGCATTTTATAGAAAATTCCATTTTGAATGGACAGACAAGATTAATTTTTGAAAAAAACCTAAAATCAGCGGACAAGATTTAATTTGACAATCCCTAATCAGGGTTAGGGAAAAATCCTTAAGTGAGTGGTCGAGATGTCATCTAAGAAAATAAAATTGGCAGTGGAGAATAAATGAGATAATCAATTTAGAAAATAAATATTTTCAAAAATCAAGGACTACCTGATTTGTGAGATTCAAAAAATCAAGAAGAGAAGAGTTGGACTGAAGATTAGATTTGGAAAATCAAGAATCTGCCCGATTACTTAATTTTTGGAAGATTAGTTACCATTTTGAATTAAATTAATTCAAAATAATGATTTTGTGAGACAATAAATAATCTTTTTCAGATTATTTACCAAAATGGACTCAGTTAAGATTGTGATGACATTTTAAATAATTTCATTTATTTAAAATAAGAGGAATATTAATTTTGACAATTAAATAATTAAAGATAATTATTTAATTTAGAAGATAAGATTAATTAATTAAATAAATTAATCAATTCAGTTAATTATGACAGTTAGTGACATACTAAATAAATAAATAAAACTTATTTATTTAATAATCAGGAAGAAATATATGATGAAGGGAAATTAAATAAATTAAGAAATTTATTTAATCAAGAGAAGACTTAGACAATTAATGACGCATTTAATAAATAAATAAAATTTATTTATTTAATAATCATGAAGAATGAAAGGACATGAATTAATTAAATAATTATGAATTATTTAATCAATAGTCGAATGTGGACCAAGGACATAATTAAATGTCACAATTATGTTGGGACGAAAGTGGTAAAAATGAAGCTTGCAGGCCTAGGTCATTTTTAGGTGTCTACATTTTGCTCCTCTTTGTCATAATGTTGCTTATCGTATTGTGACAAAGAAAGCAATTCAAAGCCATGCCTTAGTAAAGGTATAGAGTATCATTGCCCCCTCAGAATTTTTTTAAAATTTTGTGTCGGTGACAGAAAAATTTGTAAAGGGTCCCGATAAATCCATTCGATGACAAGAAAAACAATAGCGTAGTCAGTTTTGAGTTCTGAAACGTTTAAAGCAGCTAACGAGGAAGTCAAAGTTGGTCAAATGAGCCTCCAGTAATAACCTCATTTGAGAAATGTCATTTTCACTTTATAAATAGATTGACAAAGGGGTAAAAGTCAATTCATTTTGACTATTTACTTTGCAAACTTTGAGAGCCCAAAGCGAAAAGGAGCACAACGAGGATGGTTATTCCAGTGACAAAGCATCGCGGTGAGATTGTTCAGAAATTCAGATGGCCAAAGGGCTCAGAGCCAATGGTATGTACCCTTGTCTTGCTCTGTAATTTTTTTCTTTTGTGTGCCAATTTTAGGATTCTAGGGCAAACAACAACTACATTCACGTAAGCCGCAATCGTCCACTCATTCGACGCATATGATGCGTCGCGACGTGAATGACTAGCTAATCATAGGGTAGGCGAGACGTTACGACGCATTTGATAAAAACTGTGACGCATTCGCCTAACCGAATCACATATGAGTGTTGAAATGCCGCAATTGTCATTTTGTGCCGCAATTGCACATTTTAGCGATGCATTCGCCATCCTGTGTCACAATTGCCAAAATTCGTGACGCAATTACCATAATGTGACGCATTTGGGCAACTGAGCGATACAACTGTCATGTTGCGATGCATTTGATGATTTTAGAGACACATTCAAATATTTGCGACACAACAGCTATAACGCGATGCATTTGATTTTTTTCTTTTGCTTAGACCGATTATGGTACTTGTGAAACCCTTAATACTTTTGATGATACTAACAGTTGCCTAGAAAGTACTAATATATTGTTCATGTTTTTGTAGAGGCAACTTGCCCCTATCTACACATGAGAGAGCAGACCAAACACATTTTAGTTTGCTGACCAGTTGAGCCTATGGGAGCAGCGCCAATTGATGTGACTAGGGTTTATCTACGTTGCCTACATGCCTGCCATTTAGGCGAATAGGGGATTACTGACTGTGCTGTGTTAGCGTTGGAATTCAAAGACTTTCTCATTCTACCTACCGATAGGTGAGGCTACCATTACTTTGGAGGACGTCTATCAGATTCTGCGAGTGCTGATCTGAGGGGAGCAGATCGTCTACGACCCTTGCCATGGTGAGCAGACCTTCTGAACATACTACCAAGACCAGGGTGCAGGACTGGGCATCTAGGGTTATGAGATCGGATGGGAGTTCATGGCGGATCACTATAGTCACTTTGATGCATTCCTTGTGACTCTGATTGGGGGGATCTTGATTCCTGATCATCAAGGACATGGATTTCCTATTAGCTGGGGAGACGTCCTAGTTGGCATGAGACAAGATAGGACTGTTTATGCTTGGGGTCTTTTCTTACTGGGGACACTCTACCATCAGCTACATGATATTTCCTATAGGAGAGGAGAGAGCATCTCGTGTGGGACTACGTTGATGATGATATGGGCCTGGGAGCACATATCCATATTTCGTCCACTGATTAATAGACCATAGTTGGCCGATGGTATGCCCTATGCTTATTACTATGCCGGTGCCTTACAGCAGACCCAGATGGGTGAGACAGATTGGTGGTGGAATCAGATTGACACGATGGTGTCCTTTATCTGGAGGTTGTATCGAGACTGTGGACAGGGATGACGAGGTAGACCACTTGAGCCTTTGCAGATAGTACCGGTATTTAATTGGTCAGACAATGCAAACTTCCCTGATTATTGAGATGTATTTACCACAATGTGTCCTGAGACAGTTCAGAGAGCAGTAGGGTGTACTTACAAGGAGAGCCGAGTACACTCGATCTTCCAGAGAGTATGCTTGGGGACCAGCCATCCCAATGGCCTTTGCAGAGCAGCACATTGACGAGCTAGGAGCCTAGGCATGGGGATGGAGGGGAGGAGCAGCCGATCCCGGGATGACAGTCGATTATGACTTATGGTGGCAACACATAGGCTAGTGCCATTGACCGATCTGGATGGGCCAGCACCAGTAGACAGATGATCAGTGATACCTTGTGTACTGAGGGCCAGGCGAGGTGGCAGGGGGAGAGATGGAGGCTGGGGCATAGGCAAGGATGGAGGCAAAGACGGAGGCTGAGGTGGAGATGGAGGCAAAGATGGAGGCCGAGGTGGAGATGACAGAGATGATGGGGATGATGGGGGATATGGCCACCGAAGGAGGAGAGATGGTCAGAGACAGAGCTGCAGATTGCGACACCATGTGGCGAGGGTAGCCTTAGATGCTATCCCTAAGGTTGAGGAGGAGGGGGAGAGGGAGGAGCAGCCCAGATAGGAGGGAGAGGGTGAGGAGAGGTAGGAGGGGGAGGTGGAGGCCGGGAGATAGGAGGAGGAGGTGGAGGTGCAGGTGGAGGTCAGGAGATAGGAGGAGGAGGTGGAGGAGGAGAGACATGAGGAGGATGTGATGATAAGGATGATGCCATGGATGAGGCCAAGAGACTCCTTAGATGGCAGATGGTGGAGGGAGAGGAGGAGATACCCTCCAGTTCAGTGTTGCCCCATGATGCCATGATAGATCAGAGGGTGGCCAACCTATAGCAGAGACTAGATGAGAGCATGGCCCAGGTTAGATCTTTACAGTCAGAGTTAGAGGTAGTCCGGGTAGAGCGGGATTAGGCAGTGATCCGCCAACAAGATTCAGCTCAGCTGTGCACACAGTTTGTAGCATTATGTATAGGGCTTGTAGGGGACATGGCTCATGAGCTAGCTAGGGTGAGCATGAGATTGGGATAGTATTGGACATTATATGAGCAGGAAGTGCCACCTAAGCAATGGGATCCTACCTTGTCACGGTCACAAATGAGGACATGAAGGAGTCACACCAGTGTTAGAGGATCTACCTTGATAGGGCACACATCAGTGCACATGTCACATCACTCACGCTGGTATACCCTGAGTCACCATTTAGGTCATAGCCATGGGTCTACTGGTTCAGTGCAGAGATCAGTACAGGCACAGCCACCAGTGGTTGATCCATCGACTTGTTAGAGTCAGGCTGCAGTGACATCACAGGTATCTATTGCCTTAGAGATGGTGCCTTCCTTCTCAGTTCCATTAGTGGCACAGGCAGAGGTTATGACAGGTTCACCAATCAGTTCAGTCCCAGTTTTAGAGTTGTATCCGCCACCTTCTTCACCACGAGGGGATGATGAGAGTCTACCCTAGGGGCATTTTGTTATTATGACACACTATGTATAGATTATTGAGCGTGCGAGCTCCATTTTTGGGATTTCCCATGACTTTATCCTATGACATTGTACATTTTTGAGATGATATGATATGATGATGTGGTTTTGATGTGGCCTACATGTGTTATGTGATGCTCTTTGATTTAATGTATTATGATATGTATGATGTATGATGTTGATTTATGATGTAGCATGCATGTCCTATGATGCTTATTTATGATTTTGATGACATGATGATGCAATGCTTACTTATGTGAGATGATAATGATAATGATGTGCATAAATTATTTAGTAAAAGATGCAATGTTGATGACAATGTTAATGCAATGTTTGTGATTATGTATATGATTTAATTCTATGGATGATGTACGTATGGACCTAATGCAATGTTTCTATGATCATGTATGAACTTATGTTTTTGGATGTCACAGGATATCATTGTGAGATGGATGAGAGAAGACGACGAGACTGATGAGAGAAGATGAGCAAACCGAAGAAGAGGAGATGACTAGACCAAAGAAAATGCATGTTAATTCCTAGACCAAATCCTTCAAAGCTTTACTGTAGGACTTTAATATTTATTACTCTTAATCATCATTGGGCATACTATTGTAATGGCCAAGAAACACCATGATATGACATAGATCAAGGTGTGCAAGGTCGTACCATCACGTAAGACAAGCAGTCACTGACGAGGATGATCATGACTCATACTAAGAGCATGATTGCCCCCATCTTTTTTTCATAATCCACCTCAAGCAAAAAAAGACAATGACAAATCATGAAACATCCTTGCTTCTCTAAATCCTATTTCTAGGACATCCTTGAGAAACTAGTGGCATGAATGTCAAAATACCAAAATAGAGCCCTTACCATGATATGTTGTTTTTCTAAATCCCAAAATCAGGACCTCGCTGAGAAACTAGTAGTCATGCGTGTCAATCATCATGATATGTCGCTACTTCTCTAAATCCTACTTATTGATATCTCACTGAAAAACTAATATCATGATAAAAACTAAAAGACAATTGTCAAGTGTTTGCCAAGTGCATCTAGATATCCATTCTTGTAATGCCCCGCCATGTGAACCCCAAAGGACAATTACACGATAATTACAGCATAATTTTTTTTTTAAAGTTAACCTAACATACATGTAATACGCATTAAGTCATGACATAAATTTCATGTAAATAAATTCACTAACACATACATCCCTTGGGGTACACGAGGAGTCATTACGCGACTTAGATCCACACAACGACAATAAAGAATAAAAGCTAAAGGTATAAACCATAACAAAATAAACATTAACAAAGGTAACATGTACATGATAAATCATTGATAAGAAACCATCTGTGTACATGAATACAACATATGCATGATTAACTTAACACATTGAATAACAACTGTCATGGCCAATATCCACACCAAGTTTAACGTTTCATCACAGTACAATGTTTAAGAAGTACAATGATACAAAAGTGTTCCAAATATGAATGGAACCCATACACAAGATAACATGATACAAATAAACCGATGAATACTCAGTATCAAACTGGCTCCAAGATAAATACAACTCTGAAGTTGCTGCAATAGCACCAATCCACACCTCTCGATCCTCGACTGGGGACCCAATGGGGTACTTAGCACGTTCCACCTAACCATGTGAGTCCGAAGACCCACCCTCCGTGCTAGGAGCTAACAAGAAAGAGACCTCAATTAAGAACATCCAACCAAAAGACTCAATGTCATACAAAAGTATCATAACACTCAGGAATTACAATGACATCCACATCCAAGAGTCATAAATCTCATCACATAAATCAAAGCAATGACCAGTAAACAAGTAACCAAAGGATGATCATGAAACACTTACAAATCAAACTGAATTGATAAACATAATACAACTCCAAATTGCAATTAAACAATACAATAACATCATATTATAGTATCATAAGAGTACAAGGTAATAAGTCAAATATCAAAGAGATCATACAAGACAACAAAGTACACCAAAGATAAAACCATAAATCATGTAAGAAAAAGGAACACTTCCAGAGGATTTCCAAAGAAGAAACATAATAAGGAGTGTTAGAGGAGAGTGTCATCACATGGCTTAACATGGATTCTCAAGACTACCTATTGCAAAGTGCCGCCTCCATCTACTGATAGATTATCCAGACAACCAAGCACTAGGAGCCACCTCCATCTATGGTTATCCAGGATACCTATCTCAAGGAACCGCCCCATAGGGTTGCTCATGCGGAACCATTAACCTTTCATGAAGACAAGGCAACGATCTTGCCAACCACGGCCTTCTCAATCCCCTTTAGCCTATGATAGCACTAAAAGGTGGATGAGGCATCAATTATCTTTTTAATGTGATTCTACCCACCCCCTAATTAATTACTTAGGTTTTCACTTATTAATCACACTCTAACAAGGGCTATCCTGGCACCCCTTTGTGCACTGACCGCCCACTTAGAGCGACCGCCCACTTAGAGCCACTCTCTCTCTAGGCACTCAAAACATAAAAACCAAGATCCAAGGGTTGTACAACATAACAACAACATTAGATCACAACAGAGAAACATGCGAGGCATTACCCATCTCGCTATAAACACATAATCAAAGTCTCAACAATTTCTGTACAACCCTTTTTAAATCATGATACCAAAACACTTGCCACTTCAAGGCACATAAAAGAGAGAACATCAACTGACAATCATCTCAAACCTCTGGAAGCCAAAAAATGACAATCCACAAATGAGGCAACAAGAGTAAGTCAATGATACGGGGCTTCAAACCAATTTCAACACCAACCCAATGAATAAAAGATCCTCAAATCAAAATAAACTAAGAAGGTCATATTCATCAGAACATCAAGGACTTCAAAATATTCAAAAGAATCCCAACCAAAATCAACTCAAGGAAAAATCACCTCAAGATGGAACATCAAATCATAAATTAACCACACAAACAAGCAATTACTATTTCCATGAACTTCACTTTTCCAAACAACCTCCCATTATCAACTAATCAGTAAGACATTTCTTCCACATATAAAATACTAAGTAATCACCAATAACTCAAAGTGTTCTAAGTTAAATAATCTATCAATTTCTTACTCACCTAAAAAACTATATTTAATAGACTACCTTTTTGCTAATCCACAAAGAGTGATAACATTATACTAGCATTTAAGGCTTCCTTTATATCTTATCCCTTCCATTATTGAGGCATCATATAAATCAAACTGAAGAAATCGTAGAGACAATAACCTACCGCTATAGGTATCCATATATCCATATAAAGACATTTCATCAATTTACTTCTTTAGAAATATTCCAAATAAATAAATAGAGCTATTACCTTTTTACTCACATATAACCATCTACATTACTACTGGAGCAATCCTCTAGAAATTTAATGTTTCTAATTCCACTAGTTGAGAATACAACAAATTCACCTTTCAATAAATTATCAAATACAAGCATTTAACGAAACCTTTTGATTAAGCAATTAACAATAATTATGACCTTGTCAAAGCATTATTCCTTCCCTCAAGACTAATTGCTCAACAATAGATATCTAAGTAGAATATTCCCTTGGGACTCTTATAAACAATTCCATATTAATTATTTTCAATTTTACTCTTCTACCTTGTTATCACTTACTAAAATAACAAACTTAAGAAACTTCTCAATGATATAACTAGGAGGTGGACTCAATACACATTAATTCTTTTGTTTAAAAACATGATTGAATAGTATAGCTTCACACTTATCTACTTCCTAAAGGTGATTCTTTTATTTTCCCAAAACTCTCACTATAGATTTGGAACTACCCTCTTTCTCATGAAAAAGAAAAAAATAGATGTTAAAATATAAATGAGTAAATAACTATTTTTCTACAACTGCTCTTAACTATACCCTAATCTTATAGTTGACGAGATTTCATGTATTCTACAGTGGCAGGCGGGTGAGTTCCATATTAAATTTCCACCTCTAAGAATAGTAAATCTGTATGTAACTAAATGTTATGCAATCTACTGCCTTTTATGTTATAAGGATAGTCTTTTTTTTTGTTCTTTTCCATATTTAATGCATATTAGGATGTCGATTGTGATACACTTTATCAAATTCCCAATTAAGGCATATAAGTGAACTGCATTTGAGGCAATTCATAGTGGTAGTTTCAAACAAGAAAAATGAATCAATAACATGATATGCGCAAGTCTAGAACAGAGTGAATGCAGTGATCAAAAGAGGAGGGGCACACACTAAGGATAATTGAAATGAAACATCCTATGAAGGGAAAGATATCATTTCAAGGAGAAGGGTGATGACAAGAGAGTCCCTCCAAGGTTTCTAATGTAAGGGCTTTAGAACCCATCAAACAATTAGCACCGGATGGGAGTAAGGCTGAATTTCTTAGCTTATATCAACATACCAAGGATAAATCGAACGTAGGATATAATAATACCTATCGTTCAAAATTAGAAATCATCATTGACAAACAACATATGGTATCACAAGTACAAATTAATAGACATCTCCTTTATGATCGAATGACTCAGGAATGCTTAATGCCAAGAAGATGGTGTATGCTATAATCCTCCATATTGCACAACTACGGTATTCCAGAGGAATCAACATATGCATTTCCCACTCCTTAATCTGAGCATATATGTCAGAGACATTCATTGTTAGAGTAAGCCTGCAGATGTTTCGTGAGGTACCAGCAATATCTATTTAAACCTTTAAACTTCCTATTACGTTCAGGCATCACAACTAAGACAGGTTGACAATAAAATCAGAGAGATTACTTCAAACCTTTAAACTTCCTATTATGTTCAATCACGCGGCTGAGACAGGTTAACAAGTATATCAGAAAATGGATTTTAGACGTTGCAGCTGAGACAGTGACAGGTTTCAGGGAGACTATTTAATTCTGTACAATGCCTCAACTCTAAATGCTGAAACTGTGACAGGTTGCCAAGTAAATCAGAAAGTGAATATTGGAATTTGGAAATATCGCCATTTACTTGCATTATTATCAAATCCCAAATGTTATCCACAGGACTAAGTACGTGACTTAAGAGAAATAAAACCCATTTCACATTCTCTACAACTTCCATATCCACATAGCTAGCAGAGAGACATTGTAAGAGATAAAAACTATGTGATATTATTGTCAAAACGTAATGAAGGGAAATATGATATCAGGTTAAACAATGAATTACAGGGATCTCAAACCTAGAACTATTACAATGATCAACCTACTTGAACCAGGTTATGCGATATTGTCTATCAAGTTGACAATAAGTTGAATATTTAGTCAGTAGGATAGGGCTACTGCCCTTTGGATGATACTTTAATCATTTGGGAAAATTTTAGATCACTGATCCAAACAATAAATGTCGATTACTCTGATTTTTAGAAATGATCAAATATGTTCACAATCAATAACTATTAAGTTTAAAGGAATGGAGTTGGGAGGCATTCACTTATTTGCACCCAAAAGATAAAGCATATACAAGATTCCCATATTGCACTCTTTCAAGGTAAATACAAAGGAAATGATTCCATGCAATTTTTAAGTGTTACCTAGAAATTTGGTTACATTTTCTCTGAGGCCGACGTGGTGATCTCTTTCTTCCTCGTTCTACCCTCCTCCATCTTGCTCCATGCTAGCTGATGGAACCCACCTCTCAACATCATCAAGGGTTATGGTGCCATCTCCCAAGCAATCCAGCCAACCAAAAAGGACAGGGAAATATGTTAAGTCAGAAGTAATGTTCCATTGCAAGAAAAATGTTTGATGAAACCATTTGCATCCCCCTCGCACAAGCAGACATGACCGTACTGCTAATAGACTCCTTCCATTGCCTTCTCCAAACGTGAAATGTAATTGAAGAGCCCCGACTTCCTGCATTCCTTCAGTTTCCCTTTTTTTGGGAATGGCGGAATCTCCCCCGAATTCAAATCAGACAACCCCTCAAAAAATTCTCGAAGATCAAGATCGCCCTAATCGGAGGGTTTTATAGATTGAAAAACATCTTGCCCTTTTTGCATTGGAATTTTCTTTGCAAATAAGAAATTTGGGGTTAATTCTTCAAACAAAAGTTGACAGATTTCGAGTAAATCTTGACTGATCTGCACCCCAAGCTTAATCAATCCCTTCGATACTATCCTTTTATCCCATACAAGAGTAGCCTCTCTTCCCCCTTATTTTCTTTCTTGGTTAGTTACAAATCAAGAATGAATCCCTAACCTCTTCGTATCTCCCCCTTTCCTCCAGAATAATTCTTGTTTAATAATTTGTTTCACGGAGTCTTTTCCACTCCCAACGAGAAACCGTTCAACTTCCAATAGTTATGATTGAATGCCAGCCACTACCCTCATTATTTTTTATAATTGACTCTTTAATATATGAACCAAATATTTAATAATTTTAATCTTTCTTTTATTTACAATAGCATATATTTATTTTGAATAAATATTTTTACCTTAATTTAGTTAAACTTAAGTACAATTTTAATATTTAATCCTCTTTAATATTTTCTCACTTTTTAATTTATTAATTGAATTTAATCATTAAATGATAATTATCTTTCCTTATGTAATCTGATTACTTTCAATAACTAACTCCCGATGATAATTCAATTAATATTTATTATTGAACCTAATTCCAAATAAACAAATAACCTTACAATTAAATTAGCCTTATTAATCAATTCCAAGCATATTATTAGTGTTATCTCATAATCTTAAAATTAAATTAAATAATAAAATCACCACATCGACATGAGATTACCAACAACTAATAACACTTTTAACAAAGGAAAATGACATGACCAACCAACAATAACTTACTTGACGTCAACAACGACCGAAATGGAGGGCACTACATCCTCCCCCCCTTAGGTATCGACTTACTTCTGGAAGTCGATCTCAAGCATAATCCACAAACTAACAATAATATTAACAAACATAATCACATCAACACCACAAATCAAATCATCAATTCAACGTCATCAAGTAAGCAATGAAAATTAAACAAACCAAAATAAGGAAATGATACCAAAGGATAATAGTGATGGTTTGGCAACCAGATCAAATGTCAAGCACTAGGACGGAAGATGAACTAGGTTGGGAAGACTTTCTTGTCAGCTCCTATGTTCAACATCAAACCCATTGGGTGTATATGATGCTCACCCTATCCTGACAATGCAGGTGGAATCGAGACTTAGTTCCTGCAATCCTGCATGTAAACAAACGTTGCGCACAATACATGTATATCACAAATACATCATGAGAGTAACTCCCAGCATAGTAGGGAACTCGTGAGTGAGTGATACCACACTGTCCCTCCCACCAAACCACACATAATAGTCAAAACAATTCTAGTAACTCGTAAATAGTTTGCTTCTTATTAGTCAAGCAATATTTGCATAAGGATGCTAACCATAAACCTAATTCATCTACTATATCAAAATTAATTACCACTTGAAATTATAAGTATCGATACCTACATATTACAATTGAATTACCTTCATTGCTACGTTTATGAAGCCAACTTCATGTAAATCAAAAGCTACCATAGAACATTGCACATTAGTACCAATAATTCAAGTCGCATCTTAACCTCAAGATACTATATTCTATTAAAATTCATAGAATAATTATCCACAAAACCTCACATCTCCATTAAAACTCATAATTTTCACACAAAGAACTCTACTTTAACCATTATTCAGCACCAAATCTCACATCAATTTCAATAAAAAGGGTAAACTTTTTACACCTTCACAGATTCCAGAAGACATAACTCATCACTCAAGGACAACAAAATCACAGATTCCACGCAAACTTGACATATTCACACACATAAAACACATCACAAAGAAAAACACATCACACTAAAACAAGGGTCTATAGAGCATCCCCGACAGGAAGGATATCAGTGCATTGCGCACTACACTGAGGGTCCTATCCTTTCCCATCAGTTTCCTGCACCATCGACTCGACACCGGTTAATAGTAGAAACTCAGGTTCACAACAATCAAAAAAGAAAAGTGAAACTCAAGACGCACGGGTCTAAGCGCAAGGTTACATAGTGAGCACACATAGTGCCCAGTGTATGAACCTATGCTCTGATACCAATGATGTAATGCCCCGCCGTGTGAACCCCAAAGGATAATTACACGATAATTACATCACAATTTTTTTTTTAAAGTTAACATAACATACATGTAATACGCATTAAGTCATGACATAAATTTCATGTAAATAAATTCACTAACACATACATCCCTTGGGGTACACGAGGAGTCATTACGCGACTTAGATCCACACAACGACAATAAAGAATAAAAGTCAAAGGTATAAACCATAACAAAATAAACATTAACAAAGGTAACACGTACATGATAAATCATTGATAAGAAACCATCTGTGTACATGAATACAACATATGCATGATTAACTTAACACATTGAATAACAACTGCCATGGCCAATATCCACACCAAGTTTAACGTTTCATCACAGTACAATGTTTAAGAAGTACAATGATACAAAAGTGTTCCAAATATGAATGGAACCCATACACAAGATAACATGATACAAATAAACCGATGAATACTCAGTATCAAATTGGCTCCAAGATAAATACAACTCTGAAGTTGCTGCAACAGCACCATTTCGCACCTCTCGATCCTTGAATGGGGACCCAATGGGGTGCTTAGCACGTTCCACCTGACCATGTGAGTCTGAAGACCCACCCCCCGTGCTAGGAGCTAACAAGAAAGAGACTTCAATTAAGAACATCCAACCACAAGACTCAATGTCATACAAAAGTATCATAACACTCAGGAATTACAATGACATCCACATCCAAGAGTCATAAATCTCATCACATAAATCAAAGCAATGACCAGTAAACAAGTAACCAAAGGATGATCATGAAACACTTACAAAACAAACTGAATTGATAAACATAATACAACTCCAAATTGCAATTAAACAATACAATAACATCATATCACAGTATCATAAGAGTACAAGGTAATAAGTCAAATATCAATGAGATCATACAAGACCATAAAGTACACCAAAGATAAAACCATAAATCATGTAACACAAAGGACCACTTACAGAGGATTTCCAAAGAAGCAACATAATAAGGAGTGTTAGAGGAGAGTGTCATCGCATGGCTTAACATGGATTCTCTAGACTACCTATTGCAAGCTGCCGCCTCCATCTACTAACGGATTATCTAGACAACCAAGCGCTAGGAGCTGCCTCCATCTATGGTTATCTAGGCTACCTATCTCAAGGAACAGCCCCATAGGGTTTCTCATGCGGAACTGTTAACCTTTCATGAAGACAAGGCAACGATCTTGCCAACCATGGCCTTCTCAATCCCCTTTAGCCTATGATAGCACTAAAAGGTGGATGAGGCATCAATTATCTTTTTAATGTGATTCTACCCACCCCCTAAATAATTACTTAGGTTTTCACTTATTAATCACACTCTAACGAGGGCTATCCTGGCACCCCTTTGTGCACCGACCGCCCACTTAGAGCCACTCTCTCTCTAGGCACTCAAAACATAAAAACCAAGATCCAATGGTTGTATAACATAACAATAACATTAGATCACAACAGAGAAACATGCGAGGCATTACCCATCTCGGTATAAACACATAATCAAAGTCTCAACAATTTCCGTATAACCCTTTTTAAATCATGATACCAAAACACTTGCCACTTCAAGGCACATAAAAGAGAGAACATCAACTGACAATCATCTCAAACCTCTAGAATCCAAAAAATGAAAATCCACAAATGAGGCAACAAGAGTAAGTCAATGATACGGGGCTTCAAGCCAATTTCAACACCAACCCAATGAATAAAAGATCCTCAAATAAAAATAAACTAAGAAGGTCATATTCATCAGAACATCAAGGACTTCAAGATATTCAAAAGAATCCCAACCAAAATCAACTCAAGGAAAAATCACCTCAAGATGGAACATCAAATCATAAATTAACCACACAAACAAGCAATTACTATTTCCATGAACTTCACTTTTCCAAACAACCTCCCATTATCAACTAAACAATAAGACATTTCTTCCACATATAAAATACTAAGTAATCACCAATAACTCAAAGTGTTCTAAGTTAAATAATCTATCAATTTATTACTCACCTAAAAGACTATATTTAACAGACTACCTTTTTGCTAATCCACAAAGAGTGATAACATTATACTAGCATTTAAGGCTTCCTTTATATCTTATCCCTTCCATTATTGAGGCATCATTTAAATCAAATTGAAGAAATCATAGAGACAATAACCTACCACTATAGGTATCCATATATCCATATAAAGACATTTCATCAATTTACTTCTTTAGAAATATTCCAAATAAATAAATAGAGCTATTACCTTTTTACTCACATATAACCATCTACATTACTACTGGAGCAATCCTCTAGAAATTTAATGTTTCTAATTCCACTAGTTGAGAATACAACAAATTCACCTTTAAATAAATTATCAAATACAAGCATTTAACGAAACCTTTTGATTAAGCAATTAACAATAATTATGACCTTGTCAAAGCATTATTCCTTCCCTCAAGACTAATTGCTCAACAATAGATGTCTAAGTACAATATTCCCTTGGGACTCTTATAAACAATTCCATATTAATTATTTTCAATTTTACTCTTCTACCTTGTTATCACTTACTAAAATAACAAACTTAAGAAACTTCTCAATGATATAACTAAGAGGTGGACTCAATACACATTAATTCTTTTGTTTAAAAACTAGATTGAATAGTATAGCTTCACACTTATCTACTTCCTAAAGCTGATTCTTTTATTTTCCCAAAACTCTCACTATAGATTTGGAACTACCCTCTTTCTCATGAAAAAGAAAAAAAATAGATGTTAAAATATAAATGAGTAAATAACTATTTTTCTACAACTTCTCTTAACTATACCCTAATCTTATAGTTGATGAGATTTCATGTATTCTACAGTGGCAGGCAGGTGAGTTTCATATTAAATTTCCACCTCTAAGAATAGTAAATATGTATGTAACTAAATGTTATGCAATCTACTAGCTTTTATGTTATAAGGATAGTCTTTTTTTTTTGTTCTTTTCGATATTTAATGCATATTAGGATGTTGATTGTGATACACTTTATCAAATTCCCAACTAAGGCATAGAAGCGAACTGCATTTGAGGCAATTCACAGTGGTAGTTTCAAACAAGAAAAATGAATCAATAACATGATATGCGCAAGTCTAGAACAGAGTGAATGCAGTGATCAAAAGAGGAGAGGCGCACACTAAGGATAATTGAAATAAAACATCCTATGAAGGGAAAGATATCATTTCAAGGAGAAGGGTGATGACAGGAGAGTCCCTCCAAGGTTTCTAATGTAAGGGCTTTAGAACCCATCAAACAATTAGCACCAGATGGGAGTAAGGCTGAATTTCTTAGCTTATATCAACACAGCAAGGATAAATCGAACGTAGGATATAATAATACCTATCATTCAAAATTAGAAATCATCATTGACAAAAAACATATGGTATCACAAGTACAAATTAATAGACATCTCCTTTATGATCAAATGACTCAGGAATGCTTAATGCCAAGAAGATGGTGTATGCTATAATCCTCCATATTGCACAGCTATGGTATTCCAGAGGAATCAACATATGCATTTCCCACTCCTTAATCTGAGCATATATGTCAGAGACATTCATTATTAGAGTAAGCTTGCAGATGTTTCGTGAGGTACCAGCAGTATCTATTTAAACCTTTAAACTTCCTATTACGTTCAGGCATCACAGCTAAGATAGGTTGACAATAAAATCAGAGAGATTACTTCAAACCTTTAAACTTCCTATTATGTTCAATCACACGGCTAAGATAGGTTAACAAGTATATCAGAAAATGGATTTTAGACGTTGCAGCTGAGACAGTGACAGGTTTCAGGGAGACTATTTAATTCTGTACAATGCCTAAACTCTAAATGCTGAAACTGTGACAGGTTGCGAAGTAAATCAGAAAGTGAATATTGGAATTTGGAAATATCGCCATTTACTTGCATTATTATCAAATCCCAAATGTTATCCATAGGACTGACTACGTGACTTAAGAGAAATAAACCCATTTCACATTCTCTACAACTTCCATATCCACACAGCTAGCAGAGAGACATTGTAAGAGATAAAAACTATGTGATATTATTGTCAAAACGTAATGAAGGGAAATATGATATCGGGTTAAACAGTGAATTACAGGGATCTCAAACCTAGAACTATTACAATGATCAACCTACTTGAACCAGGTTATGCGATATTGTCTATCAAGTTGATAATAAGTTGAATATTTAGTCAGTAGGATAGGGCTACTAGCCTTTGGATGATACTTTAATCATTTGGGAAAATTTTAGATCACAGATCCAAACAATAAATGTCGATTACTTGGATTTTTAGAAATGATCAAATATGTTCACAATCAATAACTATTAAGTTTAAAGGAATGGAGTTGGGAGGCATTCACTTATTTGCACCCAAAAGATAAAGCATATACAAGATTCCCATATTGCACTCTTTCAAGGTAAATACAAAGGAAATGATTCCATGCAATTTTTAAGTGTTACCTAGAAATTTGGTTACATTTTCTTTGAGGCCGACGTGGTGATCTCTTCCTTCCTCGTTCTACCCTCCTCCATCTTGCTCCATGCTAGCTGATGGAACCCACCTCTCAACATCATCAAGGGGTATGGTGCCATCTCCCAAGCAATCCAGCCAACCAGAAAGGACAGGGAAATATGTTAAGTCAGAAGTAATGTTCCATTGCAAGAAAAATGTCTGATGAAACCATTTGCATCCCCCTCACACAGGCGGACATGATCGTATTGCTAATAGACTCCTTCCATTGCCTTCTCCAAATGTGAAATGTAATTGAAGAGCCCCGACTTCCTGCTTTCCTTCAGTTTCCTTTTTTTTGGGAATGGTGGAATCTCCCCCGAATTCAAATTGGACAACCCCTCAAAAACTTCTCGAAGATCAAGATCGCCCTAATCGGAGGGTTTTATAGATTGAAAAGCATCTTGCCCTTTTTGCATTGGAATTTTCTTTGCAAACAAGAAATTTGGGGTTAATTCTTCAAACAAAAGTTGACAGTTTCTGAGTAAATCTTGCCTGATCTGCACCCCAAGCTTAATCAATCCCTCTGATACTATCCTTTTATCCCATACAAGAGTAGCCTCTCTTCCCCCTTATTTTCTTTCTTGGTTAGTTACAAATCAAGAATGAATCCCTAAACTCTTCGTATCTCCCCCTTTCCTCTAGAATAATTCTTGTCTAATAATTTGTTTCACGGAGTCTTTTCCACTCCCAATGAGAAACCGTTCAACTTCCAATAGTTATGATTGAATGCCAGCCACTACCCTCATTTATTATTTTTTATAATTGACTCTTTAATATATGAACCAAATATTTAATAATTTTAATCTTTCTTTTATTTACAATAGCATATATTTATTTTGAATAAATATTTTTACCTTAATTTAGTTAAACTTAAGTACAATTTTAATATTTAATCCTCTTTAATATTTTCTCACTTTTAAATTTATTAATTGAATTTAATCATTAAATGATAATTATCTTTCCTTATGTAATCCGATTACTTTCAATAACTAACTCCCAATGATAATTCAATTAATATTTATTATTGAACCTAATTCCAAATAAACAAATAACCTTACAATTAAATTAGCCTTATTAATCATTTCCAAGCATATTATTAGTGTTATCTCATAATCTTAAAATTAAATTAAATAATAAAATCACCACATCGACATGACATTACCAACAACTAATAACACTTTTAACAAAGTAAAATGACATGACCAAGCAACAATAACTTACTTGACATCAACAACGACCGAAACAGAGGGCACTTCAATTCTTCTGATGTCAAGATGTTAGGTTTAATGATGATGAGATGCCCGAGTGTTAAAGCTTTGATGCTGCTCAAATGACAAATGTCCAAATTTGCCAAATTCAGGAAGGACACATCCTAAATAATATGAATGCCAAGAGAATTGATCTCCAAATTCCATGTGACGATGATGATGACGATGCCTAGGAAGGACACATCCTGAGGCATGAATGACACAGTTGGTTATTCAGAAGGACACATCTGAAAAATACTGATGTCGAGATGAGTGATCCGTAGATGTCGAATGACAGTGATGATGCCTAGGAAGGACACATCTTAAGGCATGAATGACACAGGTTATCTTTCAGAATGACACGTCTGAAGGTTAATCGAGATTTGACAATTTGATGGGGTATGATGGTTTGAGTTGTTTTGACCAAGTTTGACCGAAGTTTGGCTGAGTTTGACTTGGGTTGACTATTTGTCACTATATGTCGATATTGTCATGATGATATGAGTGACGTGCTAATGAGATTGTCATGCTGAATAAATGAATGTTTTACTTTGTTTTAGGAGTTTTCCCATCTAAAAAATGATTTTTTCGTGACCGGAAGATTTTTGACGTGTGTGCCAGTGTAGTGCCGTGAACCCTAATGGACTGACCTAGTGTGGCCTCGAGGGCTCATCAATAGATGGCCTTGCCTATGTTATACACTCAGAGACCTCATAGTTTGACACGACCAATGACTTTGTCCAAAGGACAGAAGTTTGAATCATGATTTTATTCTGACAAACCTAAATGGACTGACCTAATGTCTCGGGGACTCAAATATGAGTCTTGCCTACGTAGCAAGTGCGCAAAGATAATGTAGTTCGGACAAATGACAAAGACTAATTGACATGACTGACTTTGACAAGATATGACACTGCGTTTGCATTCTTCGAGCAATCTGATATTTTGTTTGTGGTTTTGTTCAGGACGTTTTATGATTTTTAGGTCTTTTTTCAAGACTTTTTACGATGTATTTGTCTTTCTTCAGGAATTTTTGGATGTTTTTGGTCCTTTTTTAGGAATTTTTATGATGTTTTTGGTCATTTTTTTTAGGACTTTTTACGATGTTTTTGTCTTTTTTCAGGACTTTTTACAATGCTTTTGTCTTTTTCAGGACTTTTTGATGTTTTTGTCTTTTTTTAGGACTTTTTATGATGTTTTTGTCTTTTTTCGGGACTTTTTGCCAATTGCCAGATCATGTGCAACATCCACTGTAGTTTCATGATAAAATTTTGCCCCCAGTTAGGTCCAAGACTTAGTCATTTTTTTTAAGGAACTTAGACAAGATGCTGTTGGTTTACTACATGGGCAGTCGTCGGGACTTGATGTCAATCATTTATTAACCATGACAGGTAGGGTAGAATGTGGTGGTGATTTGCGTAATAATGGCAAAAATACCTTTCATCCTAGGCCAAGGCAAACAAAGTGACAGTAGATGGTAGAGCAATGATTGATTATGCATGGTGCCTATTTGCCAGGTTTTCACCATGATACTTATCTAAAGCGCCTGTTTGCCAAGTTTTCACTATTGGACGAAATTTTCCTCTTTACTATTTTTTTGTCCTTTTTCATTTTTTTGGTGTCACCAAGATGCCTGTTTTCTAGGTTTTCATCAAGGCAACAATTTTTTACCATTTTTCCATTTTTTTTATATTTTACAGTTTTCAACTCAATCCTCTAATGCTATGCGTAGAACCTTCAGAGATGTAAACTGTTGATGGGATCTATTAGTTGTTCTCCATCTAGTGTGGCCAGCTGATAAGCTCCAGAACTAAAAGAAGATATGATAATGTAGGGACCCAACCAGTTTGGTTCAAACTTTCCCAGCTTTTCTCTGTCAACTTAGTTCTTGGGGTTCTACATGAGAACTAGGTCACCAATGTAAAACTTTCTGACCATAACCTTTTTATTGTAGCTGCAACAAAGACGGTTCTGATATGCTTGAAGATGATTCAATGAATTTTGTCTTCTTTCTTCTAGCATTTCCAGCTCGTGCAAGTATGATTGTCGATACTCCTCTTCATTAGTTAAACCCTTCAGGGAGACTTGTAACGAAGGAATTTCAACCTCAATGGGCAAGATGGCCTCGACACCAAAAACTAGGGCAAATGGAGTGGCTCATGTAGGCATACAAATGCTAGTTCGGTAAGCCCACAAAGCAGGGTTGAGTTGTATGTGCTAGTCACGGCCAGTGTCATTGATAGTCTTTTTGAGGATTTTGACAATGGTTTTATTTGACACCTCAGCTTGGCCGTTTCCTTGTGGGTAGTATGGAGATGAAAAATGGTGTTGAATGTGAAATCACTCACATAACTCCTGAATGTCTTGGTTTTTAAACGGACGTCTATTGTCAGTGATGATGGATTGCGGAAGGCCATACCGGCAAATGATGTAGTTAAGCATGAACTTGGATATTTGTTTTTCGGTAATATGTCAATGGAATGGCTTCAATCCACTTCATAAAATACTCAATGGCAGTGATAATGAATTTGTGGTTGTTGGACGAGGTTGGATGAATTTTACCCATGAGGTCGAGTCCCCATTGAGCGAAGGGCCAAGGAGAAGTGATTGGTCGAAGTTCCTATATGGATCAAATCACTGTGAATCTGACATTTGCAACAAGTCCTGACATATTCAATTACATCCTTTTCAATGGTCGGCTAATAATACCCAAGTCTCGTTACTTTCTTAGCTAGAGTAGGACCACTCGAATGAGATCCACATATATCGTCATGCACTTTGCATAATGTTGTACGTGCTTCGTTGGTGTTGAGACATCTATGGAGGGTGTCATCAAAACTATGGTGGTAAAGGGTGTCACTGACGATGGCATACCTTGCAGATTTTTGGATGAAGGACTTGCTTTGGTTATTAGATAGGTTCAATAGAAGGATTTGAGATTTTAGGTAGTCATAAATATCCTGATACCAGGGAGAGTTGGGACCAACAATTTCGCAAACCATTTCTAATTCTGGGATATCATATGCCAGCATTAAAAGTTGTTCTACTAAGAACTCAAATTTTGACACATTTTGAGGGATGTCCAAGAGAGAACCAATAGTAGCCATTGCATGAGCTGCCTTATTCTGTGTCCTGGGGATTTTTTCAAAAGAAATCAATTGGAAGTATGTCAGGAAACTATCCACCATCCTCTTGTAGGGAAGCAACTTCTCATCCTTTGTTTCATAGTCATCATTCACTTGGTTGATAACAAGTTGGGAATTCTTGAATATAAGAAATGTCTGAATTTTCCATTTAATTGCCATTTTGAGACCTATGACTAGTGCTTCATATTCAGCAATGTTATTTGTACAAGGGAAAGCGATCCGGAATGCCTTAGGAATTGAATTCCCCTATGGTGTGATAAACAAGATTCCAGCGCTTGAGCCATGACCAGTATGAGACCTATCAAAATATATCTTCCATGGTACCACCGGTTCCACATGAAAAATGGACTCATCAGGAAAATCAAATACTAGTGGATGAGTGACTTGAATCAATGCATCCGCCAGTTGATCTGCTATTACCTGTTCTTTTATTGCCTTACACTCGACATATTGTATGTCATACTCGCTTAGTATCATGACCCATTTTTCCAACCGGCCTATTAATGCTGCCCAACTTAAGAGATATTTTAGTGGATCAATCTTGGTGACCAGTTGTGTCTGGTGACTGAGCATATAGTGTCTTATTTTTTGGGATGCAAAGACAATAGCAAGGCATGCACGTTCAATGTTTGTGTAGTTCAACTCATACCCTATTAGTGTGTGGCTGATGTAATAGATGGCTCTTTCTTTTCCTTCATAATCATTTTGTGCCAGTAATGCCCCCAGTGCTGAACTAGTAGTCGAGATGTATAGGATCAATAGCTTTCCATGAATGGGAGGCATGAGGACTGGTGTTGACAGTAGGTAATATTTGATTTTCTGAAAGGCTTCTTGACATTTATCTGTCCATAGAAAGGGGATACCCTTGCACAACAGATACTGGAATGGGTGACACTTATCTGCCAATTGGGCTATGAAACGCTAAATAGATTGTACCCTACCTTGTAGAGTTCTGAGTTCACTAATTCCTCTGGGTAGAGGCATGTCTATGATGGCTTTAACTTTTGTTGGATCAACCTCTATGCCTCTTCAGGAAACTATGTATCCCAAGATTTTACTTGATGTGACCTCGAAATCACACTTCTTAGGATTTAGCCAAATTTTGTACTCTTCAAGTCTCTTGAAAATTGTGTCGAGCACCTTCAAATGATCTTTCCTAGTTACTGATTTGGCCAATAGGTCATCTACATAATCTTCCATTATTGTTTGCATCATGTCATGGAAGATTGTGGTCATAGCCCTTTGGTATGTGGCACCTGCATTTTTGAGACCGAATGGCATGACATTCCAACAATATGTACCCCACGGGCAAGTAAATGTCATTTTGTGCTGGTCTTCAGGAGCAATGCGAATCTGATTATAGCCAGAGAAACCATCCATGAGGGATAGCATCTCATATCCTGCTGTGAGATCAACTATGATGTCAATGTTTGGCAAAAAAAAGTCATCCTTTGGGTATGCTTTATTTAGGTCTTAAAAGTTTGTACATACGTAGATCAGCCCATTTGGATTTGTTACTAGCACCAGGTTAGAAATCCATTTAGCGTAGTCAATAGACCATATGAATTCGGCGTCTAGTAATTTCTTTAACTCGGCCTTCACCAATAGAGCAACTTAAGGGTGCATTTTGCGCAACATCTGCTTCACTAGTTTAGCATTAGGTAATAGCGAGAGATGGTGCATAACTAGTTCTAGGTCTAATCTTGGCATGTCAGCATAGGACCATGCGAAGTTGATTTTTTGTTTTGCAAATAATTTATGAAATTCTGATCTCTCGTCTTCAGTTAATGATGCAGCAAAGAGGACCATCTTGGGATCTTTTGCAGTTGATATGTTATCCTCTATTGTGTATTCAATAAGCATAGCTGATTTCTCTTGTTGCACAGGGAGAAATTCTAGTCCTCCATCTTTTGGTGCCTCAGAGAGGTTTTCACCCGCAGATACGTCCTTTATTTTTACTATTTTATCATCAAAAGGTGCCTTTCGGTTTTCACCTAGAGAAGTTTCATTTTTTATTTTATTTTTATTTTTACTTTTGCGACTAGAGGACAGAGTAGTCTCGCCGAAGTATGTCATGCAATCTAAATCAATGGTGAATCCTGATTTGTGGTCCCCACTGGGTATGCCTTCTCATAATCCCATAAATTTAGCAATTGCCTCATCATTCTGAAATCTGTCCAGGGCTGGCGGTCCTTGTTGGTCCCAATCGACTAGCTTAGGGTAAACTAAGGAAATGCCATCATCAATGTTGATGAATTGAGGTGAGGATGCAGACAACATGCAAATGGATTCAGTGATGTTGTAGATGAGATTATCATCATCCAACTCTACATCGGACTCTATCCAATATTCTCCTTCACTAGTGTCATATTCATTGTCAAAATAAGGGGTGAAGGTTTTAGAGCCCTGATTGTCAATGTCGTCTGATACTTCAGATGGATTGGACTGAAGGGGTTAAGATGATGGGTGTTGTATGTCATGGGAAGTGGTAATGGGACTTTGACTATTTTGTGCCTGCTCAATTTTGAATGTTTTCCAAAACCGTTATTTAGAGATCAATTCCCCTGGTTCGACAAACAAATCATCAAGACAACAGTCACTTAGGGATCGTTCTAAGCCAAATTCTCACTCTTGGGAGTCTGTTTCGGTGAGGGTTTCCTTAGTGCTCTCGACACTTTTTGAAGCATGTACTCGCTCACTCGAAAGTCCAATGATACATCAATTTTCATTGTCAGGTGATCCAAACCCTAATCCAAGATACTTCAGAATTTGAAAAGTTTCTATGGGTTCCCTTCGGCTAGTTTTATTTCTTCCTAGGCCACTAGTACCATCGTAGCCTTTAGCCTTCATTATGTCATAACCCTTTCCATACTTTTGAACTAGTAATGGGGGTAGTGCGACAATATCCTTATAGATCCATCCTGTAATGTTAGCAAGGTCTTCATTACTCATGTCTCCCCACTTGATAAAAACTATTTTCGGTGGAACTTTGAAAGTTTCCCTGGGTTCCATTCTGAAACTTGGTCAACCATATACTTTGGATACTTGGGTATTGTTGTTATGCTATATGTTGTATTTAGTTTGAACTCTCTGTAGCCAAGGTCCTAGCTTTTGACAGTGGATTCAGTCTTAGGGTTTGACAGAGGTGGTGGTGTGGCAGAAGATGTGGATGGAGCGGATGCAGAAAATGATGTCAGTGTGGATGGATCAATGTATTTGGATGACAAGGAGCCAGGTGCTTCCCGATTAATAGGCACTCAGTTTTTAGAAATACCCCTTAGGTTGGTACAATATTGGAAGGGGTTGGGGTCTCCGTATATGGTTATTTTCATGCTGTCAAATGGAAACTTTAGGCATTGGTGATATGTGGATGGAATGACTTTTAAGGCATGAATCCATGGATGCCTGAGCAAGATGTTTTATGGTAGCTCCAAATCCAGGACTTGGTAGGTTGTGTCCACAATGAATGGTCCCACTATGATAGGGAGAGAGATAACGCCCCATGAAGAGCATTCCTCATCATCATATGCTTTGATCACTATACTCTTTGTTGGGTCTACGCACGCATCAGAGAACCCTAGAGCCTTAACCAGTTTGAGGGAGCATATGTTCAATCTTGCTCCACCATCTACTAAAACTCGTCTGACTTTGTGCTTGTGGACAAAAGTTTCTATGTGCAATGCATCATTTTGATTGGTTTTAGGTGATGAGTAATCTTGATCCGAGAAGGTGACGTGGTGAGGCGTAGTGAGATATCCCACCATGGTTTAAAATTGATTGACATCGATGTCCTTGGGGATCGATGACTCAAGCAAGGTTTTATCTAGGATATCTTTGTGTGCAGGAGATATACGAAGCAGCTCAAGTATAGAGATTTGAGTGGGAGTCTTTCTTAGTTGGTCAATGAGGTTGAATTGACTTTTGGGTTTCCATTGCTTTGTGGTCAGGATAGGTTTTGGCTTTTTAGTAGATGGGCCAGGTATGGTTATTTTGGGTTGTCTAGCAGGAGGCAAACCAGCTATGGTAACCTTGCCACTACGAGTAGTAGTGTTACATTGGGGTGCTCTCTTTACTGTAATGGTATTGATGTATTCATTGTCAGTTCAAACATTATTTATAATAGGTCCACTAGAATAGTCATACTTGGCTCGAGCAAAGTTAGCTTGATTATTGTTCATCTATGGACATGACGTGGAAGCCTTATGAGAACCATGGTCCTACAGTGGATTCTTATGGATAGTATGATCTAAATTGGAGGCAAACTGAGATCCACCTACTTCAATGACTTGACTTTAAATAAGATCTTGTATTAGGTTTTTCAATTGTCAGCAATTAGAGGTTGTATGTCCTTTTGTTCGATGGTATTTGAAAAATGCATTGTCATTCCACCATGCTGGTTTGAATTGTCCTGGGTCATATGGTTTTGGTTCTTGAAGTACGATGACACCATTTTGGAGACATTTCTTAAGAACTTCTTCAATGGGTTCACCCAAAGAAGTGTATGTGTGACCTTTAGGAAATTGTCTCGTCTAACGGTACTGTCCCTGATTATTTTGACCATTTTGATTGTTTGAAGGGACATTATTAAGGGGTGTTGATGTTGATGTTGGTTTGTTTTGTTGTTGAACCCCTTTTAGGGCCAGTACAGGACCCACAATGTTTACAGTCTTGTTGTCAACAACACCGTCATTTGTAACGTGTTTATTTTTTATCTAGTATTTATTCTTGTCGGTGGTTGGATTGACATTTGTGTTTTTGGAACCATATCATAATTCTCCATTTGCGATAAGGGCTTTCTCAATCTGGACCCCTTTTTCGACTAAATCTGTGAAGTTTGTGCAACAATGTATTTGCAATGCATATTTTAGAGGCCCTAGAAGTGTTTGGACAAACATGTCGACTTTCTCCCTTTCAGGGATGTCAATGTGACATCGACTAGCAAGGCTTCTCCATTTTTGAAAAAATGAGATAAATTTCTCTCCAGCATCCTCTTGCGTGAGAGCACACAAGCTAGTGATCGAGGTGTCCATGTCGATGTTGTACGCATAGTTTTTTATGAATTTTCGTTTAAGCTCGTCCCATGTCTGGATATCCTTTTGTGTGGAAAACCATTCAAGGGCAGGACCTGCTAGACTTTTAGAAAAAAGTCTCATCAAGTATGTTTGTTCATAGGCAATGTCCATACAATTAGTTGCAAATTTGCGAACATGTTCAATGGGGTTTGTCTTGCCTCTATATTTTGTGAAATTGGGTGACACATATCCCAAAGGAAATGGAGGCATGTATAAGCTCATGTTCAATGGGTATACATTTAGGTCATATGATATTTTTGATTTCTTACCAGAAATGTATATGTTTTGAATAGTTTTTTCTAACCCCATCAGTCTTGTTTGGAGGGCATCCATAATAGGATCATTTGTGTTTTCGTACATTGGATTGCTTGGTACACCATAGGTTCCTATTTGTTTTACATGAATACTGGTGTATTGTGATATGGATTGTTGTGATATGTATGATGTGTGTGGATTGACGTGTTGTTGATATTGAAAGTTATGATTGGGTGTATGTTGGTGAGTATGAACATTAGATGAGTAGGTTGGGATGTGTCCCTCAGACATGAGTGTCATTATTTGGGGAATGTGATGACCATGAATGTTATGATGTGTTAATGATGCCATGGGTTGTGTTACTTGGCCACCTTATGCTAATTGTTGGGTTTTCACAAGGGGAATGTTTGTATTTGTACCTTGGGAGGCAATGACATGTGACTGTGTTGTCGTGTTAACGTTTTGTTGTTGTCCTTGAATAAAAATACATCCCTTGCCCCCTCCCAAAGGATTTTGTGAAATACCACTGAGCGGATATGTTGAAGGTGTACTCATGGTAGTAGATGTAGCTGTCAAGGGGGGGTTGTTGTGACTTGATGATGCCCCCATGACATTTATCATAGTGGTAAAGAGAGGATTGGAGTAACTCGACCATATTGCTGAGGAGCCAAGAGTGGTTCTAGCTAATTGGCATAGTGTCGTGGATGTTGTGGGCATTGTGGATGATTTTGATCCTCCAATAGATGTAGTATTTATTGTGTTGGAGGTGTTTGGGATGTTGGAGGTAGCATGCACTGTCGTTGTGGTGTCAAAGAAGGTATTGCTCGTAGTGTTTGGAGGTTGACCACTATGTGACATGTTATGCATGTTGTTGATATTAGGGTCTGGAGGTGTTGATTGTATCGTGGTAATGTCAAATCCTTGGGGTAATTTGGCTCCTTCACTCAAGAGTATGGACAAGTATCTGTCTCTGTCATAAAGGACCATTGTTTCAACAAATTGAGAGGCCTCTGGGTCTTATGTTGCTACCTCTAAGTTTTCCTCGAGTATTTGACTGTACTCATCTTTACGCAAGAATGGTTCAAATGAACTGTTTGATGAGGGTGGTGTCATCATTAGAGGTTGATTGTTTGTATTGCCAAATGGATCGTCAAAGGTCGAGTTTGGGTCATACGTTGGATTGTTGACAGTGGACGTGGGATCTTGCCGAAAGTTTTCCATTTGTCTTTGTTGTTTTTGAAGTCTAGTTTCCACCATAAATGAGATTGCTCAAATGAAAAGGAATGACAACTAAATGCAGTAATGATGCTATGCAAGGTCTAAATTCCAAATGACGACTAGGATGACTAATGTTTTTGGATTTTTGTGAATAGGATATGCAATGTGAAGACTTAAAATGCAATTTAAGACAAGGGTACCTAAGCACTTCTAAGCTCAAACTTTGTTTTCAATTTTGGTTACTGGAGGACTTTGTTGAAAATGATAAGGTGACAAGGTCAAAATGACTAGTGAATTTTCCTAACTAGACTTTTGAGTTGGAAAATCCCACAAAAGAGGACAATGACCGAAAAAGGGGTTTGATAGCTTAGTCCAAAAGAGCCTAGTTTTGAAAGCAATGATGTTGCAAATTGTGTTGAGATTTACCTAATCCTAAAGATGCAAAATGTGAACCTAGGGACAACCTAATGCCGAATGTATGCAACTAAAAATAATGAAGGATGAAACCTATAGTGATGAATGCAAACTAATGGTCAAGACTTTGAGCAATTTCAAGTTTGGTTTCGGACAGAGTCTCCTTGGAAACAGTTATTGACAAATGATTGACAAGATGAAGACTTCAGATTTGAGTTTGTGTGAAGTTTTAAATTGTGACAGGAAAATGTGTTGTTTGGGGTTTCAATTGCGTCGCGGTTTTGCGAATGCGGCTCAGGTTGAGAAAATGTGACTCAAAATCAGACAAATACGACTCAGTTTAGCAGATGCGACTCAATGACAGTCAATTGTGTTACAACGCATGCATATGCAATATTTGAAAGGTCAAATGCGATTTAACAGAGCGATTGTGATTTAGAAAGTTAAATGTGGTTTGACAAATGCGACACAGTTTGTAAAAAAATAGTTTTTGTTTTGTCATTTTTGATGGCAAATTTGATTTGATTGATATTGAGCATTTTGTTTGGAGCTGTAAATGTGATGAGCTTAGAAAGAACTTGACAAGCACAGTTTAAAATGTAAGCAAACATACATCAGATAAGCACAATCCTAGGTTAGGCCATGACAGTATTCGCTAGATTCCACATAGGTTTCCCCAACCGCATATCTGTAGCATGTGAATTCAGAAGCTTGGTTGCACGGGCTCCCCCTTATAGTGCACTCTCTTCTCAGGCCAACCAAGCTTCCAACCCCCATGAAACTCCCATGGTGAGTTGATCACCTCTACTACAAACTGCGAAAGTGTGGATGCCTTCACAACAATCGGTGCTGCACTAGCAAATAAAAGGTTTTTGGCTTTCTACACAAAGGTTTTTAGTTCGGGACCCCCGTTCGAGTGGCCATACATGGAGCAAGAGATTAATCACCATTAAGGTGTAACTCTGGCCTAATGAGGTTAAGCTTAATAGAGTTTAAGGGAGTACAACTTCATCTGTATGACACATCTGCACTCGCAATCTTAGGTTTTCCCTTAAGATTTACATTTATATACCAATTAAGGGTAGCTTGGCCTTAGCTCCACTACCAGTTTGAGTCACGTTGGGTTGATGAAATCCCTAGGCAGGCCCAATTTCTAGAGTTGGTAACCGTTTCTCTTACACCCAAGATTGCCCGAAAGCACAAGGGGAGAGGATACTCCGATATACCAAATTGTCAGGTAAGAACAGATAAAAATGAGTCTAGGTTTTTTTATCACCAAGTTTTCACAAGTTGAGAGCATACTCCCCTATCATTTTACAAACACATTCAGACATAGAAAATAGAGGTTCATTTTAATTGCACCAAAAATAAAATGTGAGTTACACTACTAAAAATGCAAGCACATTGTTTTAATGTCTGGCCTTTGACAATCGAACCTACAAGACAATCCGTTAGTAGTTTTAGTGTTTGTCTTTAACCCATGAAAATGAACCGCCAACAAGCTACAAACCTTGATTAGTAACAAAAAACCTTATGCTAGGCAGCATACAGGAAATAACCAGGTTAAAAAGAAACATAGAAAACTACAAAAGAAAAAAAAACCGAATGTAAACTAATAGAAAATCTTACTAGTTGAGTGCATCACGACAGAGCGATTATGTCGCTCTATGTATCAGATGCATCTTGATATTTCAAATGCGGCTTTACCAAGGTCGATTGCGTCACGATAGAGTGATTGCGGCTTTCCTATTTTTGAATGCATCACGACACATCAGATGCATCACGATTTTAAAACAAAAGTCATTGCGTCGCTCTGTACCTGTACCTACAAAATAGCAAAAAACACAAAAACTGTACAGAAATAACAAGAAAAATGGAGTCGGGTTCACCAATGTAACTGAGGGTAATTTTCTAAGGTTTAGATTAGATCAATCAAATCAATATAAAAGACAAAAACCAAAAGTGATTACAAAGAACAAAGGAAGCGAAATGTAAAAGACCAAGTATACCTAATTATTGCTAAAGCTTCCATGACTCACCTTCGTAACACCTTCTTACTTGCTAGATAATGCTTTGCCCTTAGATTCGTCATGCAAGCAATCTACAAATATATGCCTATGTCCTACACCAAGCTTTGAAGGATTTGTACAAATGCCTAATGCCTATGTCTGACAAAAATAATCTAAAATGCCAAATTAATCTAAGTATTAATATGTCAGAATATTGTAATTTATGTGCGTCTAATCTAGAAATGAGAGAAAAATGGCATTTTATAGAAAATGCCATTTTGAATAGATGGACGAGATTGATTTTTGAAAAAGACCTAAAATCAGTGGACAAGATTTAATTTGACAATCCCTAATCAGTGTTAGGGAAAAATCCTTAAGTGAGTGGTCGAGATGTCATTTGAGAAAATCAAATCGGCGATGGAGAATAAATGAGATAATCAATTTAGAAAATAAAGATTTTTGAAAATCAAGAAGATAAAGACGGCCTAATTTGTGAGATTCAAAAAATCAAGAAGATAAGAGTTGGACTAAAGATCAGATTTGGAAAATCAAGAATCTACCTGATTACTTGATTTTTGGAAGATTAGTTACCATTTTGAATTAATTCAAAATAATGATTTTGTGAGACAATAAATGATCTTTTTTAGACAGTTAAGAAAGTGATGACATTTTAAATAATTTCATTTATTTAAAATGAGAGGAATATTAACTTTGACAATTAAATAATTAAAGACAATTATTTAATTTAGTGGATAAGATTAATTAATTAAATAAATAAAACTTATTTATTTAATAATTAGGAAGAAATATATGACGAAAGGCAATTAAATAAGTTAAGAAATTTATTTAATTAAGAGAAGACTTAGACAATTAATGACATATTTAATAAATAAATAAAATTTATTTATTTAATAATCATGAAGAATGAAAGGACATGAATTAATTAAATAATTATGAATTATTTAATCAATATTCGAATGTGGACAAAGGACATAATTAAATGTCACAATTATGTTAGGACGAAAGTGGTAAAAATGAAGCTTGCAGGCCTAGGTCATTTTTAGTTGTCTACAGTAACTATGTTTGTAACTAAGTGATTCAAATTGTAATCTATTAGCAACTCTTCCCCTACAGTTATTTATTTTATCGCACATACGAATACACAGTTTCCCTCGCTTGCCTCGAATATGTAATTGGGTTGCTTATTTGTTCACCCAGGTCATGTACTATTTATAAACCCTACAATATTCCCTGATGCTTTTGGCCTTCCATCAATGTACATAGCCACTCCTTTATTTTGATCATAATCTTTTAGTTGTATATAATTTGCTGACAGTGCATACCTACACATACTTCATGTATATCGAACCAGTTGCATCCAATCTTTGTAATTGTAACAGGGTCCAACATACTCCATCAATTAAATAACTTTGTCGTAACAGACCTTTATGCCGTCCATACAAAATAGGCCCAAACCATGTAATGACAATGGTGCTATGCAATATATCCTCTCATTGACACAAAAATCAATGTTTATTGGAGGAAGTTCCTTGGGTACCCATTGTTTCCGTAGATGTTTGTACCTCAACGGCACCTCAACGTTGCCTATGCTCTCATCATCATAAGAACATGACCCCCCTTTAGCATGAAAAAATTCCATGCGTTTATAGAATTTTCTTCTAATCTGTTGACCTCTAGTTCATCTCCCTCTTTTAGACATACTACATGTCTCACTTCCCTCCTCTCTTCCTGAATTTCCCTCGCTTGAGGAAGACGGATCTGACAAATACCTATTTGGTGTCGCCCGCACTCATAAAGATGTTGGATGAAGTTCTTTCATTGTGATGTTATCCCAAGGTGACATTATGATTAATATATCATTTCATCACTAGAATTTCACAGGTTATAAGGTAATCAAGTCTTGATAGATTGCAAGCTATTGTTACTACCATCCAAATGTGTCCATCACAAATCAAATCTACTTAATGTTTTAGCTCCAAAATTTGTAACAAGTGTTAAATGTAAATATGGTCCATTAGTTACACAACCAAGGCCTCAAATGTATTCTCTAATTGTAATCAAAGGACTTTTTCTCTTCATTCAAATAAATAAACTTGAAGGGAAACACCACCAAGTGGTTTATTGGACACCTACATGACTAAAAATAGCAGCAAATTTACATTTAATTTCCATATGTCTAAATGGTTAACGGGGAGGAAGTGTGTACTAGGCCTGGTTAAGTCATCATAAGTTTATGCTTGGGCAATAATTTTTTTTAAGTCATCTTAAATCTTCCTATGTGTAATTGCTAGGAGATTTTTTGAGTACGTTTAAGGTAGGATGATTGATAGAAAGAGCCCAAAAGACTAGCCAACTTTCTCCATGGTATCTAGGTACACATGCTTGTGGTCTTCTCTTATTGATTGGACATGATTTAAAAGAACAGCTAGGAATTATTCATTTAACCTAAGGTTTTCTCATAATGCCATCATTGGAAAAGTATGATCAAATTCTTCTATTATGAAGAATTGGTCTATGTGCCTCTAGTAATCACTATAAATGTTTGTAGGGATAAAATGACTAATTGCATCAGGTAGGAGAGAATCAACTTTGAGTTCTTCAAAGATTATATTCCTCTAATCATAATTTTTAAGGGTTGTGTGTGGAGGAGGTTATCACTACCAAGAAGGGAGGAGACCTTTCCTTGTATTCTTTTATAATTTTCATTATTCTTATTTATTTTACACTTACATTTACAAATACACATACATATGCATTTACTGTTTTCATTTATTTCTCATGCAGTTTAATAGTTTGATCGATTTCATATTATATGTGTTGAAGATTTTAGAAATTCAATTACATTAATTTATGGATATGTTGTATCTATAACACTACAAAACCATATGCTCTTTTCATTTACACTTGCATTTAGAAATACACATTTATATACATAGCTATAGATTTCTTTAATGATATGTTGCATTTATTGTTCTAGGAGAACATCTAGTAATTGTATTTACATTTACATTTAAAAATACATATACATACATACATACATACATATATGTATATCTTTTGTATTCAGTGTTCAGAAACAACCCATTAGGTCTGCACATGGATAAAAATTCATAAAATCATATCTCCCATACATGTTTTGTTGAAACCTAGGCTTGAACCTCTCATTGCACATGCTTTTCTTCACAAAACTATTCAGGACATCAGCTATACCTTCTTTATTTCTCATCCTAACCCCTATTCATGCATCCTACAATTACAACAGTATCCATGGGGCCTCTTACACAAGCTACAGTAATCACAAAAAGTGTAAGAGCCCCTTTATATCATATTTCAACTACAAGACCCTCAAAAATAGGGTAACTTAGATCATGATTTGTTGGTGAACTGTATGGACAAAATAATTAGCACCAGCTCATTCTTGGAGTCTTTTGAAAGAGAAGTGAATCAGGTGGTAGTTAAGTACAAACCTTATAGTTTCAAGGTGAATGAGGTGATCAATTTTGATTAGCCAACTGATGAAGAGTACCAGAAATGGGTAAATGTATATTTAACTGAGGAAGAGTGAAAAGGAGTAGGCTGCTAACGGTTGACAAATAAGCTATTGCAGTTACAATAGATTCTAGTTTTGTTTTTTGGTTATAGTTTAGGTGTGGAATTCTTGAAGTTTTTTGTTGCTACATCAACCATTCTCAGCGGACATGATGAAACAGAAGATTCTCTGGGAAGATTGTTGTTGTAACAAATTTTTGGAATATCACAAGGTGGTCCAATTGACTGGTGACACGTGTGCTTTCTGGCCTAATGCCTTGTTGCTCCTTCTTTTTCTATAAGAATTATTTCAAGGCTAGAAATATGGGTTAGCAAGTTAGATATTGTTGGTCAAGTCTAGATGAAGTTACAGAGCAAATTGTAAAGTCTGATGGTTTTAGGGAAAATGCAATTTACGTTTTGAGTCATTCTATAGTAGGTTTTGAATTCATGGGGATTTTATGTTGTACGACAGTACTAGCATTTGAATTGATATGATTAATTCTAACTCATGTCTCTCCATTGTACAAGCATATCTGAATTTTGAATAAAATAATCAAGGGTTGTTTCGTTCATCTCACTGTTGTGGTGTGTATGATTCTTGTTTTAGGTTTAATTCAAGGAATTGATTAAAATGCTTGAATGGGATTGTAGGTGGATATATTTTGTATAAGGATTTGATAAGTAGTATTGGGTTAGAATACATATTAATGATATTGTAAAGCAATGTTATCAAGGATCTTATATGTTGTGTTAAATCTATCATAAACCCTTAGATGCTTATAAATTTGACTCCTCCAATGGATATATGGATTTGATCTAAGTTGTACTTATTTGTATGGTTCAGTATTTGTTTTCCTTTACCTAGAGCTTGCTACAAATTGCAAATCAATGACTATCTTATACTATGAAATGTTGTTGTAGTTATCTCATGCTCCAAATAGTTGATATTATTGATAAACAACCAATTCTATTCGGTATTATCCAATTATGTTGAGCTATTAAATGAGGTTATCTGTTGTTGTTAATATTGTTTATGATGATGGTGCAGAGGTTGTAAACGCATTAAGGGATCACCCTCCTAGGTCTTGCAGAGCCCAAAGTGTAGGAGGTCTTTCAAATCCTCGTCAGTTGGTCAAGGTCCTAAGAGCAACCCTTTATTGGAATTGGTAATTCCATAGGTAGATTAGAAGATCAACCTGCTTACCATAAAAGCAACCAACACCTTGCATATGTTTGTCATGGAGTTATTAAAGAAGAATTGTATGCCTCTATTTCCATTCATTAGATCTACCTTAGCCTGGCATATACTTGGGCTAAGTCTACAATTGCTTCAGACTCATGTGATGAAGATTGTGTGATGAAATCCTAGACCTCAACTAAGATGTGCGTAGATTATGGGAGTTTTGCCAAGACCTGAGGCTAGTGGATAAAAATGTGAAAGACCAAGCTATTTTATTTTTTCTATCTTATCTTATACCATTTTACGAGAATGGGGGTGCCAATGTACGAGAAGATCTTTGGAAACTAGGCATGAAAATTGAAGGTTAAAGAGAATGGGGGTTCCAAACTTACAGTATTCATTACCCCTTGGCCGTTAATTTTCCCTGAGTGCCCTCAACCTCATCCTCGATGCTGGTATTGACCTTGTTTTCACTCCAAACTCTTCCTTGACTCTAATATTGACCTTGTTTTCACTCCTCCAAACTCTTCGTCGGCATTGGTATTGACCTTGTTTTAACTCCAAAATCTTCCTCGGTGCTGGTATTGACCTTGTTTTCACTCCTCCAAACTCTTCCTCAGCATTGATATGGACCTTGTTTTCACTCCTCCAAACTCTTCGTCAGCGCTGGTATTGACCTTGTTTTTACTTCAAACTCTTCCTCAGCGCTAGCATTGACCTTTTTTTCACTACTCCAAAATCTTCCTCGGTGATGGCATTGACCTTGTTTTCACTACTCCAAACTCTTCCTCGGTGCTGGCATTGACCTTTCACTTCTCCAATTTGATGAGCTACAACCTGGTTTTGTTAGGTTTTACATTATGTTAATTAAGTTCAAAATTTTGGCACCATTTAGCTATGTTTTAATATTCTACAATATAGTTAAGTATATATTAGCTATATTTTACATAATAAATAATATAATTATTCAACTTATTATAATTATATATTATATTCTTTAACAAAATTATTAAATCATTATAAAATTATTATAATTATAAATTAATAATAAGTATATTTTATATAATACAAAATATAGTGGTATAATATATATATAATATAATAGTATTAATATATATATTAATAATGAGAGAGGAAAACTAAATTTTGATTGGTTGTTTCATGTCAACAATCAAGGATGGGAATGTGTCCTTGGGAGTTAGCATGCTCAAGGTGGCATGCCATTTGATTACAGATATGATAATTATCCTTTAAAGACCTCTTCAATGTACCCATTGCACACTTAAGGAGACAAAGATAAATATAGGGAAGAAAATATAGAGAGAATAATGACAAACATGCAAATAGGGGCTCTAAAAGATATAGAGGTAGAGATAAAGATAAATGGTGGTGTCCTGCTCTCCTGTCCACCTCCTCCCCTTCCTTCATTTCTCTCCTTTCTATCTCATTCACTCCATCTCTCCCTCCATCTCTCCTACTCTATATCTCTATCTCTATTTCTCTTTTTTTATCTCCCTCTCACTCCTCTCTCTATCTCTTTCTATCTATGTCCCTTTCTCTCCCTCCCCCTCTCTATCTCCCCCTCTCTATCTCTCACCATCTCTCCCTCCCTATCCCCCCTATCCATCGACTCTCTATCTCCACCTCTCTTCCTTTCTCTTCCATATATATCCCATCTCTCTTATATTGTATGTCTCTGTATCTCTCTCTCTTTCTATATACACATATATTAACTAAGAATCCATACAAGCATACAATAGTATATGTTGGTAAAACTATAATAGCGTTTATTAAACTATAAAAGTAGATTATTGTCACACTCTTCATTCAACATGAAATGCAAATGTATGGCAATTGTTTGTTGTTTTTCAAGTTTCATTAACCAAGCTATTTACTGGGTTGAATAAAGTTGTGTTATGACGCTTCATCTCTTTAAAATAATTAGACAATATTAGCAAGATCAGGAAGGGGATAAAACTAAACTCCTTCAAAATAGGGGTAGTTGTGGGTTTGTTAGTTTTCTTTGTACACTATATACTTAGTTCCTCTAGGATAAATAAGTAACTTTAGATCATTTTCTTAGTTGTGTATCCTAACTAATATAGAGTAAGCTTTTTCATTTTAATTGACTACTACATAATAGTTTATGTGTTGAAAGAATTGTTTCCATTTGTAGTTTTTACATTGGAATACAAATCATATTTAATTTCATGCCAATATACTTCTTTCATAAAGATATTTGTTTGAAATAATTGTGTTGGAACTATAAAAATCTAGTGTTTTTACATGAGTTTTCATTCATAAATTTCCTGATTTGATCCTACATTATGTATATTTCATCTATTTTTTTCCCTTTTTCCCCTCTGAGTTCATCCATGTCTACATTTGCCTCATTTTGGTCCTTGTCAATGTAGGTTCATTCTTGTCTCCCCAATCAATTTTTCATTTTTCCACTTGCATGAGTCTGTATTTCCTATCGACAAGACTCATTTAATGTCACAACGATTAAAGTTTGTATGCAGGTGGCATTCAGCAGGACTTCTGTATTGTCAAAGCTATTGGCTTTCTCCTTTGGGCTATCGGCGAGGAATTTATGTGGTTGTGGCAACAGTGGGATCTTCTATCGGCATATGTTGTGGCTATCGGGTGGTGTCTCACCAAGTTCTGTATGTCTCCCCGACATGTAAGCATGGAACGGTTCATTGGCATGAGTCAGATGGTCGGGCTAACGTCTTGTCGAATTCACAATATCTCAATGACGGATGCACTTTGGGATCCCTTCGGCGTATGTTGTGATCTGCGGCGAGAGGTCTTGGTGAGTTTCATTTGTCTCACCGACGATGCAAATGCTTTCTTCAAAATGACTTTCAGTAAGACTATGATGGCTTCGGTGAAGGGTCATAACGAATGGGTTGGGTCTTGCCGACAGGTAATGATGGCTTTCAGAAAAGGTTCTATTTTCTCTTGGTGAATGGGTATATGCTTGGGGAACTTTGGTAAAACATGGTGCACTCTATAAGAGGTCCCCTCGACATTGCTTTGTCTTGCCAATAATACACATGGGCACTCTGTTGATAGGAAAATCTGAGGGTCTTGGTGAAGATGTATAACAAGGGATGCTGCAGTATAGGTTGGGGCGATCATCGTAAGCTCTCGGTGGGTGACCTTCGGTCTCAACAATGGTAAATAGGAGGATCTTTGTCGACGTAAGAACTGCCATGTCTTGGCGAATGGAAAACAAATGGGGCCTTGTGGTATAACAAAGTGAAGTCTATGTGAGGTCTCCCCAACGGATGGAAGCTACGGCGACAGTAAATGAGACAAAAGGAGCATATCAGTAAGAAACTATTTGTGTCTCAGTGATTGAAAAGTGTATGGGGGAGCCCCTCTCGGCATAACTGATACTAGTCTGCGGAGCTTCTCGCCGAAGACTAAAGGTTATGGTGACAGGAAACAAAGTGTGATTTGTGTGATGTCTCTCCGATGTCGCAAGGTCTGGGTGAAATACAAGTGCAGGGGATGAAGCATTTGAATTTCCTTAGGTAGGACAATATGTTTTGTCTTGCCGACTATCACTAGTAAAAAATAGAATTTCAAAACAATGGGCTGACATGTTTCTACTTGGATGACTGTTGCTTTCCAGCTCGATTGGAGCCTCAATTTTGTGTTGGGCTGACATGTGATCTCAATTTGATATTTTATTCAAATGCTTGTGTATACGTAGGCATTTTTGCAATTGTAAATGATGAGATTTTTTAGATGAGCTATTAGTTATTTGATATACAGTAGGCAATTTTTGATGGATACAGTACTATAGATTCATCAAATTAGAGACTATGATGCATGTTTTCAAATTGGAGGTATTTATGAAAGTCAATTGATGTTGTTGCACATTTTTGGTCTCAATTATCTATTGAATTTGATGAAAGTATGCTAAGCTATCTCCAAGATGGACTCTTTCTGGTTGTTTAAATTGATATAACAAGTTTTTATTCGATTTATCAGTGCACATTTGTTGTACTTGTGTGATTGATTGATTGGTTCTTTCAAGTATAGACTAAATCCTTTTAGTTAATCATAGTAATCAGAGAGATTCAATTGGATTATTCAAGTAGAGCTTAGTAGTCACAGTTTTGCATGTTTATACAAGTTGTAAACAAAATATATGCGAGATAATTTGAGTTTACTCCAGAGAGTGTTGCTCATTTGATTTCATTTGACTCCACATACCCAATAAGGCACTAGTCTCTGCATTTTATCATTTTGAATTCATTCATTTTCTTGATATCTTTTAAAATTGAGCATTTTAGAATCTAGACCAGAATATTGTTACCATTTTCAAGTTGAATTATAATTGTTCACTCCCATCTGCCATTGTGAACAAGTTGTTATAAGAAGATTTATTACAAGTTAAGTCTACATTATTCAGAGAGGTATACCCACCCAGGTTTTGCAGCACCTAAAGAGTAGAAGGTTGAATTCTTTCAACCTTGTCTGTTACCCTGAAGTGTATCAAGAGATTGGTAACCTCTTAAGGCATCTTGCATATGTTTTTGAGAGCTAACAAAGTGCTTCATAACCCATCTAATCAAATGATAATTAACCTATCAAAAAGGCAATAGGAATTTTCTAAAGAAAAGAACACTTGACCCAATCATAAGTGTATGGCCTTTGAAGAATGGAGTGATCCACCTTAGCAATAACAACTACCTAATTTAGACCTAGGTATGTGCAGGATCATGATGGGCCAAAAATTGGCAACATGAAAAAGTAGCATTTTGAACTCGCCAAAAAATGTGAAAATCCTGAGTTAACTTTTTTTTTTCAGTTGGCTGTCAATACAATGCTCCATAGCAATGCCCAAGCCAAAGTAATACAAATTGTATATCTAATTTGTTTTGGATATCCAATTCATCTCTAATATCTAATTTGAAAAACATTTTAAAATGTAATATTTTGGTGCTATAAATTGGATATCTGATCTAAATTGGTTATCTGACTTTTGCACACATATACCCAAGAGTAATTAGGAGGTGGAGGGTGGGAGAGAGAGAGAGAGAGAGAGAGAGAGAGAGAGAGAGAGAGAGAGAGA
>VDFB02000015.1:254150325-254167377 GCA_007258455.2 Sequoia sempervirens
CATATATCTCCCTCTTCCCCATCTTCTATCTCTCCCTCCTCTACATATCTCTCTCCCTTTCTCCCTCCCTCTCTCTATCTCTCCCCATCTCTCCCTCTCTTTCTCCCTCCCTATAGCCCTATCTATCTTCATATCTCAACCTATTTGTCCCTTTATCTTCCCATATATCTCTATATCTATGTCTCTCTCTTCCCATTTAGATATCTCTCCCTCTCTCTTTCTCCCTCTCTCTTTCTCTCTCTCTATCTCCCCCTATTTCTATTTCCCTCTCCATCTCTATTTGTCTTTCTCTACTTATCTCTCTCTCTCCCCCCTCTATCTATATCTCGTTATATCTCTCTCTCTGGTGCAGAAGCACCAAGGTAACATCAGGTAGCACTAGGAAAATCTGGAAGCCTAGCATGAAATTTTGAAACTTTAATACTTCAAGGTCATGTTGACAATTTTTTTTTGAGTTAGAAATGTTAGAATATGTTAGGATGAAGGTTGATCAGTAGCATATGGTAGATTGAATGAGTTGCATAATTTGTTCTCACTAGGAATCACTAGAATTTGGGAAATAAAGCCAAAATGTTGCAATTATGCAATTTTGGCCTAATAGGGTGGTTATGTCTGACCAAGGGAGAGGTAACCACTTTGGAAGCCTTTAAAAGGTAGTCCTCAAACTGGAATGAGGGTTGGAAAAACCATTGTATTTCTTTGAGTTTACTGTTCAAATGAAAGAGCATTGAATTTCTTGCAATTTTTTGGTTTTTAGTACTTAATTATGTGTTAATGGAGAGTTCCAGGCTTTGAGTAGTGTGTGGAATGTGTGGTATCTATCTTACAAGATTTGTGTGGTCATTGGTGGTGTTTGTTTCATCGTTGCATAGCTTTGTTCTTAGTAGGTTTTTGTTCTTTTTATTGCTGATCAGTTTAGTAGACTATTATTCATGGAGTCTTAGACCTCTGTTTTCCACTATACCTAGTGTATAGCCATGGGCAATGAGGCTAAGCTCCATGCTTGTATATAGGATAGGTTTAGGAGATTGTAGGAAGCATGGTTACACGGTAAAGTTCTTCTCTTAGGCGAGCTTGATTGTGCCCGGCTAGGAAAGACAGTGCAACCCAAGCCCTAACATTGCAGGGGTGTTAATTCCCTATCAACCCAAGGTGTGTGGTGGAAGAAAGAAACCTTAGAAAGGTTTGGTAGGAAGGCAGAGTCTTCACCAATCCATTTGGTGGCTGAAAGAAACAAATAGTTCACAGTGAGCTCAAGAAATGGCCTAAAAAGCCCTAATTCTCACAAAATCAGGGTTACACCTATGTACGGACTGAGAAAGCCTGAAACCTCAAAAATTATTGAGAGGTTTGAAAATGAACTAGGGTCTCAAAAGGAAGTTTGTGGAGTTCTTTAGAAAAGTTGGAAGTTTAAGCCTACTTTCTTGGGTTAGGAGGCCTAATTGGGGCTCAAGGGCTACTAGCCCTTTTTAAACCCTAGAAGAGGGTTTGGGGTGAACGATGGAGAAATGAAGATTGGTGAATGATGAGGAATCATAGAGGGATGGTTTTGAAGCTATAGAAGACACCCCACACCCCTACAACAAGTTAGTGAGGTTTGGAGGGTTAGCTAGCCTTTAGGAAGATTAAGGGCTAAGGAGAGAATGGAGGAGAAAGCAACAAGATTGGCTTGGTTAGGGGAATGTAGATGATAGTAGGGTTGGCCAAGAGAACCAGGGGTGCCTAACAACAATAGTTCCTATAGGTTAAGAAGGTGGAGAGTGACACCAAAGGGGTTTTCCATGGTGTGACCCAGAGCATGGGACAGTGAGTGTCTCATCCAACCCTACCCTATCAGATTGGTATCGGAGCAAGTTAAAGATTTGGGAAGAATCTTGTATGTCAGACCTTGAATCTAGTGGTTCTATCATCATGGTGACAAATGCAAAATTGGCCAAGATGGTTGAAGAGCAAGAGGAGGACAATAAGTTGTTAAAAGAAAGAATAGAGCAACTTGAGAAAGCATTGAACAATTTGAAGTTGGAAGAAAAAATACCAAAGGAAGAAGAGGTTGCAAAGGAAGAAAAGATACCTAAACCTAACCCTATTTTGGAGGAAGAGCCTTTCTTGAAATCATTGAAATCATTCAGTGGAAAAGGACTTGAAGGAATACCATTGTTTAGTGGAAAAATGGAAGCTAATTTAGTTGTTGATTGGATAGAGGGAATGGAAAACCATTTTGAATGTGATGGAGTCACTGAGGCATAAAAGGTAAAGGTGGCCAAGTCAAGACTAAGAGGTTCTACCTTGACATGGTGGAAGTTCATTCAAACAGAGAGGGAAAAAGAAGGTAAGCAGCCTATCTCTACTTGGAAGGGAATGGTTGCCAAGATAAGAGAAGCATACATGCCAGATGACTATGAGATTCAGTTACACAAGAAAAGACAAAGCTTGAGGAAAAGATACCAAGATGTAAACACTTACACTGAAGAGTTTCAAAAACTTTGCATGAGGTCTAATGTGACAGAGGATGAGAGTCTCGAGGTGGCTAGATACCTTAATGGTTTGAAGTGGAACATTCAAGAGGAGATGGCTCTTTTAAGTCCTAAGATAGTACATCAATGTTACCAATTGGCTATCAAGATTGAGGAAAGGAACAAGAGGAAGCAAGACCAGGCTTCTAAGGGTAGAGGCAAAGGCAGAGACCAAAGAGATCAAAGAGGATAGCGAGTGGCTACGAAGGTAGAGGCAATGACAAAAGAAACCAAGGAGAGTCTAAATTAATAGACCATGGAGGTGAAACATCTTCTAGAGGAGGATACAACAAGGTTAGAGGACCTCAAGGAGGTTCAAACAGAGGAAGAGGAGTAGGCAGGAGCAATTCATACTTTGCAAACATGAAATGCTACCATTGTGGTCAAGTAGGTCATCCTGCTTATAGGTGCCCGGAGAAAGCATCTTCATCAAGAAATGATAAGAGAGTGGCTTATGCACTAGAGGACACCATGAGTCCTAAGGCATCTGAGGTTAGTCATATTGAATCTGAGGTAGGAGAGAATCTGATGTTCAATAGAGTTTTGATTAGACAACCAAGGAAGAACCAAAACAAAGGAGAGCTCTATTTAGAGTAAGATGCAAGATACTTGGAAAAGTGTGCAAGGTCATAGTAGATTTAGGTTCAACAGAGAACATCATCTTAGAGGAGGAAATAATGAAACTAAAATTGGAGAAGGTACCCCATACTAACCCCTACAAGGTCACATGGCTAAACAAGGGACAAAGTTTTTTAGTAAATGAACAAGTAACAGTGGAGTTTTCCATTGGAGGGTACAAGGATAGGTTAGTTTTTGATGTTTTACCCATGGATGCATGCCATCTACTATTGGGAAGACCATGGAAATATGATATAGGTGTCATATATGATGGGAAAGAGAACACCATCTCATTCAAGAAGGATGGGAAGACTTTCAAGTTGCAGTCATTGTTAGAAGAAGGACAGTCAAAGACACCAAACATCATGTTGAGCAGTGGAAAAGAGTTCCTTAACAACCTACATCAAGGGGGTGAAGGATATGTGGTCATGATACAACCTAAAGAAGAAGACAAGGCTGATAAGACATTCATACCTAGAGCAGTCCTAAAGTTGTTGGATCAGTTCAAGGAGATTGTTAGTGATGGTACACCTGCAACTTTACCTCCAAAGAGATCCATTAGTCATCAAATTGACTTTATACTTGGAGCTTCATTACCAAATAAAGCAACATACAAGCTTACACCAAATTAGAACCTAGAAGTAGCTAGGCAAGTGCAGGAGTTGTTGGATCAAGGATTGATTCAAAAGAGCATCAGCCCATGTGCAGTACTAGTGATCTTAGCAACAAAGAAAGGAGGTAAGTGGAGGTTACGTACTGATTCTATAGCAATAAATAGAATCACAATCAAATATAGATTCCCTATCCCTAGGATTGAAGACTTGATGGATTGTCTTGGAGGAGCTCAGTACTTCACCAAGTTGGATATCAAGAGTGGATACCATCAGATAAAAATCAAGGATGGCGATGAGTGGAAAACAACATTTAAGACAAATAATGGGTGATATGAATGGAGATTTATGCCATTTGGCCTCTCTAATGCCCCTAGCACATTCATGACACTCATGAATGAAGTGCTCAAGGATTTTATAGGGATATTTGTGGTAGTGTATCTTGATGACATCCTCATATTCAATCAGACAATATAAGAGCATTTGAAACATGTGGGATGGTTCTTAGAAGGTTGCAAGAGGATAAGTTGGCAATCAATCTAGACAAGTGTGAGTTCTTTAAGCAAGAACTTGTCTATTTGGGTTTTGCAGTGTCCAAAGGATCATTGAAGATGGATCCAAGCAAGGTGGAAGCTATCCTAAGCTGGCCTACACCAACCATAGGGACAGAGGTAAGAAGTTTTCATGGAATTGCTCAATTTTATAGAAAATTCATAAGAAACTTTAGTGGCATATGTGCACCAGTTCTAGAGATAATCAAGGGTGGTTTAAAACCTAAGTTTGTGTGGACTCAAGAAGCTAAGAAAGGGTTTGAGAAACTAAAATAAGAGGTGGAAACTCAACCTATTCTGTTATTACCTAGTTTTGACAAATTGTTCATTGTTGAATGCGATGCTAGTGGAGTGGCAGTAGGAGGAGCGCTAAGTCAAGAGGGCAGGCCTCTAGACTTCTTTAGTGAGAGGCTCAATGAAGCCAAGAAGAAGTATTCAACCTATGACTTAAAACTTTATGCTTTGGTTTAGTCACTTAGGAAATGGAGGCATTACCTTCTACCCAAGGAGTTTGTAGTTTTTACTAACAATCGGGCACTTAGTTTTATCGACACTCAAGAGAAGTTGAGTAATAGAAATTTGAAATGGATGGAATACATCCAAGCTTTTACCTTCACCATCAAGCATAAGAAGGGATAGCTAAACAAGGTAGTAGATGCATTAAGCAGGATATTTTTGACAGTGTAAGAGATACAGATCAAGAGCATTGGCATAGAGAGTTTCAAGGATCTCTATGGGGAAGATGAAGACTTTTCAGAGGTCTACAATGTATGTTCTAACTTGGAGAATAATTTCCATAGCCAATACTCAGAGTATACATTGCAAAGTGGGTTATTGTTTAAGGTAAATTAGTTATGTGTTCCAAGAGGGTCAATGAGGGAAAATCTGATTCAGGAAAAGCATAATGGCAGTCTTAGTGGACATTTTTGCATCAACAAGACTTTAGAGCTAGTGCAAAGATTCTATTATTGGCCTAAGTTGGTAAGAGATGTTAGAAAGTATGTGGAACAATGTGTTGTGTGTATGAAAGCTAAGGGAGGAGCTAGTAATACTGGTCTATATCAACCCCTACCCATTCCTAAAAGACCATGGGAGTGTGTGAGCATGGATTTTGTGGTAGGCCTTCCTAAGACCAAGAATGGTTTTGACAATGTCTATGTAGTGGTAGACATATTTAGTAAGATGATTCATTTTATTCCCTACAAAACTAATCATGATGCAAGTTACATAGCTCATCTCTTCTACAAGGAAGTTGTAAGGATCCATGGATTGCCTTTGAGCATTGTTTCATACAAAGATGTTAAGTTCATGCGTCATTTTTGGAAGACTCTATGGAGTAGATTGGGCACAAATCTGTCTTTTGGATCAGCTTATCATCCTCAGACTAATGTTCAAATAGAGGTTGTTAATAGGGTGCTAGGTAACCTTCTAAGGTGCCTAACTAAGGAGTATGGATAGACATGGGATATGGTTATCTCACAAGCTGAGTATGCTTACAATGATAGTGTGAACTGGACCACAGGGAAGAGTCCTTTTGAAGTTGTGTATGGGATGCACCCAAGAGGGATATGTGAGCTTGGAGATCTTGGAGCTATGGAACATAGAAGTGGACATCCAGAATACTTCAGTCAGACCATGAAATAGATTTAGGAGCAGGTGAAGAAGACAGTCACCAAGGCTACACAAATTGAAAGAGAAGGAAGATATGTCAAGGAAAGATGTGCAATTTCAAGCAGGGGACTATGCTATGGTCCACCTTAACAAGTCAAGGTTGTAGAAGGGAATGTCAACCAAGTTGCAGATGAAGAGAGTAGGACCCTAAAAGATATTGGCCAAGTATGGAAAGAATGCATACATGGTGGAGTTACCTACTGATCTAGGAATCTCACCAGTTTTCAATATAGCTGACTTGATCAAGTACAAGGTATCAGTCACTGATGTGGATCAGAATAGTTAGGAGATATTCAAGGACATTAGCAATATATCCCTACCAAATCAAGACAAGCCTCAGGCAGAGAAGATCTTGGAGTCAAGAATGAAGAAGGCTACAAGAAATAACATGTACATGGAGCACCTTATCAAGTGGAAGAACAAGCATGAATCAGAAGCTACATGGGTAGAAGAAGACTAGTTCAAGAAGTTTGGCATTGACCTATCATTGGTCTCTCCTTCCATTCCTTAGTGTTTGGGCTGAGAGGGGGAGAATGGTGCAGGAGCACCAAGGATACATCAGGTAGCACTAGGAAAATCTAGAAGCCTAGCATGAAATTTTGAGACTTTAATACTTCAAGGTCATGTTGACCATTTTTTTTTGAGTTAGAAATGTTAGAAGATGTTAGGATGAAGGTTGATTAGTAGCATATGGTAGATTGAATGAGTTGCACAATTTGTTTTAACTAGGAATCACTAGAATTTGGGAAATAAAACCAAAATGTTGCAATTATGCAATTTTGGCCTAATAGGGTGGTTATGTCCAAAGGGAGAGGTAACCACTTTGGAAGCCTTTAAAAGGTAGTCCTCGAACTAGAATGAGGGTTGGAAAACCATTGTATTTCTTTGAGTTTACTGTTTAAATGAAATAACATTGAATTTCTTGCAATTTTATGGTTTTTAGTACTTAATTGTGTGTTAATGGAGAGTTACAGGCTTTGAGAAGTGTGTGGAACATGTGGTATCTATCTTACAATATTTGTGTGGTCATTGGTGGTGTTTGTTTCATCGTTGCATAGCTTTGTTCTTAGTAGGTTTTTGTTCTTTTTATTGTTGATCAGTTTAGTAGATTGTTATTCATGGAGTCTTAGACCTCTATTTTCCACTATACTTGGTGTATAGCCATGGGGAATGAGGCTAAGATCCATGCTTATATATAGGATAGGTTTAGGAGATTGTAGGAAGCATGGTTACATGGTAAAGGTCTTCTCCTAGGTGAGCTTGATTGTGCCCGACTAGGAAATACAGTGCAACCCAAGCCCTAACATTGGAGGGGTGTTAATTCCCTATCAACCCAAGGTGTGTGGTGGAAGCAAGAAACCTTACAAAGGTTTGGCAAGAAGGAAGATTCTTCACCAGTCCATTTGGTGGCTAAAAGAAATAAACAGTTCACAGTGAGGTCAAGAAATGGCCTAAAAAGCCCTAATTCTCAGAAAATCAGGGTTATGCCTGTGTACAAACTGAGAAAGCCTGAAACCTCAAAAATCCTTGAGAGGTTTGAAAATGAACTAGGGTCTCAGAAGGAAGTTTGTGGAGTTCTTTAGAAAAGTTGGAAGTTTAAGCCTACTTTCTCAGGTTAGGAGGCCTAATTGGGGCTCAAGGGCTACTAGCCCTTTTTAAACCCTAGAAGAGGGTTTGGGGTGAACGATGGAGAAATGAAGATTGGTCAATGGTGAGGAACCATAGAGGGATGGTTTTGAAGCTATAGAAGACACCAGACACCCCAGCAAGAAGTTAGTGAGGTTTGGAGGGTTAGCTAGCCTTTAGGAAGATTAAGGGCTAAGGAGAGAATGGAGGAGAAAGCACCAATATTGGCATTGTTAGGGGAATGTAGATGATAGTAGGGTTGGCTAGGAGAACCAGGGGTTCCTAACAACAATAGGGCCTATAGGTTAAGAAGGTGGAGAGTGACACCAAAGGGGTTTGCCAAGGTGTGACCCAGAGCATGGGATAGTGAGTGTCTCATCCAACCCTACCCTATCTCTCTCTCTCTCTCTATATATATATATCCCCCCTCTATCTCCCTATCTCTCTATATATTTATTTCTCCCTCTATCTCTCTCTATATCTCTATCTATTTTTATCCCTTTTCCTCTCTTATTCTATATTCATCTCTACCTCTATCTATAGGGAGAGATACAAAGGTGAAGCATTGGACCTTCCCAAAGATCCACCAATCTCAACACTACTCCCAACTATTTTGAGCACTTAAGTACATATTGTATGCTAGATTAGGAGGCATGTGTCAAAGCTCATATTTATTGATGCAAAATAGGTCCAAAGTCACAAATTTGACGTAGAGTTAGTAATAGTTTTGTACAAAATTTCAAGTGCCACATAGAGCAAAGATATTCTAGTTTTTTATATCATGTCATCAAATTTGGCACTTCATCAAGATTTGTATCTTCATCAACATTAACAAAAGCAAAGGTATGTACTTGAATCCCTTGCATTTAAATTTTTCTATATATAAAAATATTTTAATATTTTACCTCAAATCCATAATATATATATTAGTGTGTATTTATTTATTGCAATAAAGAATTAACCTAAGTAACACATTAAGAATTCTAAGGATTTGTGCTTGGAAAAACTGCATAACAAATTTTTTTGTTGCATGTCATATTTTATAGTTTAGAAAAGCTTAAAATATGAATAGGATTTTAAGGCCATATATTATGGTAGCTTACAATGCAAAAGAAGGAAGGAAATATATTATTAATTTTAATCTACAATTTAATACCATATGAAAAATCACATGTAGTATTATCTAAAATTAATTCTTGACATATTAATTTTATAAAATACACTTACCATTTAATAAAATTTTCCCAAGAAAGAAACCCTAAGTGAACATTAATTGAACCCTAATTGTAGATTCATAACTCTAATCATAACCCTAATTGAACCCTATTGATGATGTTTTCTACACAGCAACAACTCAGACAGAATATAATATCCTTTCTCTCTTGAAAGGTAAATCTCTATCAGCAAGCCTCAAGAGATAACCCAAGGTCTCTAATGTCAGGTCTTGACAATGCATAAACAACTTAGTGATAAATGTGAAAATGCTGATAATCACAATGGGACCTTACTACAAGAAAAATATTGAATCTCAATTTATTAGATCTAACAATATGATGATACTTCAATCCTAAATTTAACCCAATAATCAAAGAAATAAAAAAAGATAAGGGTTTCAAAGAGATTTCTAAACTTAATATTAAACCTAAGATTAACAATGAAAATGACCAACACTCGAAATGGACCAATCCATCAAAACTAATTTCTAATTGACCCAGATGGATCTGCAATCTTATAGAAATAGTGCAATCTTCTAAGGTGTTAAGATTTTCAAATCATGAACATTCATTCAAACAACCCTATCACAATTGAAATGAATAAACCCTCACAATTGAACTAAGCACAATGAATATAAAGGTCCAGGCTAACTTTGCAAAGCAACTAACAATTAGTTGGTTGCAAAAATTATGGACCAAGGATTGTTCCAGCACTTCAAATATCAAACCGTAAACATCATTGAATCAAATCTAATCTAAATATTAACCTCCTCAAAGCAATTATAAAGATAGAATAATAAGAACCATGCAAGATAAGAAGAACACAAGTATGGCACCAAATCACAATGTCATTACTTACATCAAATTATCCACTATAGCAACAATTCCAGCTTTCTGTTACAATATTTTCTTGAGAACAACTACTTGCTAACTATTACTCTACTTAATTCACTCTAACTATCTCTCTATTTGTCTATGTCTAAAACTTCTTAACCCTTACAAAAGAAGAAAAATGCTAAATTTATAGAACCCCCAAAACATGTCGGCCTAGATAAGATTTTGCAATAATAATTAGGCACAACAAGTCAGCCAAGAAAAATTAAAAATAAAATAAAATATGCATTTAAATGCATGAACTTCATCCAGGTCGGCCTGGGATTTCCAATGCAGCCCAGACCAATTCATGGAAAAATAATAGGGAAGCACAAATCTCAATGTAGCCAATCATTAATTGTCTTCCCCTTTGTCTTTATTCTGATCTGGCATTTCATGAACTTTCAAAACCACCCTATCCAAGTCGGCCATAGGTGGTAAAGGAAAAACCCTAAGTCACCTTTCAATTGATGCAATTTCTTCCCTTGATTGTTTCACCGACTTATCCCAATCCACCTTGTAAGTTAGGTATTTGTCAATGATAGCAATGTAGGTAGCTGCATCATCCAACTGGTGCTCAGAAATGGAATCAACATTAATTGGGGCATAAAAATCATGCCACCACTTTCTCAACTATTCTAAATTCAAATATTTAGGAGTGATCTTCCTTCTCCCTGTCATGATCTCAAAGAAAGCAATGGATCCATTGTAAACATCAACTAAGGTATCATCAATCTGCCTCCTTTGTTTGTAGATCTTCTTTAGAACTTTATGCCTAATTTGTAGTGCTTCAAACCACTCCCAAGGTTCAACAGCTCCAGAGGAAGGGAGAATTTTATCATTTACTAACTTATCCCTGGTGTACTCCATGATAGTTTTGGTTTTCTATAGTAGGAAATCTGTATCTTCTTTATCATGATCCAACACCTCCTTCAACCAATAAACTACCCTTACAACATCCTTCCCAGTTGAAAAAATATCCTTGATAGCTTCATTACCCTTGGTTCACACCCCTTGCAGCCAATTTGCAGTGGCAAGAGTGGAAGCTTTCATCTTTTCAAGCTTGATGATGGTTTCCTAAGGTAAAGGCTTTACAGCAGAGGTGGAGGGGTTAATGGATTGCAAGGGTTTCATTAAATCCTCCAAGAATTTCTTGAGATTCTTGTTTTCCTTCTTTAGCTTCTATTTAGTCATCATTTCCTTCCTCAGTCTGCCCAAGATGACTGCAGTTGAACCCTGATAATCTTCAATATCCTGCTTAACGGATGTAGGCCCTAAATTGAAGGTCTAAACATTATAATCCTTTCCAGCCACATTGTCTTCATTTTTATCTAGGGCAGGGGTTGCAATTTGAACAATTTTGTTGCTAGCCTCATCTCTTTCAATCCTTGAGATCACCCTAGCCTTCTTCTTACCTTTGTCTTTTCCAATCTTAGCTAGCAGGTCATCCCAATTGGGTGGAGTATCTTCCACTATAACTTGTTTTCTCCTTATTTCTTTGTCCAACCACTCAGGCACAGTGGATTCCAACTGCACCTTACCCTGTTTCTCCTCTTCTTGTTGACCTTTACGTGCCTCTTCACTCAAATTTTGTTTCTCAGGAGTCTCATTTGTCTTGCCCTCCTTTTCTTCAGCATGTTCTCCTTCATGTATAGGTGATGGAACCTTCACTACTTCCTCTACTGGAGGTGATTTAACCTCTTTGGTTCTAATAGGTGACTCTACATATGCAACCAAGGGAGATTGCATTACCTTCTCAACTTCTACTTTTGCACTGTATAAGTCACCTTCATGGAATTCCTCCCCTTCAGTATCTGGATGTTCCTCAATTTTTTTCAACTCACCTAGTTTTCTTTGAGCTTCATGGGTGGAAGCAATATCATCATGCTGCTCCTCATGAGAAACAACTGGAGGAAGGTCTACCTTAGGCACACTATCCTTGGGAGAAGGATTCCTAGACCTCCTTGTGTACACCCGTGCCTTCTCTTCTGAGCTTTCCACATTTACCACCGGTGGGTAACTTCTTCCTCCCCTACCTTGGAGCTTGCCTTGTTTGACAATTTTATGACTATTCTCCTTTTGGGCACAAGAACATCAACCTTAGGACCTTGCTTCTCCATTTCTTTTTTTTCAGACTTCTTTGTCCTTGTCCTCTTCTTAGCCTTTGGCTTTCTCTATTTTCCTGCCCCTTGGGATTCCTCCTCTTGAACACCTTTTATCTTGATTTTGAAAGGGGAATCCAACTTACCTTTTCCCTTAGGGTCCTGCTGAATTGATTCTTTAGAAGTGGAGTGAGGATCTAAATCTCCCATCAACTCATAGGTGCACTACACACTTCATTTTCCAACTCCCATAGCTTATTTATTAGCGACATCTTGGTAAATTTGATAAATAGATCCACTAACTATTTTAATTTTGTTTTTTCCTCTTCTAACCAATCCACATCACCAATTGTTCTATCCTTCATAGCCTCATATGCATGATCCTGGATCAGGTTTCCATCATCTTCAAGTTGATCAAGAACTGCCTTCACATTGTATAAACAGACTGATTCAACTGAAAGGCAAGAAAACTTCTTCTTTCTGACCTTAAATTCATCACTGCAATTGGCCCAGTAGTCCTCCAAATCAACCTTATGGCTATATTCTTTACTGGCCTTCTTTTGGGCTTCTCCTATGATATCAAACCTGGACCTCTTGGAATGGAAAGAAGAGCCAAGAATACTCATCTATTCCTCGAAAGCCTGGCCAAAACTGATGGAAGGACAAGCCTTCGTAGTGCCAATCCTTAATGGGAAATCTCCACCCAAACCAGTTTTATGTTTGTCTCCTTTAATAGTGGCATCAAAGTCATAGATCTACCTGGTTACTTCCAAAAGTATGATATGATCAGTAGGATACCTTGGAAGTTTGTAAGGAGCCCTTTGGCAGCCATCAACCTAGATATATGAGAAGGTTTGAAACTGAATAAACCATGCCCCATATTTCTTGATGAGCTGTTTGGCTTGGTCAAAAATACTCACATGTTCTACTCCTTAAAGCAATCTAGTGATGTGCATGGTGAATGAATCATTCACCCTCCTATATTTTGAGCTCCCCAAATGAAACTAAGGGAAAACATCATAAATAATATCCTATACAAAGATTCCCTTTGTACTATATCCTCTATATCGGTGAAATTTGGCAAGTGCATAGACCAAATATGAAGTCATCGTGAAGGTCTTGGTCTACAACACATTGGACAGCTGCTCATGGATCACTCTACTAATCACACCAGCCCAATGATAGTCAATCAGTTCTTGTTCCATATTTACAATAGCATGGCACATCCAATTTTCAAACACACTTGCATTCCGCAATCCAACCACCCTGCTGAGCAATGTGATGGCATTGTAGTATTCCTTCTTGAATTTTCCCTGAACAACTGTTTAGGAAACTTGGAATAATGATACTTTGGCTTCTCCAGCTAGGAATTGATGAGCTATTGATATTTATTCATCTGTTCTTCATAGAACCCCCTAGCTGCCTCCATGTTAAATGCCACCACATGAGACCTATCTGGCATATCAAAAGTTTGTGCAATGGAAACAGGGTTGAGATTTTCCACCACTCTCCCTTGTGGACCAATAATCCTCTATGTATCTTGGTCATAATGTCTTGCACACTCGGGGACAAGCTCATAGCACTGGACTGTGGAAGGAAAACCTGCTACATGTGACAAACTTGATTCCTTCATTCTTCTAGCCACCAAAGAAAGATCCTTGGCTGCCATTCTTTCTTTAAACTCTTCGTAATCCCATAGTTTGACATTTGTATCAATCACCTCAGACTAGACTGATGTGATTTTACTCTCAGGGATCTTACTCTTGATGTCCATCTTAATCTTCTCTACTTTAGACATGGAAGACCCAATCACCGCCTTGCTAGACTCAGCCTACACTCAACAATGAAATCATAGTAAAAACCACAAGAGGGAATGTTAATCCATCAAAACACCATTAGAATGAACCTCATACAATCAAGGTTTTATTAAATCTCATATAAATGATCATAACAAATTTTGGGTTTCAGGACCATCTGCACAATCTAAGCCAAAGAGGAATTTTGGGAAATTTCAGACCAGACGGATTCCAATGGAATAATCATGAAACACCCACTAAGAATTAAGTTCAATCATTATCAATCAATAAACCACATATGAAATCATAAGATAACATGGATTAATCATAAAATGCATCATAAATCATTAATAAATCCAACCATTCCATATTTCCTTACCCATCATCAAAATTTGAGAAAATCCACCAGAGACGGATTTCTGCGAGGGCAGAGACACTTTGCAAATCTGGAAAAAATAGGGAACCAAGGACTTCGGGAAAATCTGGAGTCAACGAAAATACGTAGATAAGGAAAAACTCCAAAAGCATGCAGATTTCGGGAAATCAAAGGAAATCGGGAAAATGAAGGAGATTGGGAAAATCCAGGGTCAACAGAAATCCGCGGAATATATGAAACTCCAAAAATGATAGTGGATTCTAGAAAAATAGAGGGAATCGGGAAAATCCACTAGAGACAGAAAATCCTGAGGTGACTGTGAAACCCGAACATCGACGTTAAATCACGATTTCACCCAAAACACTAGATTAATCATGAATTTCAAAGATTTAAGCATAAGGCAAGTTTAATATGAACCTTCTATGGATTTTCCTAGCACTCTAGGCCAATTAGGAGGAAAACAAGATGAATTGGTGATGCCCTAGGTTTCAAACCTTGTACATCTGCCATTAATGCACAAACCAACTCAGAATTCAAACATTTCAACTACTAATTCTTGACTAGGGGAAAATCATGGCTCTCAAGCAAATTACATCAAAATGTAAATAAATAAACAAACTCAGAAATTACTTGGGAGACCATAAATCAAACAATGTTAGGCAGCCCTAACTATGAAATGAGCAAGCAATCAAGAATTCGGACCTCAATAAGCTTAATAACATCAAAACATTATCCGCAATCATCAATTAAAAGCAAGGAATTTGAAAACATACCATTATGAATTAAAAATCGATCTTAGAATCAAAAAATGCAAAATTAATCACGTCCACAAAGAACAATGGTAGGAATGCACCAGAAATCGCCACTTAAATCAAACAATTTACCAGCTCAGCACCCCCAAAATCAAATCAAACACCTCTAAGAATACACTCCTTAGCTCAATCGATGGCAAACAATAAGCACAATGGCATAAAAGACCTCAAAAATTGATTAAATACATCATTCAAAGCTCGTATGAAAACATTAATGCAGTCGACAAGACAGCCAAGAAAAACCCAGGAACCTGATGACAGGATGAAATCTAGAAAAATCTAGACAACGTGGAATTCCATGAAGACTGAAAATCTTTGAATCACAGTGCACAGCCGAAGTCCAAGCAGGATCCAGGAAAATCTAGCCGGGGTGGAAAGTCCTGAACTTTAGTGAAAACCCAAACTTAGCTCAAAACCAAAGATCTTCAATGAATAATTTAGGGGAATCACTTAGGTAATCAAAATAAACATTTTAGCAGATGCCAAAGTAAGACAAAACCTCAAAATGAAAGGGCCAAGACACCAAACCAAAGCAAAAGAGGGTTCCTACTTTTAGCGGGGCGTGTGTGCGAAAACTACACAACAAACCCTAATTTTAGATTCATAACTCTAATTATAACCCTAAGCAAACACTAATCCCAATCAAACCCTAACCCTAGCCTTAAAGTTATCATATAATCTGATTGTCTCTCTTATCTAAATTTGGGTTGAATTAATTTTCCTTTATTTTTAATTGCATATATTTTTTGTTTATTAGATCTTATTTTATGAATATATGCAAATATAATTTTACTTCTACATTCATTCTATGCCTATTTTTTCATGATATTTTAACATTCATTTTCTGGAATATTAGATCAATCTCACACATATAAATATGAAACCTCAAAATTTTAAAATATTATTCAAGTTTTCCCACTTCAATTTATCATTTATGTTATTTGAATTAAAATATTTTAAATCATACTCTCAATTCATCTAAAAAAGAAAAAAAAATTGATATATATTTTTTTATTAAATACATTTTAACTTATTTTCTTGGATTGTATAAATATCTTTCTTTATTTACATTTGGACTGTTTATTTACAATATATAGTATAAATATGTGGTAAGACTGGGTATTATCATCACGATTGAGTGCACCCTCTCCCCTAATAAATTTTTTTATTTTGCACCCCGCACGACTACTGGGCTCTCTCCCCCAATAAATGTTTTTATTTTGCAGAGGGACAAGTTCGCATGGTCGTAGATCAATCATCGTGTGATATTAGCCATTCCCCACCATCCCGTAATGATCCCACTAGTTGATCACAATATCACGGGCGACCACCACGTGTATTGGGCCCTCTCCCCTAATAAATTTTTTTATTTTGTAGAGGGACAAGTTCGCATGGTTGTAGATCAATCGTCGTGTGATCTCATTCATTCCCCGCCATCTCGCGATGACCCCACCAATTGATTGTGATATCACGGGCGAGTGCCACATGTCTCATCTGGTTGAGCCGAAGGAATGATAAATACTTTGATGGGTCTTTAATAAATTATGCCACGGGTTACTAAAGCAGTTATAAGATGCACGTGTTTTAAATCAATTGAGATTTTATAATCCCGGTAGAAAGGTGCTCGATGGTTAATAACAAGGCTGGAAAATGTGTTGAATGAACATGATTTTCGATGGTTGAGATCCACAGTTGCCCTCCATCATGTGATCAAAATTTGTGAGTTCTTTATTGATTGCGATATCACAAGCGGGCACCACGTGTCTCATCCAGTGAAGCCGAAGGAATGATAAATACTTTGATGTGTCTTTAATACATTATGTTGCAAGTTATATTTATTAATGTCCTAATATTAGTTTATAAATTGAACATTAATAATAAATATTTTAAAATCAATTAAGTATTTCAATCTAAAATTTTAATATTTGACATTGCAAATAAAATTAAACTAAATTCTAATTTTTAAAATCCATAAAATATTTATTATCTATTTAGTTTTAGTAATTGTCTAATACAATTAAATTAAATTAAATTGAATATTCATTTTAAATTAATTTAACAATTATTAATTAGAATTTTAGAATAAATTAACAAATAAGATCTATATAAAATCAACTTTTCTATTTTTTTTCTTTTTTTTTTCTTTTGTGTCCAAAATCGTTTTTTCATTTCTAAAATTATACTAAATTCTAGATATCATAATTAAACACAAAACTTTTATTCTATTCACAATCTAACCCTGTTAAAGCCAAGTAACCCTACTTGAACTCTAACCCTTACCGCAATTGA
>VDFB02000015.1:254167477-254256990 GCA_007258455.2 Sequoia sempervirens
GAGAGAGAGAGAGGGTAGAGGGTTTAAGGGTTTGGAGTTTAAGGGTCAAGGGTTAATGGTTTAGGGTTTAGGGTTATGGGTAGTGATGGAACTTCAAAGTTTTGTTCTTTGTGTTCTATTTTATCTTGCCTTGTGTCTCTAGTCATCTATGGTGTTTGGGAAAATCCTAAGGTTGGTGTTTTACCTTCATCTTCATGTAAAACCCTAGTGTTCATCTTACACCTTGGATGGGATCTATTTGGCGGTTACTTTTTGGGAAGGCTTTAAAACTACTTAAGCCCCATCGCTTTGTCTAGGTTGGGCCCCCTTTTGTTTTATTGTTTTATTTCCTTCACCTGACTTTATTTTTCCTAAGTATTTTGTTGGTCTCGTTCTCCCTCATTAAAACAAATTATGTCATTATTTGTCATCGACCTAGTGATGTCCCCTTATTCCTTTAGGGGAGAGGGCCCAGTAGTCGTGCAAGCTAACTTTCTCAGCATGTAGCAATTGACTGGAATATCGTAGAACTTTCATTTTTTTTTTAAATGCAGACTGGTCTCTTATTTATCTATAACTAGGGTTTGGAGGTGCAACTCATCATGCAACTCACCACATCGAAAGATAATTTGATAAGTGTCTAAAATTTGACTTTTTAAAGGTTCGACCAAAACTTAATCATGGAACCCCCAATAGTTGAACCAAACAAATATCATTTGTTGCTTGTAGAATATAATATTTTTATTTAAATTAAAATTGTTAGAATTGGCTATGGATGCCAAGATCTATGGACCAAATGGAAAGCACAAGAAAAGAGAGAGAATATGACAATAATAGACTGTATTCAATATCATTGATATGAGATGATTATGATTACTTACAAATGAGAGACCCCTTGGTTATATAACCAAGGTGAGAACATAGAAGGGCATAAGATTATGACAAGTGTCATAATCTTATGACATGAGACAACTAGGAAAAGTTATCACTCCACTTAAAGTGGAGAGATAATCACATGATGTGTCCACAAAAGGTGGAAGTGATGAGGTAATGACATGTCAAGTCCACCAAAAGTGGAAATTCTCCAACAACCTCCTATGTGGTCCCTAAGTAAACTTAACTAAGGTGTAATTATGACCTAGGACAAGGTACAAGACATTTAATTACACCAACACCCCCCCTTAAGTGCAACTTAGGGAGAATGTACACAAAATTGAACAATGCAAGATGGGTCCCGGCTACTAGGCCATGTTAGGTACCCATGTACAAATGTAATGCAATCTCTCACAAGCCAGGAAAAGGAGAAAACCAAGTGGGACAAAACTCCTCCCCAAAAGAGAGATGAAATAACAAAATAGAAATGCTCTCAATGAAGAATGAGAAGGTAAAACCCCATGTGAGGAAAAAGACCCCCCATAAGAGAGAAGTAGAAGAGAAGCAAGGTAGCCCCCCCTCAATGTTGAGTCTCCTGTAATGATGATAGAAGCTCGACATTGAATGCTGAAGATGATCCAATCTCACCAAACAACGTTCCTCCCCTTAGGAAGAAACAAAACCAAGGATGTATGTAGGATATCATGAAGATGGATGGTGAATGATGATGTCTTTGAAGTATGCTCAAGTGTCTCCATGTCGATGCCAAAAGCTGAACCACTCCAATCAGGTGTTCTAGGCCACACTACTGAAGAGGACAATCCAACATCTAGTAGAGAAGAATGTAGAGCACAATCCAAAGACAAAGATATCCCCTCAGAAGACAAAGAAACCTCCTCCAAATGCTGTCCAAAAGTATCCACACTCACACCAATCTGTGAAGAATGATCATGTAGAGAATGAACAAGAGGGTTAAGTTGTTCCCTCACAACAACTGAAGAAGGTGCATCTTCATCAAAGAGAAGATGAATGCTATCAATGATGTCCTCCAAATCTACAAGATGAGACTCCACAAACAAGTCTGAAATACCTGTTAGGAAGCCATCCAAAGTAGTCATATCTGGAAGACTATGTATGTCCTGCTACACTGAATCACTAGGAGCCAAAACTGTTGAATCACAAGTATCCTTAGGTACAACAATAGATGAATATGTGATCTCAATAGGAGGAGGAGAAGCAAGATGAGAATTCTCTTTATCAACTCAAAATTCAAGACATTTATTATACTCAAGCTCCTCTAAAGTATCATCATCATAGGGTATATTATCAACATCATCAAGGGGAATTAAACAATCTGCAACAGGATCATCTAGGAATGGAGAGATATGATGGTCTCCAAAGATCTCCCAAATCTTGGTCCAAAGTGTGTGTGGGCACTTGATATCTGATATCTCCATAGGAATATCAACACCAATATATGAACCAATTAATCCTACAATGTGATCATTATTATTACCCCAAATTGGTTGCTTCCCAGGTGTGTCTAGTTCAGGTATGAGCCCATAAAGGTATGGCAAAAGATTAATCCATTTGAGATGTGTCAGAATACCTTTCTTCCAAGACTCATAATTATCCTTATTCAGCATTACCACATAAGGATGAATAGAAAAACCCATGATACCTCCTCAAATGATCAACACAAATGAATCAACCACAAGAAGAATCCCCCCAAATTCACTCAATCAAAGAACCCCCCAAGAAATATCTGATTTGGCACTTTATCAGTAGTGCGTTTAAAATAGCCACTTGCCAAAAACAGCAAAGTGGTCTTTGATCTTGGTGCTTACAAATGCCAAAATAGGCCATAGTATCAAGTACAATTTTTGGTACAAAATAAGATAAATCTAATTATACCACTAAGAAGTACACAAAAAATCATGCACTTTCAAAAAAAATTGCACCCAAAAATGTTACCGTAGGAGCAAGATATGAGCTCCCGAAATTCTTAAAATGAGGACGAAGCAACAACACCTGTGAGAATCTAAAATTTCTGAAAAAACTAGGCACCAAAACCAAAAATTGATTGTACCAGTACGTAGAGCACAAAAAATTAGGCCAAATCAAAAAAATTGATTGAGAAAATGAGTCAGAATGAGCAAGATATTAAGCTTCAAATTTGAACTGCAAAAATGAAAACTCAAATGGAGAGGGGTAGAAAATTTTCAAATGCACGCTGACGCATTGCTGACATCAGCAATCCACTCTATTAAATTTGACGTCCTTCCAGCTGTTAGAAAAGAATATGCCTTCGGCCAGCAGAATATTCTATGCATCCGAGCTTAAGTTTGACAGCTATAGGCCTGTCACCGGTGGCAGGAATCTGGAATATTCTCGCAGAATATTCTCCATCGGATATTGGCCGAAATTTTTGATATCGCCGGTATTTGAAACTGCCAGCCATTGATGGGGCCATAGATTGTGGGGCCCACACTGGCAGGTGAGCCTCAACCACATGGCAGAGTGTGGTGGACGTGGCGGGTACCAGGGTACAGTGTACCCCCTGCAACGCAGTACACAAAAATTTATTTCTGCTTTTTTATTTTGATTTTTTTAAATAAACTTTTACAATGAAAATAAAAAACTACAAATTTTTTCTAAATTTTTTTGTAAAAATATAAATCGTAGAAAATATATATTTTTTTTTAATAAATCGTACTGACTGGTAATGATGGCGACCTGGGGGCCGTATGGCTCTTGGGTAAAAAAAATTTGCTTCACCGGATGACTTGCTCCAAAATGGATGAATTGATAGTTGATCTTAGGGTTTTTGGCCCTTCTAGACACGATGGCAGGCTCAGATTTGACCCAAAATGCTCCAAAATTGTAGCTAACTTCTGGATCTGGCAACCACTCTTCAGCTTCAAACCCTCCTAGATTTGGCCTCGTATGTCCAATTTGGATGAAACAAAAGGAAAAATCGACTATCTCGAACCTTCCAGACACAATGGTAAGCTCAGATTTGCACCAAAAAGCTTGAATGTGAACCTACAACAAAGAGCCACGAATTGCAACACCCCCAAATCTAAGATCTCTCTTCAGAAAAAGACTCTCCAATGGCACCCAACCTGCTCTGATACCATGTTAGAATTGGCTATGGATGCCAAGATCTATGGACCAAATGGAAAGCACAAGAAAAGAGAGAGAATATGACAAGAATAGACTGTATTCAATGTCATTGATATGAGATGATTATGATTACTTACAAATGAGAGACCCCTTGGATATATAGCCAAGGTGAGAACATAGAAGGGCATAAGATTATGACAAGTGTCGTAATCTTATGACATGACACAACTAGGAAAAGTTATCACTCCACTTAAGGTGGAGAGATAATCACATGGTGTGTCCACAAAAGGTGGAAGTGATGAGGTAATGACATGTCAAGTCCACCAAAAGTGGAAATTCTCCAACAACCTCCTATGTGGTCCCTAAGTAAACTTAACTAAGGTGTAATTATGACCTAGGACAAGGTGCAAGACATTTAATTACACCAACAAAAATTAATATACAACTTAAGGGGACCAAATACTTATTGATAACCATAAATCTTCGATATCTATACCTTTTATATTCAACACATATGGACTAATAGTTGAACACAAAAAATCTATTTGTTGTTATAAAAACAATACATAATGATTTAAAATACAACGTATATTGAACAAAAATGGACCAATAGTTGAACACTAAAACTTTTTGAAAATCCTTCACATTTAATGGGAAAATACATGTTATTTATTGTGCTCACCTTTTATATTTGTGATAGGACAAACTATTAATATAAAATTATCCAATGCTTGTACATTGCTACCCCAATTGTTGTACACATAAGAACAATATTTTTTCACTATGATAACAATACTTGTTTCAATGAGTGTCTTATTTTATTAAATGAGCATTTTATTTTTTAAATGATATACTTATAGTGGAGAGTTGTGAAATTTTATTTGAAACAAAAAAATACTTATTTCACTTCTTCATGAATGTATTTATGTTTTTTTCATATAACATTTAGAGGTTCTCATGTGTTCAAGTATGGGTTAATTTTTTATCAACATTTTATTTTTTCTTTATTTACATTTGAACTGTTTACTTACAATATATAGTATAAATATGTGGTAAGACTAGGTATTATCATCATGATTGAGTGCGCCCTCAGCCATAATAAATGTTTTTTGTTTTGCACCCTGCATGACTATTGGGCCCTCTCCCCTAATAATTTTTTTTATTTTGTAGAGGGACAAGTTTGCATGGCCGTATATCAATCATCATGTGATCTCATCCATTCCCTGCCATCCCTCGATGACCCCACCAATTGATCGAGATATCACAGGTGAGTGCCACGTGTCTCATCCGGTGACGCCGAAGGAATGATAAATACTTTGATGCATCTTTAATACATTATGCCACGGGTTACCAAAGCAGTTATAAGATGCACGTGTTTTAAATCAATGGAGATGTTATAATCTCGGTAGAAAAGTGCTCGATGGTTAATAACAAGGTTGGCGACTATTTTGAATGAACAAGATTTTTGATGGTTGAGATCCATGGTTGCCTGCCATCATGTGATTTAAAGTTGCAAGTTCTTTATTTATTGAGATATCACGGGCAGGCACCACATGGATCTCCTTGGCAATGAGTAGTATGGTAAAAAATTGATATATTTATTTTATTTTATTTATTAAATACTTACTAGCATATATATTATATAAAATATGTTCAGAGATATCCTTTTGATGCTTCTATTGTACTATTATAAAATAGGTGCCTTGACAAAGATATCTCTTGGAGTATTTTGTATATATTAATAAATAATATATATATGCTAGTAGTATTTGCAGCACAACATGAAAGACAAGATTAGAATTACTTTTAGTTATAGAATTATAATCCTACCCCTTCTAATTTTTAAAATCCATAAAATATTTATTATCTACTTAGTTTTACTAATTATCTAATACAATTAAATTAAATTAAATTAAATTAAATATTCATTTTAAATTAATTAAACAATTATTAATTATAATTTTAGAATAAATTAACAAATAAGATCTATATAAAATTAACTTTTCTATTTTTTTTCTTTGTGTCCAAATCATTTCATTTTTGAAAATTATACTAAATTCTAGATATCATAATTAAACACAAAACTTTATTCTATTCTAATCCTAAGCCTAGTTAAACCCTAACCCTATTTGGACTCTAACCCTTACCCTAATTGAACACTAAATCTAATTGTAATTGACCACTAAGCATAATTGAATTCTACCCCTAACCCTAACCTAACTCTAACTAAACCCTAAACCTAACTCTAATCAAACCCTAACCCAAACCTACTTGATTCATAATCCCAACCCTAACCCAAACCCTAATTGAACATTAAAACTAACTTTAATTAAGCATTGACCCTAATTGAACATTTATTGAACGGTAATCCTAATTTTACCATAACCCTAACTTTGAACTACAGTTGAACTCGAATCCTAACCCTAACACTAATTCTTATCCTAATTGAACCTTAACCCCAACCCTAACCTTAACCTTGACCCTATTTGAACTCTTATTGAATTCATAACCTTAATTAAACCCCAACCTCATCCTCAATCCTAACCCAAATTGAACATTAATTGAACCCTAAACCTAACCCTAAGTTAACACTAATCCTAATTGAACTCTAAATTTTTAGTTGAAAATATTAAATTGCCTTATATTTTCCCATTCATCGTCATTTATCATTCAATTCCTAATAGAACTCCAAAAATTTATACTTTTATAATGTTTGAATACACACCTAATATTAAGGGTTTAGAGTTTAAGGGTTAAGGGTTTAGGGTTAAGGGGAGAGAGATAGAGGGAGTGAGTGAGTGACCCATTTACATATTATTCTTTTATTCTTCGTTAGTTAAATATTTAATTACCCATTTACCGTTAGCAGAAATGACCCAAGAATTTAATAGAATGGACTACTCATATAATACATTGCATTATGGAGTTCAATTCTCTGATATATTACTACTTATCAAATCCCTTGTAAATAATTGTAAAATTATGACTCCATTTAAGCATTTAATTGATTTTCTTGAATCAAAGAAAAAACATAGACACACAATTGAACAAATTCATAAAAGAATAATGACAACATCATTAACATTTCATTCAAAATTCACTCAAATCCACATAAGGAGAGACAATATATTAGAATTATACGTTTATTCATGCTTATAATTCATATCTGCATACAATTTAAGATAATTTGCATATATTCATCCGAAACTCAAAATAGGCTATCTATTCTATTCCTATCTTTCTACCCATATATTCAACTCAAAACATAGCTAGAGCTTTCATCAGTTCTCTCCCTAAAAATGAGCCTTGAATTCCCTTTTATATGACAAGGGAGCAACATGCTTCGGGCTCAAATGTAATTTCACCATAAATTTTTATTTGAACAATATCTCCATTGCATTTGACTTTCATTTCAAAACTTCCCACATGTTGAATCTGCAAAATGTAGTGCATGAATTGGGGAAAGCTAAAGTTATAACTACCATTAGAAAAGGGAACACAAATTGTCATCAAAATCCCCTTTGTTGCTATCCACGTAAAAAAACCAGGCAACCAAATTGCCACGAAGGCACACAATCAACATCAAAATGTGCCACACATGTAGAAGCAACACCACCACCAACAACAACATCTCAACACAAAATTTTACATCCCACACAACATCTTATTTACCCACCACCCTGCCCTTACCAACACTCAGACCCTAGTATACATGCCCACTTCTATTTGTTGCCCAATACGGTAGAAACTCAGCCTCCTCTTCTTTCTTGTCCTTTCCCAATACAGTTCTAGTTTTTCCGCTTGGGGTTTTAACAGCCAATGGTACCACATATATCACTTCCTTATTAGAGGGAAGACCGTGATTGAAGTGAGGTAAATACTGACAGTACTCGGAGTTAGTCTCAGTTACATCATCAGAAGTGTTGCTCATAAGGTCAATGGGTGAGTGTTGGCATCTAGAGGAGGAATTTCCATACCTTATTTTCCTTCTGACACTAGTAATAGAGCACACCGACTGCTTTCCTTTGTCATCTACCAGTTGAGCAGCAACGTCCTGGAATTGTAACCTTCTACTATGTCTAGTGGGCACAAGCCTAGGCTTGTCAACCAAAGCACCTTCCTCAATAGCAGGACCAAGCTTTTGTGAGCTCAAACGAACATACCTCCTTACTGACTTACTCAATTTCTCTTGTCAGAAAAGCACTCAAACTTGATTAGACTCAGCCCACAAAGTGCTCTAACTACTACAAGAATGACACTATTAGCAGTTAATTCCTCTTGTATTTATTGTGCGAGGTAATGGAAACCTTCATCAATGCTTAGTAAAAAAGCATGTGCAAACATGGCAATTTGGTGGCATATGTACTATCACCATTTAACTTGAGCTGCATGAGAATCCATAGATCACCCTTCATGATTTCCAACAACAAAATCTTCACACAGATTGAGATCAACGTGACTACACAAGCAAGGAATAATTCATTAATGCTTCACCAATTGTATGATAAAATGACCACCATGTGCCATTTTCTAACTTTGAATACTGCTCGTTGATCTCCTAAAGAGTCGGTAGATCAAATGGTTTATCTCAGGCTAACTCAGTTTGACATCAATGAAGCATTGTTCACCTTCCTCACTAATACATTTGACTGCAAAATCTGACGAAACTGTTTAACGAAATATGTAAAATTCGATGTTCATCGGGTGCTTGTAAAATTTGATGTGTAATTTCTAATTTTTTGAAAATTTATCCCTGATGTTCGTCGAAATGTCAGCTATCATTTTCGTTGAATTTTTGAAAAACATGAAAAATTTAAAAAAATCAAATTGTGGCCGACATAAAGAAAGTGAGTTCGTGCTTGATTTATTGTGATAGTGTTTTTCTCTACTTGAGACAGTTTGTGGAGAACTAAGGACAATTTTCTTGGGAAAAATTAGAAAAAATTCAAGAAGATATTGCCAAGTTGAGGGTAGTCATTGTCTTTTTGCAGAATTCAGTTGTGAAGTCAGATTTGTAGTTCCAGGTTTGAAAATCATATTTTAAAGCAACATCTCATCAGATTTCATTTTTAGAGGTTAAGGGTTTTGAGAATTTCATGTTTGGATTTAGTTGTGGTATCACCATAAGATCACAACCAAGGAACAAATTCTTGTGACTGTAATTATGTGATCCATAACTCTATTGGTCATGTGGCACAGTTATGCTATAAAAAATACAAGATGCATTCTTGTGTGACCCAAATTTAATGTGGCTATGTTGTGATAGAAATGGAGGCACTCATATAATGTAGTTAATTTAGGTTGTATAATGTAGGTGTCAATCATCATTGGGTGCATTCAGGTTGTCTCAAGTTTAACAGGTTAGGATGTAATTATAGCATGATGAAAAGTGATTACCTCTTGCTACAATAAAGAGCCTATAACTCTGGTTGATATGCAGAGTGCTTGTGTTATATCAATTATGTAGTGCATTCAAGCACAACCATGTTTAATGGGCTATTCCAGAGTGATCAAGATTTTCTAAACCTTATGAATGTTACTTGACATATATTTGTATAATCTCAAATTCCTTCTCGAGGCTTTTGAAGTATCAATGTATCCTATATAGGGTTTAGAATGATTTTTTTTAATTAAATAAATAAATAAATGATGTATTTCCCTGTAATTAGATAATGTGGAGATCTCCTAAATCTTCCCCTAGCACACTATCCTCTTTGGAACTATATTCATTACTCCAGCTACTAGGGTTTTGCATGTGACATCTTTAATATCTTCATGACTATGGCTTTTAAATAGATCTCAGTCTTTGCTTTAATCCTTTTCATGGTAACCCTTGAGTTCCATAATCCACCTTCAATCTCTTCTAAGAACATTGTCTTAATCTAGACTGCATAGCATGCATATAAAGCAAGTCCTTCATACCTGCCATTTTTCCAAACCACCACTCATTTCCTTACTTAAAATGTTGCCTCCTTAAGCACAATAGCATGTTTTAAAATCATGGTTGCCAGTGATTGACCATTAAGGTCACCACTTTCATCATGAAGATACAATGAGATTTTTATCTTCAAACTCAATGCATTATGGAGGATAACATTGTCACTTGTTTGTTGTGTACGATTCAATTTTCTTGTACATTTACTGCTTTGCTAACTTCCTTTAAGACTGGGCATTGCACCCTCAGCTGCAATCTCAAACAACTCACTCACTATCACTTGAAGATTTTGTTCATGAGCATCCTTCTATAAAATCAAACTATGCCCTATAGACTGCCTACCTACTATAGGGGATTCATTGTTTCATGGTATTGTAGTTCTTAAGATCCTTCAACCTTATTGACATTACTTCACAGTCCACAAAGTATTATTCACTATTTTCCCATCTTTGGTGAGTCTCAAAATACTGCTCAAACATGCAATCCACTACCTCCATTATACAATATTAATGTCTAAGAAGAAACATTGAACCTATGATTACCAATGTTACTTCATTTGTACACTCATTCCCTCATTGCATTTTCCTTGTCTAACACTACCAAAAGCATTTGAAAAACCCTTAAGGTCAGCAAGGGGGTAAGAAAACTCACTATTAAAATCTCCACTTTACTATGCAAGGATTGAGCTTTATTATCTTGTCACTGCTCAGCCTATTTTTGACTGTCACATCTCAAGTGACTACCATTCTTCTTACCATAGATTGCATTTACAAATGTCACTAAGCTACATAGTGTGCTTTTATATTGGCTACAATTTTTAGATTGCAAGATTATGTTATTACCTACAATGTCTCAATCTTTCTGGTATTGCAACCTCACTAATCCACTATAGTTATTGTTTATGTTTCTACGGAGGCCTAGGGTTTGTACCCTAATCATGCTCTTACCAATGCTTCTGTTGTTTTTTATTAGGGATCTCTCAATGTTGAGGGCCCTAGGGATAAGCTCGTCATAAGAAGTGACACATTGCATCTTTAACTAAAAGGATAAATCCGTATTGACATTAACAATGATGATTCTGACTTGTTGCTCCTTAGGAATGGGTCACTTGTTCTTACTAGCTCGCTACCTCTATTGTTGTAGGAATTTTGTGATCAAGTTCAATATTCTGATTTTAGGAGTATTAATGGTTGGAAATCATAGTAAAATCAAAATTTAAAAATTTTTGGAATTAGCATTTTAAAGTGTCTTTTGGGGTCATTAACTTCAGACTATCTTCTCTTTTGCAGGGGTGGTTGCATGCCAAATTTTTTTGGTGTAAAATATCATAATTATTAGATTATGTTACTTGTCAATGAATAAAAATTATTGGAGTGTGAGTTTGATATTTTTGGAAGATCTAAATAGTTAAGCTTGGTAAAGAAAAATCATGTTAGATAATATAATTCTAGAACAAAATGAAGAGACACTTGATAGATTGTTGGCTAGATTGAAAAGAAAAGGTGATGGGAAATGTTATTGTCCTTGCAATACGTGCAAGGGCTTAAAGAAGAGATGACTTTTAATCACAATAGCTGAGAAACATTGTAGGCAACATAGTCATGTTGAAGGGGGGCATGATTATCGTCCATTGGTAAGTTGTTCATTATATGTGTTTATATTGATTGAATTTGTAAATGTTTATATTGTTTTAACATTATATATATAATCACTTGATGATGATCATGATTTATTTATGTCTATCATTATTATAAAGGTGGGGCACCCTAGGGCAGATGATATGGATTATCACGGCCCAAAGAATGTGGTTTTGCAAGTGGACGAACATGGAGCTGAGAATATCAAAGACAAAGTTAATGATCCTATGGAAGAAGATGATCATGTGTCAGAAAACACAGTTGAAGATGATGGTATGAATACATTGATCCATGCCACATTTAGTGGCAGAGCTGATCATGATGATCAAGATGACTTTGATGATGTTCATGATTTACCTATACTTGACAAGGCATACAAGCCCCTTTATGAAGGCTCTGAAACAACTCTTCTCTCTATTGTATTGTTGCTATTGAACTTGAAGGTTATTAATGGTTTATCAAACATAGCAATCTCACAGATGTTAAGGTATGTCATATATGTCATCTTTCTTCATATATTTTAATTGTTGTTAGTTCATCACTAGTAAATAAAGGATGAAATATGTACTATTAATATTGTTTATATGAATAAATTATTTTTTGTTGTAGATTGATTGGTGAATTTTGTTACCACCGTCAAATATTTTATGTCACTCATACCGAGATTTATATGCCATTATGAAAGATATTAGAATGGAGTATCAAGCAATAGATGCATGTCCCAATGATCATCTTATATATCATAAACAACAGTAATTTGCAACAGAATGCCCAGAATGTCATATCAGTGGATATCGAATAGATCAACTAACAAAAAAGGTGCCTCGCAAGGTTCTTTATTATATTCCCATTATTCCATGTATACAATGATTATTTAGGTGCGAAAGCTTAGCACAATTTATGGATTACCATGCATGGAATAGAAGTGGAGATGACATTCTTCGAATGCCTACAGATGGTTCTGCATTTAGGGACATGGAGAAAAAATGGCCACACTTTAAAGAAGAACCTTGTAATCTCAGGTTTTCATTGGGAGCAGACGATGTCAATCCATTTGGAGAGCTGAGATCTATTTACTCAGTGTGGCCTGTTTTTGTTATCAACAATAACATTCCTCCATGGATGTCAATAAAGAGGGAGCACATAATGTTGTCAATGATTGTTCTAGGTATTTTTTACATCAATTTTCTTTAACGTAGTAGCATCTCATTTGTCTTATTTGTTGCATAATGACTTATATTTTTTCATTCAATAGTCATGTACATTAATTTATATATATTGCAGTAAAATGGTTATAATAATTATGTAATGTTTATGTTCATTCAACTAGGTAAGTATCAAGTTAAAGATATGAATGTATATATCGAGCCTCTTATCGACGAGTTACTAAAGTTATGGAATGGCGTCACTATGTATGACATCTCTAGACCAATAGGATAAAGACAGTTTCAATTCCATGCAATGCATGCTTATTTTTGGTCATCCTCTTAAGATGCCTAGTCAAAATCTCACCCAAAAAAGTTGTTTAGGATTTATGAGAGACCAGCCTAATTGGGGTATTCATGGTGGAAATATTTGCAACTATCTTAATACTAGCTTCATCCAAAAGAGCCTAAGTCTAGCCTTTGCAAATTCTATGCAACTGCTAAATGTCGAATGCTAAGCCAATCACCTTTTACCAATTCTGCTAAAAATTGCTAAGTGTGATTTTCACTATTTCCTAAGTGCCTATTTATAGAAATGGCTAGGATAAACATGGTAATTTGCATACTATAAGTGTGACGTTAATCAAGTACCATCTCAAAATTTGCACCAAGGCTCGCTCAAATTTTCCACCTAGTTGCATTTGTAGGTATGATTTGATGCGTTTAAGGATTAGTATGAGCTAATTAATTAGCATAAGCTAGTGGCAGTCACCAACAGTAGTCCAGATGGCTGAATGTTGAGGTGTCATTCTACAGGCACTTCTCAAACTCCAAAAAAGAACACATCTTTTTAGGCACTTATTGCATATTTTGGTTTAATCATTCCATTTAGGATATTAATTGCCATGACATACAAATGCCTGAATTTCCTTCAAATTGTTGGCTCAAGTTCCAAGAAAATAACACTAGAGTACATCATTACTAAGGGTCATTATGAATTCTTGTCATTTAAAAATGCAAAGTAATTCACTTTGCACAAGCAAATAACTGGCAGTACATGCCAAATTTAATGCAAGTAGGTGAGCATTGTTGGCCACCCAAAGAAGGAAATAGAAAAGTGTCGCATACAAAAAATTTTGTATTGTGAATTATTTTCAAAAACTACTGCCTAGAGAAAAATAAATTTTAAGTGCAACCAGAGCCGAGGTAAATTGCATAAAGTTTGAGTTAAGAAAAAAATTCTGGCAAGCAGAAATGGCAAAGAGTTCTCAAACAAAGGCATAAGTAGAGGCCTAGGGAGAAGAAACAAAGAGCCTGTTTGATGATATTCGTAGAGCATCAGCCATCTACGTCTTTGAAAACATTTCTTACGCTTTGTTTGGTATACTAGAGAAGCTAGAATGGGTAAATACACAGGTTCTGGAGAAGCCCAAAAATTATAGGGATCAAAGCCGAATCAAGGAGGATTGGGATAATATTCATGATCCCATCCTTGCAAAAAACCCCAAGAATTTGAGGGAGGTGGCTTGTGAAAGAATGAAGAGACTCACCGAACCGAAGTCATTATCGCAAAAGTTATGCTACAACGAGATCCCAAAGTATATGGTCCCTTTTGTTCACTATTGCCTAGAATTAGTCGATGTGGCCATCAAAAATTTCAACCCAAGAAAAAACACCATTGTGATGTAGAGCCAAGGTGGAGGTCATTCACAACAATGAAAATATCAACTTTGGAACAAAGAAATCTTCTTTACCATGCATTCAACTCACCCTCAATGCCAAGCAACCTTCCAAACTTTAAAAAAAAAGGCATAACTTTTCAAAGACACCTCACACCCATGAACCAAAATTCTTTTTGGATACCCATTATGGCCTATTAAAACATATCAAAAGTTCTTAAACACTTGTTTCAGAAAGTATAAGAGTTATGTGACTAGCCTCTCTTGAACTAGGCCTAAATTGGTCCAATTTACAAAGAAAATACCCTTCAATCATGAAATATTCACTCAAAACCTCAAAACAGCAAATCAATATGTCATAAAACATCTAAATCAACAACCTTTTGAGTTAGTCATGCACTTTAAGACCCCAAAACTACAAACCCTCATTTTTGCTTACTAATTGGGAGGGTTTAATGAAAATGACATCTCCACACCACACAAAACCTTGAAACCACTTGGAAAACACCCCCATTAGACCTTCACATGTTCACAAAACCTTCACATGGGCAGCCATAATATCGATTGACAAAAACTCAACTTCTACACCTTCTTTTGCATTGAAAATGCACAAAAATTCAACTAGGGCATTACCTTAAAAAGTCACAGATGTCCACCTCTGCATCCAAAACTTACACACATATAATTTACATCATATTAAACCATTCCACTAAGTTACAATGGGACACAATTGGTGGAATGGTCAAAAACTACATTTTAGACTTTCAAATCCTCTAATGGCTGTGCACAGGTAGTTTTAATCAAATGTCAATAAAACCCTCTAAACTCAATGAAAATTAACCAAACCACTTTCAAATGAAATCTGACACTCTCCTATTTCCAACTATAATAGGGTTGAGCTCGTACAATTCATACAAAGGTCGTACCACATGTTTTAGCAACAAATTTACACACAAAAATTTCCAGAAAACAACCATTTTTTCATTAGAACTTCAAAAAAATTGATTCAACCACCATGCCTCGACCATGAGAGGCTTATTTAACATTGAAACACACTTCCCAACATCCTCCAACTGACATTTTAATTAGGCGGACATTGGAAACCAACTTTTTACCAATTAGACCCCTAATTGCCTAGTTTTTTCACTTATAACAATTTGTGACAATAAGTACATTATTGTGCAACTTTTTATATTTTTTGAACTAACATAAAATACCCCTAATTACATCATTAATGGGCTCAAAGGCCTTATTCAATCGTGAAATGACTCAAATACCCCCTAGTTTCCTAATGCTTTCCTACTAATGTTGAATTTTGAAAAATGTGTGTATTGGGTACTCCTGCACCACATTGAGAGCTAGAGATTAAAAGTCAATATTTTTCCGGAAGCTATCTGGAATATGCTATGCATCCCTAACCTTGAGTCCAGACAAGAAGAGCTAGAGTCATTGAACCCAACAAAGGGAGAGGCATTATGGAGAGGCATGAAAAAGGCTCGAGAATTTTATAACAAAGAAACCAAGAGGCCTACAAAAGATCATCAAAAGCCATCAAAGATTCTAACTCCACTCATCGCCTTCCCCACAGACATGTAGGATGCATTCTTAATGTTGGAATTTTTTTGTTGCCTGTACACTGACAAGGATGTACATGAATTTTAGTTGGGTTCAGGGTTTCATTTTTGCAAGAAACATTCCTTTTTCTGGTATGATTTTGTAGAATACCTTGTTGATGAGATGCTAAGGAAAATCAGGGACTACCCAACACAATGGAGGTTCAAGTTTCCTTCCTTCCTTGATCACATGTTTTTGCACCAGAACCTTGATTTCTTTAAGAAATATATGAGGTTGTCTATTTTAGATGAGTTGGGCAAAAGAAAGTTGATTTCTATATGGAATCCTCTCCTCTCTGCTACCTATGAGTATTATGCATTTTTAGATTATTTCTTGACTCTGATCTTGCAAGATTTGAAAGGGGATGATGGTTTTTACCGGTTCATCAAGGAGTAGATTACATATATGTAGAACTTCACTCCCAAATGTGATTGGTTTCTCAGAGTGGATTTCACATTCATCTGGCTACGTTGTTTCACCAGAGAACCATTTCATCTTCTGACATGTGTCACAAATTGGGTGCTAGCCCTCAAAATGTTCTAGCAAGTATCCCTTATTGACTACAAATTTTGTGGAGGGAAGGCCAAAAAGAGTGGATTCTTCAGTTGCTCGCAAACCTTCAAAACGGTGGTCATGAACAAGAAACAGACACATGAACTACTGGAAGATAAGTTGGCTCATCTGGGGTTGGTAATGATTTGTGATAACTAAGACTATAACCTCAAAAATGATGCACCAAATGAATTTTTCAAGGTAACACATAACCTGAGGCATTATTGGGAAAAGAGGAGGAACCCACTGAAAGATCTGGATGATCTACTAGTTGATTTGATCCACATTCCTACCGAGGAAAGTAGACCGCCATGGAAAAAAATCTACTTCCCCACGACAGTGTACAATGAGAAGCAAAAACTAGGAACTTTCCTTCAGAACAATTTGTTAAAAACAAAAGGTTGGAGTGAAGAGAAAATCAAAGGTTTCTAGGTATACCGCCAAGAGACTAGCAAACCCGAGGCCACTTATGGAAGCATGGTGTTGGATGAGGAGTTTGATAGATCATGGAATGAGACACATACAAATTATGACATGAGTGCAGACAAGGACGATGACTATGATGAGGATTCCAAAGAGCCTACTAGGTAAGGAAAGGAGAAAGAATTGAAAGTGTCATCGACCTCCACTTAGCAAAAGAGAAAAGCGATGGAGCAACCTAGCCAGGTTGTTTCAAATGTACAACTGAACCTATCAAGAGCTTCGTGGACACTCACTTGGGCCATTGCAAGAAAAAGAATGACTTAGCAATAGTAAAAAACCATAGAGGTGGAGGACATGTTGCTTGCCAAATGGTAGTGCATAGAAGCAATTGTTGGGGAAAGTTTGCAAACACCTGCAAAAAGCTAGGAGGCCATGGCGAGCCAGGAACCATAATCATCCAATCAACAGATAACATTTGCTCCTTTTCTTACTTCACAATCTTTAGTAGTCCTTGTTGTCTTTGTGGCACCCATCACTATAAGTTTTGGGCCTTCCTTTTCTGTCTTTAACACAATGGTAATGGGGGGTTTCTCCTAGTTCTCCCATATAGGGCCATTTATCTTAACACCGCTACAGACCCTTATAGCTTCCACCACTTCCCAATCTTCTCTTTCCTCTCTTTCCTTAAGCGTGACCACTATTGACACCCCGCCTACTACTACTATATCGAATACAACCCTGTTCACCCAAAAATTAGAGACCGCCATGAGCCCACAATCACTGTAATAGTCAATGAGTTCTCATGCCGGTTCACAAATTGGGTTTTGGCATGTCCCTCATTTCTCCCTATAGATGGTTGATCTCCCAAATAAGAAAGCACCCATAACTAGTAGCCTCACATTCCCTTTTTCCCTAACTCATGGTACACCTTTTTCATGTAGGCTAGTTCAGTCGGTGTCCTGATTTATTGCACAAGGTGAAGTTACAAAAGAAGCATGGGCTCTCAGGATCCAAAAGTGAAAGATCAAGGATGACAAGAAGCTGATAGAGACAAAAGTGTACACTATTTACAATGAATCTTAGAATGTGATTCATTTCAAAAATGTGCATTTGAACATCATCAAATTGTAGGGGGAGATGCATCCCGATGATTACAACATGTTTTCCATGGGACTGGATCTAAGCATAGCCTGACCATAGTACAAGGTTCAACTCATGGAAGAAACAGAATGGGTAGTGACCACAAACTTCCTCAAGTTTGGTCACCAACTAAAAAAGAAAGAAGAGGAGCTGAAGCTTGTGAAAGATAGGGTTGAGTTCCTACAAGCAAAGGAAAAGGTGATGAAGGCAGATGTTGTGCGCTTATCAGAAAAAGCACAAGTAGAAGATGTGGAGTAGAACAAACTCCAGGAAGAACTTGTGAAGTTCGAATCCATTGAATCCTCCCTAGTTGACATGCTACAAAATAGGAACCAAGACTATCAGAGCCGGTTAACTCCAGTGGAGCAGGTGGTGCAACAAGAGGATAAAGAGTTTGGACAATAGTGTGCTTAATTCGAGAATAAAGGTGCAAGAGAAGGAGGCAGACTTTGGGGCCCAAAAGGAAAAATTGGAAAAGGAGCTTCAGGAGATGAAGCTTTCTCTTGAAACAGAGTCAGCAAACAAGATCCAGGCCAAGGAAAACTAGTCCAAAGAGCTAAGTAACATCGAGGAACAACTTGCATCCACAAACAAGAGAGTTGCAGAATTAATAGAGGATGTCAGCTCAAGGGATGCAAAAACTTCCCTTCTAAGGAATATTCCCTAGGTCCTCGCTGCTTAGCAAAACCTCATTCTAGTGGGTAAGCAGTTATATATTTCATACTGAGAAAAGGTCAAGGCCTTCTTCCTGACACTATAGCAAACACTCTGATTCATGTCAACAGTGACAAAATTAAATAGGGAGACTTGTGAAACAATTGAGCAAGTCATACAGTTCATCATAGAAAGGGTTCCTTAGGTGAAAAGTTTGCTAAGTAAGCTATACATGGTCTCTGATGAAAAATTATTAAAGGTAGGGATCAAGGATAAGAAGGATGCTACCAAGATGACAAACAAATTCATCCAATGCCACTCATCCATCCTTCATGCTAACACATGTGCAACTACTTTGAACCAGACTATGGACAGCATGCGGGAAAATTTCTCCCAGCTAATTAAGATGGGCATTCCATCTCTGTTTCTTGAAGATGAGTTGATCGCCACAGTTGAGAAAATTCTCATGAAAGATTGAAGAGAAGGAGCAGGACACAACAACTTTCTAGAGTTTTAGCCAACCTTGTACCATAGCAGATATTGAAGAGGTCATTCATCTGATTATGTGACTACTCTTCCAATGTGAGTCTAGGGCTGGTTTACCTACAGTGCTACCTTATAAAGAAATGCTCAACCTAAGTGGAGTGCAAGTGAATCTGCGTGACGTATCAAGACCATCTGAGACCAACTAGTTGCCTCTACAGGTAGCTCTTTCGAAAATCTAACTCTACGCCCTATGGATGAGGCTCTAGTCTGCAAGCCAAAGAAAATGTTGGGTTCTTCATTCCGTAGGTGAAACACCCCTGATAGTCACCAAAAGTTGTGAACATAAAATTATTCAAGCTCCCTTCAGGTGTTCTTGTTCTGCTAAGTTTTGATTTGTGCCTCATATAGTAAACATGCTTCCCTTAGCCTTTCATCGACCTTCTTTTGCTATACTCTGTCGGTTACTTCCATGTGTTTTCCCAGTGCTCCTCGTAGCAATTCTTTCCTTCACTCTACTACTAGCTCCGCCATGCTGCCATGTGTCTACGCCATGGGCTATTTATTTTTGCTTCCCTTCACTTTCTCGTCGGGCTCCACCTGCATGCCACATAGCTCCCATTTGCATAAAATTTTGGTAGACCCCACAATTGGTGCGGATAGTAAACATGTTGCCACAAGTCTTCCTAGCACAATATTTCATCAAAAGGAAGGGAGGACAAACCATGAGCTACAAACTGCCACCACGGGTCCCTTTGGTGGGTGTTCTACCTCAGGGGAGGATGGAGTGAGCAACAACATGTGACATGTTGCCGCATGCTCTAACTACTTCCATTGGGAAGTGACACTTCTCTTCGCGGGGTGTTTCTAGACCACTACCGTCATTTGTAAGGGATGCATCTGGCTGGGAAGTGACTACATGCTATGGACCTAATATTTTATGTTACAATGGTTGAGGGAAATCATTTCTCAAGATACAAAATATTTTCTATTACAAGCTTTCCAAGTGGTGGATTGTTGGCTATATATATTGTTTCTTACTTCATAAAAGGAGTTTTGAGGGTGCAAAAAAATTAGATTGAGAAACTAGGCCTTTAGTATTGTTTTAGATTATTATATGAAACTTTCAGACTGTGCCATTGTTTGGCCTTTCTATTTTTCTTATGTTATTTGATAAAAGATTAATACTATGTCATTATTGTCTGGATTGTTCATTTTAAAAAACTTCTATGGTTTTAAATACAAATTGTTGATTTAGATCATGTCTTCGACTCCTCTTTTTAGTAGATGTATGTGATAATCATTTTATGTCATTAGATGAATTGATCCGATCCTTATCTTTGATTTCTGTAATTCTAGAACATAACAATTTACCAATCAGGCCCTTATATCGGATCCTAAAAGATAGATTTACCATGCCTATATCTACCCCTTGGCACATCTCCTTAGTTAGATCCTTATTTTTTATATCTACTTCCATTTCCCATTCGAAAACCCCAATTATTGAAGAAGTTAACTTCTTAAAATACCCATAGTTCACTCAGTTTAGTGCAATTGGTCCCCCAATTATTTGAGTTTCCCATAAAGGTTGTTACCTTGTTAATTTTTGGAATCAATAGAGTCAACTAGAGAGTTCAAACATCACAAATCACAACAAAACTCTCCCATAGGTGACACAACATTTATGGTAAAGACTAGATTACAACACAAGAGAATCATGGAGAAAACCAAAGTGACATTTACCTCAAGTGATCCAAATCCTTTAAAATTTGATTTGAGAAATCAAGACTATCACAACAACCTACATCACCATCATGACCATATGAGATATAAGATATCACAAACAACCCCTTTGAACTCACTAGGGAGGAACTCATGGAACATCAAACCTTTGAAAATGTAGCTCCTATCTCCTTAAAGTTTGGGGCACATAATTTAATACAAGGTTTCACAACCCCATCACTCTGGATAAATTAGACCTACAATCCTAGTATTGCAACAAGCCTTTCTTAAGACCTTGGTCATGCTCTTTCATTAAAAAACAACACAATTGTGGGAATACTTGAAACAAATTATTCATCTAACACAACTACTTGGACACTTAGCTTTGGTGCTCCTCTCATTCTTGAAGATCATAAATAGGTATACACACCTCTTGATCTTCATTACTTGACCAAAACTTTGACATATCGAGGAAATCCCTCTTCATCCATACCCATGAGTACCACAAGTGTTTCTACCATCACACAAAGTAGTGTGGATCTAGTATCTCAAAATAGCACGCAAGGGCATATCAATACCATACCACCAAGTCAACCATTAAAGCAACCATGGACATCCTTACCCAATCCTCCAATGGGTTCATCTATACCATTGGTTTCACAAAACACATCCACACAATCCATCATCAATCAACCTTAAAGAAATCCCTTAATTACAAGTCCTATCAACCCAGGAAGTACCTTGATCATGAATTCTTTGTTTACATCTTTCACACAAGGAAATCCTCAAGACATGGGACAAGGAAATATTTTTAATCAATGGACTCAAGATCCTAGTGTGTCATTTTCATCAGAAAATTTAATGACATCATCTTCATCCTTTCCCACAATTCCTTTTGTGATGCCAAGTCATTCAGGACCTCAAACTTACATTCCTCCATCTTCACCTACGAACTTACAAGGAATGTTAAATCAAGGGAACCCTCCACCTTTCATCAACAATTCACTACCCATTCAAAATTTCAACATACCCAATCCATCACAAATGTCCCAACCACCTGATCATACATTGCAAGCACATGTCCTAGCTTTACAACAAGCAAAAAAAGCCTATCAACAAGCCCTAGCAACAAGACAATGACAAAAAAAATAAGAAGCTGCCTTAGCAACACAACAAGAACAACAAGTAGAAGCATAATAAGAAACTTTAGCACAGCAACAATAGCAACAACAAGAAGTCACCTTAGTAGCCCAACAAGCAGCCTTAACACAACAACAAAAACAACAACAACAAGCAATCTTAGCACAACAAGTAGCTTTATTAGCACAAGAACAACAACAACAAGCCCAAAAACAAGCCTTAGTGGCACAACAACAACAAGAATCTCAACAACAAGCCTTACTAGCTAACCACTATGCCCAACAACAACAACAAGGTTCCTATTATCTTCAATCAAACATCGTCAATCCAAATGAATTGGGAACATATACATCAATACCCCAATCACCTTCACATAATCTCACACCACCATACACCCCATACAACTCATCTATCATCCCACCATATGTTCCTCCACCTAACCCGTAAGATGATCTAGCATCACAATTTAAAGTGCTCTCACAAGAAATGCAAGACCTTCGTATGTGAAAGGCAATGAAGCCCCATACACATAACTTGTGTCCTTATCCATTTGAATGAAACATAGCAATGGTACCATTCCCTCCTAGTTTTGAAATCCCCAAATTTGACAAATACAAGGGGAGAGGAAGTCCTGTGGACCATATCAAAGAATTTAATGTCATGTGCATGTAGGTAGCTTACAATGACTCTTATCTAATGTGCCTCTTCCCTCAAAGTTTAACATGTCTTGCTATGGATTAGTTTTCTCATCTACCTCCTGGTATCAAAACCTTTCAAGAAATTATCGACTAATTCATCAATCACTTCTCCTTCAATCTGGACATGGACATTAGTTTAGAAGAATTATACACTCTTAGACAAAACCAAGGGGAAACTTTCACTAATTTCTTACAATGATGGAGAGAAAGAGCTAGTAAAAGCAAGTGGCCTCTTCCCGATGAACAAGTGGGAATCATCATAGCAAATATAGATCCAAATATATCTTTCCACTTGAAAATGTAGCGCATCACATCCTATGACGAGCTTTTCCCTAGAGCCCTTAACATTGAGAGAGCTCTAATATCACAAGGAAACAATCAAGCTTACAAAGACAACTTCTCATAAAAAAGTTCAAATGAAAAGCCTCGTGTTTGGGCTAAGAACAAGAATGTAGCAAATGATGGTGTGGTAGATGCTAAAGTAATCCTAAGTGCTCCTAGACCAAACAAAAATCAAGTTGCTAACATACAACCAACTGTGCAACAAATAATACCCCAACAAAACAATCAAATGAACAAGATCGAAATGCAAAGGAAAACCCCTAACAAGAACAACTATCCTAAATGTAAGTACACACAACTATCCGAACCCATTGAGACTATCATGAAAAAATTGGTAGAGTCAAATATGATAACCCTTCCCAACTTTGAAAACTACCAAGAACCGCAAGACAAACCATCCTAGTATAATGAGAAGGACCTTTGTGACTTTCACAAGATCAAAGGAAACAAAACAACAAATTCTGTGAGGCTCAAAAACATCAGCTAAGACCTCATAGAATACAATACCATATCTGTCGAGGTACCAGCTGGGAATTAGAATCTTAAGACATACAAGAACCCTATGCCAGATCATAACAAAGCAAACAACACTAGGAAAGCTAAGGATTATATGAATGTGCATCATACCTATTCCAACGTAGTTGCTTTGTATGATAGCGTCATCATTGTCATCACCTTCAAAGGGCATAGTGTGGAGTGTGGTGTCACCACATGATGTGGTAAGGTCACCATCCAAGGATTCCCACCTCCATCTTCGACATAACCTACTCAACCCACAACAAGTACAAACAAGTACAATCTCTTAGAATAACTCAAGAAGACCCTCACATAGATATCAATCCTAGAACTATTGAGAATATCACCTGCACATAAGGAAATCCTTGAGAAAGCTCTATCAGAGTCATTCATTCTCAAAGATATTGATGCCAATCAGTTTTAAGCTATGGTAGGCCATATTGCTAGCCATCTCTTCATCTTCTCTAAGCAGGATCTACTATCATAGCCATCTTATAACTATGCTTTGCACCTTGAGTTTATCATTCATAAGAACAAGGTCAAAAGAGTCTTAGTAGATGGAGGGGTTGGATTGAACATTTTCTCCCTTCAGTTGATCAAAAGTATGGGCTATTCAAAGGATACTATTGACAAGAAAAATAGTACCACCATTAGGGCATATGCTAACCATGAATGGGTATCACAAGGCATCATTGCAATCCCCATCCAAGTAGGCCCAATCATTTCAGAAACTACATGTCAAGTATTCCATCTTGATCTTCCTTATAACATCTTGCTTGATCGGCCTTGGATCCATAGCCTCAACTTATCATCAATGTGTGAAGTTTCCTTTTGAGGGAAGAGAGATTACTATCCATGGATATCCTGATCATTTTTAATACTGTAAAATTCTTGAAGCCAAGTTCTATAAAATACCCCAAATACCTAAAAATGATGAAGGTCCTACAACCTCAACCTCATTTGTTGACCCATCATCCCTTGCATCCACTTCTGAAACAAAGGAACTCATTGTATAGAACATACCTGATATTAAAGCAATGATTCAGGATGATGGTTGTGGGAACTATAAGCTAATGAAAAACACCTTTTTTCTTAGGAGAGCTACCTATTTCTCCTCAATCTCATGGGAAACCTACATCCAATAGCAAAGATCCTAACACTATCAACATGGCAGCCACTACCTTCACCAAGTGGGGTGATTTGAATCAAGAATATTTCAATGAGGAAGATATTTCTAAACTCTTCTATCAAGATGAATGACCTGTACTTGTTATTCCCATGGAAGATAATAACAAAGGTTTGTAGGTCATGCAAAATTGGGGATATAACAAGAACAAGAAACTAGGACAAAATGACAATCATTTACTAGAACCCATCATTCCTGAGAAATGACTAAATAATATTAGTCTAAGATGTACTACTAACAAGGTCACACTTATTGGAAAAGGTATTTCCACTAAACGAGTTGAGGCTTCCTCTTGGTCACCTACATCACGTGATACGACCTCAGATGACTTCCCCTTGGATGTTCCTGATCTATTTGAAAACAAATCCCTCTTCATGATATCCATAACATCCTTCATCCCAAGAAACCAACCAACTAAAATCTTCCTAGTATACCCTCAACTCATTGACATGGACCAACAAGGACTACTAATTCTAGATTTATTCAGAAATAATAAAGCAATCTTAGAATACATGGGAAGATCACAAAGTAGGCTTTGACATAGAGCTCGACAAAAGAACGTACTATGGGGAGACGATTGAATCCTTCAGTCACAAAATTAATGAAATACAACTAACATGGAGATACTTGAGTGAAACCACCTAGTGGCACTCTCTAATCCTAAAATAGTAAAAAGAAAGGGCGTATTCGAGGATGAAAACCTCTCTAAGGCACCCAAGGATGAGGGATTAAATCTCCCTCTTAGTGCAATGCATCCAAAAAAGTTAGCAATGCTAGTAGAAAAGGCCACTTCAGTTAATGTGGGAACAAAAAAAGAACCTAAGATCACTTTCTATGTTGAATCATTGTTGGATGAAGAGCAAAAGATTTTTGTAGTATTTCGCAAAGAGTAGAGAGCTAACTTTGCTTGGTCATACATAGATATGCCAAGCCTTGATCCTGAAGTGGTTTTACATCACCTAGCAGTTTATCCTAAAGCTTAGCCAGTTAGGAAAAAATTAAGGAAGATGCACCCTCAAATAACACTCTTGGTTAAACTAGAGTTTCCAAAGCTTCTTAATGTTGGATTCATCTGATCGATAGATTATCTTGAGTGGGTTTCAAACTTGGTACTAGTCTCAATACCCACCCGAGGCATCAAAATTTGTACTAATTTCATATGCCTAAACAAGGCATGTACGAAGGATGATTTGACTCTTCCTAACATTGATATCATTGTAGACTTAACAGAAGGGCACAAAATGCTATCACTCATGGATGGTTTTTTAGGCTATAATCAGATCATAATCACCAAGGAGGATCAACACAAAACTGCATTCACTTGTCCATGGGGGACCTATTGTTGGAATGTGATACCATTTGGGTTAAAGAATGTAGGAGCAACCTATCAAAGAGCAATGACCCTCATCTTTCTTGACATGATCCACAAAACAGTGAAGATTATGTGGATGATATTTTGGAAAAATAAAATAAAATAAGTGAGCACATACAAGTATTAGGACCCATCTTTGAAAGACTTGAAGAATTCAAAGTAAGGATAAATCCAAAAAAGTGTGTTTTTGGGGTCACATCAGGAAAAATCCTTGCCTTCATTATCTCAAAAAGAGGGATAGAAATTGATCTAGCAAAGGTAAAATACATCCTAGATATGGAACCACCACAAACATTAAAGCAGATGAGAGGGTTACAATTAAGATTGTAGTCCATCAGGAGGTTCATAGCACAACTATTAGATAAAATCCACCCCTTTTTCGCATCTTATCCATAAAGGGATAACCTACAAGTGGGATGACAATTATGATAAATCTTTCTAGCAGATCAAAGATTATCTATTGACACCTCCAGTCCTCATACCACCAATACCAAACAAACCCTTGATCCTATATATCTCGACAACATCATCAACACTAGGAGCTCTTTTGGAACAACATGATGAAAATTGAAAGTAAAGGGCTATTTACTATATCAACAGAACCTTGGTGGGCTATGAAATGAACTATTAACCTATTGAGAAAACATGCCTAGTAGTAGTTTTTGCTTCAAAAAAGTTCAAGCACTACATGTTGTCACATCAAATCAAGCTCATTGAAAAAATTGATCCATTGAAATACCTATTATCCAAAGGAACTCTCATAGGAAGAATGGATAAATGGGTATGATCCTAATATAGTTTGAGATAGAGTATGTAGAGCATAAGGCAATCAAAGGGAAAGTGATCACATACCAACTAGCACAAGAACCTATCTATGTTAAGAACCCTCTCATATCTGAGTTTCCTTATGAATCAATGTTTCTTATCAACCTCATAGCTCAATGGAAGATGTACTTTGATGGATCATTCAACCAACATGGATTAGGAGTAGGCATTCTTTTCATCACCCCTCAAGGTGATTGCATCCCAAAGTCCTATAGGATATCATTTCCTTGTACTAACAATATTGTTGAGTATGAAGCCCTAATCACATGTCTAAGGATAGTTCAATGGAAGATATAAGAGATGAAATTCTATGGACACTCAAGTTGATTATCAACCAAGTTAATGATAACTACCAAACTAAGGATAACAAGCTCACTCCTTATAAGAAGATGGTGGAGAATCTCAAAGACCTTTTTATAGACATAACTTTTGAGCACATCCCTTGCATAAATAATAGAGCAACAAAATCCAAGGCAATGATTGGATCACTACTAGACATGCCGAAAAACATCCTCCAATGTGAATTCACTAACTCATTTGACTGAAAAATCCGACGAAACTATTTGAAGAAATATGTATAATTCGATCTATCATCGGGTGCCTGTAAAATTTGAGCTGTAATTTTCAATTTTTTGAAAGTTTATCCTTGACATTCATCAAAATTTACACGAACCTGGGGTTTGTCAAAATGTCAGCTATCATTTTCATCAAATTTTTGACAAACATGAAAAATAGAAAAAAATCAAATTGTGACGGACATAAACAAAAGTGAGTTCGCACCAAATTTATTGCAATAGTGTTTTTCTCTACTTGAGATAGTTTGTGGAGAACTAAGGATGATTTTCTTAGGAAAAATTAGAAAAAATTCAAGAAGATATCACCAGGTTGAGGGTAGTCATGTTCTTTTTGTAGAATTCAGTTGTGAAGTCAGATTTGTAGTTCTAGGTTTGAAAATCATATTTTAAAGCAACATCTCATTAGATTTCATTTTTAGAGGTTTAGGGTTTTGAGAATTTCATGTCAAAATTTTGTTGTGTGGAATCACCATAAGATCACAACCAAGGAACAAATTCTTGTGACTATAATTATGTGATCCATAACTCTACTGGTCATGTGGCACAATTGTGCTATAACAACTACAAGATGCATTCATGTGTGACCCAAGTTTAATGTGGCTATGTTGTGATAGAAATGGAGGCACTCATATAATGTAGTTAATTTAGGTTGTATAATGTAGGTGTCAATCATCATTGGGTGCATTCAGGTTGTCTCAAATTTAACAAGTTAGGATGTAATTATAGCATGATCAAAGAGTGATTACCTCTTGCTGCAATAAAGAGCCTATAACTCTGGTTGATATGCAGAGTGGTTGTGTCATATCAATTATGTAGTGCATTCAAGCACAACCCATGTTTAATGGGTTATTCTAGAGAGTGATCAAGATTTTCTAAACCTTATGAATGTTACTTGACATATATTTGCATAATCTCATATTCCTTTAGAGGCTTTTGAAGTATCAATGTATCCTATATAGGGTTTAGAATGATTTCTTTTAATTAAAAAAATAAATAAATGTATTTCCCTGTAATTAGATAATGTGGAGATCTCCTAAATCTACCCTAGCACACTATCCTCTTTGGCACTGTATTCATTACTCCAACTACTAGGATTTTGCATATGACATATTTAATATCTTCATGACCGTGACTTTTAAATAGATCTTAGTCTTTGCCTTAATCCTTTCCATGGTAACCCTTGAGTCCATAGAACGGTGTCTTAAGCTAGACTGCATAGTATGTATATAAAGCAAGTCCTTCATGCCTGCCATTGTTCCAAACCACCACTCACTACCTTGCTTAAAATGTTTCCTCCATAAGCACAATAGCATGTTTTAAAATCATGGTTGTCAGTGATTGACCATTAAGGTCACCACTTTCATCATGAAGATACAATGAGATTTTTGTCTTCAAAGTCAAAGCATTATGCAAGATAACATTGTGAATTGTTTTTTGTGTACGATTTGATTTTCTTGCACATTTACTGCTTTGCTAACTTCCTTTAAGACTTGGTATTGTACCCTCAACTACAATCTCAAACAGCTCACTCACTATCACTTGAAGATTATTTTCATAAGCATCCTTCTATAAAATCAAACTATTCCCTATAGATTGCCTACTTACTATAGGGGACTCATTGTTTCATGGTATTGTAGTTTTTAAGATCCTTCAACCTTATTGACACTACTTCACAGTCCACAAGATATTATTCACTATTCTCCCATCTTTGATGAGTCTCAAAACACTGCTCAAACATGCAATCCACTACCTTCATTATACATTAATGTCTAAGAAGAAACATTGAACCTATGATTACCACTATTACTTCATTTGGACAGTCATTCCCTGATTGCATTTTCCTTGTCTAACACTACCAAAAGCATTTGAAAATCCCTTAAGGTCAACAAGGGGGTAAGGAAACTCACTATTAAAATCTCCACTTTACTATGCAAGGTTTGAGCTTTATTATCTTGTCATTGCTCAGCCTCTTTTTGACTATCACATCTCAAGTGACTGTCATTCTTCTTACCGTAGATTGCATTTACAAATGTCACTAAGCTACATAGTGTGCTTGTTATTGGCTACAATCTTTAGATTGCATTATTTTCTTATTAGCTACAATGTCTTAATCTTTCTGGTATTGCAACCTCACTAATCCGCTATAGTTATTGTTTATGTTTCTACGGAGGCCTAGGGTTTGTACCCTAATCATGCTCTTACCAATGCTTCTGTTGTTTTTTATTAAGGATCTCTCAATGTTGAGGGCCCTAGGGATAAGCTTGTCATAAGAAATAACACATTGCATCTTTAACTAAAGGGATAAATCCGTATTGACATTAGCAATGATGATTATGACTTGTTGCTCCTTAGGAATGGGCCACTTGCTCTTACTAGCTCGCTACCTCCATTGTTGTACGAAGTTTGCAATCAAGTTCAATATTCTGATTTTAGGAGTCTTAACGGTTGGAAATCATAGTAAAATAAAAATTTAATAAGTTTTGGAATTAGCATTTTAAATTATTTTTTGGGGTCATTAACTTCAGACTATCTTCTCTTTTGTAGGGGTGGTTGTATGCCAATTTTTTTTGGTGTAAAATATCATAATTATTAGATTATGTTACCTTTCTATGAATAAAAATTATTGGAGTTTGAGTTTGATATTTTTTGAAGATCTAAATAGTCAAGCTTGGTAAAGAAAAATCATGTCAAATAATATTAGTCCAGAAAAAAATGAAGAGACACTTGATAGATTGTGGGCTAGATTGAAAAGAAAGGGTGATGAGAAATGTTATTTTCCTTGCAATAATTGTAAGGGCTTAAAGACGAGATGACTTTTAATCACAACAGCTAACAAACATTGTAGGTAGCATGGTCACATTGAAGGGGGGCATGATTATTGTCCATTGGTAAGTTTTTCATTATATGTGTTTATATTGATTGAATTTGTAAATGTTTATATCATTTTAACATTATATATATATAATCACTTGATCATGATCATGGTTTATTTGTGTCTATCATTATTATAAAGGTGGGAAGCCCTAGGGAAGATGATATGGATTATCACGTCCCGAAGAATGTGGTTTTGTAAGTAGACGAACATGGAGCTGTGAATATCAAAGATGAAGTTAATGATCCTATGGAAGAAGATGATCATGCGCCAGAAAACACAGTTGAAGATGATGGTACGAATACGTTGATCCATGACACATTTAGTGGCAGAGCTAATCATGATGATCAAGATGACTTTGATGATGTTCATGATTTACCTATAGTTGAGAAGGCATATGAGACCCTTTATGAAGGCTCCCAAACAACTCTTCTCTCTGCTGTATTGTTGGTGTTGAACTTGAAGGTTATGAATGATTTATCAAACATAGAAATCTCACAGATGTTAAGGTATGTCATATATGTCATCTTTTTTCATCTATTTTAATTATTGTTAGTTCATCACTAGTAAATAATGGATGAAATATGTACCATTAATAATCTTTATATGAAAAAAATATTTTTTGTTGTAGATTGATTGGTGAATTTTTGTTACCGCCATCAAATATTTTACCTCTCTCATACCGATATTTATGCACCATTATGAAAGATATCAGAATGGAGTATCAAGCAATAGATGCATGTCCCAATGATCATATTATATATCATAAACAACAAGAATTTGCAACAAAATTCCTGGAATGTCATAGCAATAGATATCGAACAAATCAACTAACAAAAAAGGTGCCTCACAAGGTTCTTCATTATAATCCTATTAATCCACATATGCAACGATTATTTAGGTGTGAAAGCTTAGCGCAATTTATGGATTACCATGCACAGAATAAAAGTGGAGATGACATTCTTTGAATGCTTGTGGATGGTTCTACATTTAGGGACATGGAGGAAAAATGGCCACACTTTAAAGAACCTCATAATCTTAGGCTTTCATTGGCAGCGGACGAAGTCAATCCATTTGGAGAGCTTAGATCTATTTACTCAGTGTGGCCTATTTTTGTTATCAACACTAACATTCCTCCATGGATGTCAATAAAGAGGGACCACATAATGTTGTCAATGATTATTCTAGGTATTTTTTTACATCAATTTTCTTTAAACTAGTAGCATCTCATTTGTCTTATTTGTTGCATAATGACTTATATTTTTTTCATTCAATAGTCATGTACATTAATTTATATATATTGCAGTAAAATGGTTATAATAATTATGTAATGTTTATGTTCATTCAACTAGGTAAGTACCAAGTTAAAGATATGAATGCATATATCGAGCTTCTTATTGACGAGTTACTAAAGTTATGGAATGGCGTCACTATGTATGACGTCTCTAGATCAATAGGACAAAGACAATTTTAATTTCATGCAATGCTTGTATGGACAATTCATGATGCCCCAGAGTTAACACATTTTTGTGGTATGTTATAATGTTCAACTTCACTTTATATGATCTTGCAAGTCTTCAAATAAAGGGAAAATTTGCATGTCCAATTTGTGGTCCAAAGATGAAATCTCGTCGTTCAACAAGTTTAGGAAAGCAGGTGTTTGATGAGTATAGAACTTCCTCCATAGAAATCATAAGTATCAAACTACTGAAAAACATATTTTCAATGGGAAAGAGGATACTACATCAAAACCACGAAGAATGACACCTCACCTATGGAAATTGGAATATAATAGAATTAATTGTCAAGGTTATACATCGGATCAAATTGTTTATCTATCATATATGATATGTTTTGAATTTATATTTTTATATTGTGTTGTGTTTACTCATGTTGTAATTGACAATGATTGTCATTATTAATTTTTTTAACTTATGTGCTTCATGAAGGTCGTCAAGGCATTAATGGTCAGCTTCCAGAGGGACTAAAAAGTTATCCCAGACAATTTAGTAGGTTGCCCAACTATAAGCAGCTACAAATTGTACATTTTTTTGATGCAATGCATATCAGAAAGAATATAACAGAAACGTTATGGAAAATATTGGATGGAAGGCATGACAAAGAAAAAAATGTCAAAATTTGTAGTGACATTCAAGAAACCAATCATGCAATGAAAATCTCATTTAATTAAATAGCGATTGACACCAAATTAATATAAGTGCCCTTCTTTGGTTATTAACAAAGCAACAAAGCAATGCTATAAAAGAAGTCATACGAAAAATTTGATTTCCCACAGAATTTATTGCGAACATAAACAATATAATAACAAAGAAAGGTGAATTTGGGTCAGGGATGAAAATGCATGATTGGCATACCTTCATTAAGTTAATTATTCTGGTATATTATATACACTTGTATAATGCATGTAATTTTCAGTGTATTGTGTTTACTACTTTTGGAAAAATAATGAAAAAATCATTTTATAATTGTTGCAATACATTCTACCTCTATCTCTCCCAGACAACTTGGAAAACAATGTTAAGCAAGTTATATATGATCTTGGAAAATACATGAGGTAAGTAGCGAGATTTATTCAATTCATTGTATACATCTTATAATTTCCACTTCTTTTACTTATTATGTAATATATTGTATAGTTTTGTTAAATCTCGTTAATATATTTGTGCCTTGAATCACTTGTAGATGGTTGTTATCTAAAAAAATCCATAAAGAAGATATAAATTATTGGAAGAGAAAAATTCCTCGTCTAATGTGTGAAATGCAAAAGTGTCTACCTTCAACATTTTTCAATGCACAAGAACACTACCTCATACACAAAATTGAGGAGATTGAATTATGTGGACCTGTACACACAAGGTCAATGTGGATGGTTGAGAGGCACTTGAAATTTATGAAGGCTTTGGTTAGACAAAGAGCACATCCTAAGGGTTCTATCGTGGAGGGATATATGGTATACCAAACCATGGTGTACATTAGTGAATATCTTCCTAAGTTTGCAGCAAAGGTCCATGTAGATCACATTTGGGATCCCAACTCCATTAAAATTTTTGAAAGGGAATACCTAATGGGGAAAGGTAGATTGAGAAGAGTGAGAGGTAATTATAAGATGGTCATGGAGATTAATTGGAATACATTTTACATATGGTTTTTTATGTATATTGTACTTATTTAATTATTAATTTTCAATATAAATCAATTATAAATTAAGGTCGTATACTGTGGTATTTAACTAATTATGCGTCGTTTGTGAATTTCAATTTCTTTTTTATATAGTTAGTTGAGAGTGGGATGCACTACATTTGTACGTCGCCAACAATCTTGATTGGATCACGGTATGGATTAAACGATGTCAACAATTTGGTCGCACATTAACATGGGAAGATGTGGCTTCATTGGTTAAAGAAGCTCATCGTAATGGAGATTCCAATGTTACACAAAGGGAAATTGATTTAGCATATGGTTTAAGAGATAAATAGGTACGTATAAATATATTAATCACCCATATTATTTAATTATTTTCAAGTATATTGATGTATATATATATGTTGAGATTGTTTTCTTTGCATACATTCCACCAAGAATAAATATGTTTATCAATTGACGATATTGCAATAATTTTTACATGTTTGACATATTGCAGGTAAAACACCACAAGGCAATGTCGTGCAATGGTCGTAAATTTTGAATCAAAATGTTGGATGGCATGAAGAAAACTTGTGATTTTGGTATAATTGTAGTCTTTCAGGTGACTCATGTTTCATCTAGAAGCGACATGCATCCAAAAGTCTCAGAAAATCAATACTATGGGATTTTGGATGATATACTTGAGTGTGACTTTAAGTCCTTAAGATTAATTATGCTCGTTGTCTTATGGTATAGGCTACGATTGAATGAAAATGATCCTAAGAGAGTTGTTATTGAACATGATAATGGATTTACCATGGTTAATACAAGGTTGATCGAGCAAGCTAGAAATGAGCCCTATGTTCTTCCAAGCCAATGTAAGTAGGTATTTTACTCAGAGGTGCCAGATAAACTAGGTTGGTCATTTGTTGTTAAACATGATCCAAGAGGAAGGCCGGTAAAGTATAATGTGGTGGAAGAAGAAGATACCGAAGAACTAGAAGATGATGTAGATGATAATCAAGATCAACAGTTAGTTGATGATGTCCCTGACGAAGATGTCAAAGAGGAGGAACTAGATCATGATGATGTAGGAGTTAATGTTCATGAAAATGCTATCCATGTGGATGATGACATTATCAAAACTAATATCGATGATGATGATGATGATATGACCAATCCTTACAATGTCGAATCTGGATCGGATGATACAGAGAAAGAGTTGGATGAAGAAGAAGATCAATGACATTGAAATGTATAAGTTATGTGATTATATTATCTATTTGATATTAATTTCTTGATAGAATTATATTTGACTTATGTGGTTACATAATTAATTCATGATTTTTTTAATTTTTATGCCATTACATAATTAATTTAATGATGTACTTTTTAATGTTTGAAAGGTAAAAAAAATAAAACATTTCAATAGTGATGTTAACAACCTTCAAATTAGTGTGTTTTATGTTTCATGTGATCATAAAAGATTAAAAAGTCAATTGAAGAGGTGGTTGTTCAGTGGTTGACGTGTATGTTGGTTCTTTTTACAATGTAACCAAGTTTGTTTTCTAATCTACCTATGGAATTGTCAATTCCAATTGAAGGCAAATCAAAGCACCTGAACGGACTGACAAGGACTTTAAAAGCCTCCTACACTTCGGGCTCTGCAAGACCTGGGAGGGTGATCCCTTAATGTGTTTAAAACCTCTGCCCCATTATTATAAACAACATTATCAATTATGTGGTCGATTTGATGCATGTTATATATGTAAAAACAAATGAATCAAACACAACAATAAGAAATTATATCAAAAATAGAATATTAAAAAAATAGAGATGCAAACTTAGTATCCTGTTATCGATGTCATCCTATCATCCTCTATCTCTAGTGTTTTCATTGATTTCAGCTGGCTCTCAGATTGTGTGCTAGGCTCAATGAACAGTCTTCCTAGAGAACGAGATTGAATATGAAATGCATGTAATGCTAAGACATGATTATTCTAAAAATAAACATGATTGCTAAAATGGAAGATTATGATAATACTATGAATAATAAAGTTGTAATGATAATGCTAGAATGCTATAATGCAATTAATCTCTAATTCATCTCTTGTGTGTTGTAACCCTTGCTTGGATTGGCAATGTTATTTATAGAGTTTTTGAAAGCTTTTGATTGGATGATATGATCAACGACTATGAAAATTCCTGGCAGATCGAACTGTTGAAGATGGATGAGAGTGAAGAAAAATAGAAGAAAACATAAAGCAAGATTTGTTTTCTTTTATGAAAAAGAGGTAAGATAAGATGATAAAGATGAATTGTAAAAAATCATCTTTTTGTGAGATTATGGAAAGATTTTGAAGAAGATAAATAATGAATTATTAAATTTAGTTATTCATTTATGGGTGACACAGAGGTCTTTTTCTTAAAATAGAATATTTACCCCAGATTTGAAGAATAATAGAAGATTTCATAATTAAATAGAATATTTAATTATGATTCTGAAAAGATATGGAAGATATTCAATTAAATAAAGATATTTAATTAAAAAATTTAAGAAATGGTATGTAAATGAAATTAATTAAATAAGATATTTAATTAATTAGAAGAAAGATTCGAAAATAAATAAAGTGATAATTAAATAAATAAAGTGTATTTATTTAATTAATCAAGTGGACATATGAATGTGAAATAATTAAATAAAATTGATTTATTTAATTATAATAGAAGAATAAAATGAATGAACAATATAATTAAATTGATTAAATTTAATTATATGTAGAAGACTTTAGAGAAATTGATTAAATAATAAATATTTAATTAAATGCTAGGATTCATCAGACATGACCAATTTTATTTATATACATTTTTCCCCTCTATGAAGTGATGTGTGAAATACATTGCTTCAAAGAAAATATTCCTACTTTTGAAAAATTTTGTGTTTGACTTTGCCCCTTTTTTTGAAAAATATGCCCCTAATCCTACTTTGATATGTTTCCGATTGGAAGATGCTGCTGGTGTTGATGATGCCCCCTCGGGAGGTAAATCACTGATGAGGATATGAGTGTTGGATAATGCTTGAAAAAGTTGATTTGATGAGGAAATTTTGATTTTGATGGAATGTTAGTGATTTAGCTCTCGAAAAATGATGTATATGGACACCCTAGTTTTGAAAATAAGGTCAAAGTGAGATAAAAGATAAAAAAAAAATAACATGCCAAAAAAAACCCACTTTTGTTTGACCTTTAAAAGGTAAAAATGGAGAAAAGGACAAGTCATTGACTTTTAGAAACCTTTTGCTCTGATAGTGACCTGGCGAGATCGAGATTATGTACCACAAACATAGATTCGAGCAGGCCCACCGATACTAGAGACCAACTATGTATGGACCACCGATGAGTAGATCCAACCACTTTTGCATTGAAATTTTCCATTTTGAATCAAAATTTTCATGTTTTTCCTATGGATTTAGGTGTAAATAGTCTATTTTAGCGCTTTTAGGAATGTTTTAGCACTTTTGATGTTTGTTTTAACGCTTGTAGGATGTTTTTTTGCATGTTCGCTATAGAAACCAGTTTAGCGAATTCAATAGAAAGAGTAGCACTTATAGGATGTCGTAGGAAAATTAGTGCTTTAGCACATCTAGGAAATAGTTTAGCGCATTAAGGGTTGTTGTGCATCCAGTGAATAGAGTGGCGCTTTTGATTAGAGTTTTAGCACTTTTAGGGAAATAGCGCATAGAGGAAATGATTGAGTGCTTGCAAGGCAAAGAACGATGCATTTGAGTTTTAGCGCATCTTGGATACAAAATAGCACATGAGTTTTAGTGCATAGAGGCCACAAATTAGCGCATCTAGGAAAAAGAGACAAAATGTGTGATTTGATGAAAGTGATGAAAGAATGATGATGTATATTGCTTCCTTGGTCAATAGATAGAGAAATTGTCTTATCGTCATGTTGATAGGGATAGAAAAGCTAATAAATAATTGATAACATTTTTTGCAAAATAGAAATCAAAGAGTAAATAGCTAATAACTTTGTCTCCCCTATACGAAAAATAAAGAGTACATGATTGATAGGACTTCTGATAAATTTGATTTCCACGATAGAAAACAAATAGTAGATGACTGATTGAAAACATATTTCCATTCCTGACTGAAATACAAATAGGATGATGTTTTGATTGTTGATAAATTTGCATTCTTGAAAAAGAAAACAAATAGTAATTGATGGTAGAGTAGATTGATGTGATATCTAGATAGATAGATTGTGTATTGATTGCATGATATGAGTCACCTAGATAGAACACTTGATATGGGTCACTTGATATGAGTTTGATGAGTATGTGTCACTGATATGGGTCACAAATAGATAGACATGAGTTAGATTGATTTTGTTTGATTGAGATTGAATCATTGATATGATGCTAATTGATTGTCTTTGTAATAACTAAAAATAGGAGGTTTTTCAAAACCTCCAGATTAGGGAGCGTCACTCTGTGGGGTGGGATAGGATACCAGAGTTAACATCAGATGATATAGTGCTGATAGGGGTATGCGGATTGGGATCATTGTTGTCCATTCCTCCGATTCGGGTCAATAGGGGACTGTAGATGGCGCTAGAAGAGAGGTGGCATTTGGAGCACAACACCTTTCATCTCCTAATGGGTGAGGTGACTATGACTCCCGAGGATGTTTATAGGATTTTGGGTATTCCAATGGTTGGAGCCCTTATGTTCTATGATCACAAGGAGCTAGGTGGGATAGATGCTCTGAGGTGAGTATATGTTGACATGCAGATAGCAAGATATTGGGTACTATGGGCAGACTTTAGGGGGTATCCGGCCTTACCTATAGTTTTGGGTGCATTTATTGGAGGTCTCCTTTGTATGGATCGCCAGTCAAAGGGACTATTAGTGGGATGGGGGAGGATCCTAGAGCAGATGTTGGTACAACAATGAAGATATGCTTGGGGGAGTTGCATGTTGGCACATTTGTATCATGACCTTCATTAGGTAGTTTATAGAGGTTCGTCTAGTATATCATGTGGTGTGACACTACTCCAGATCTGGGTGTGGGAGCATATTGCTATGACGAGACTAGCCTATCCTAGAGTGAGGCCACCAGGCTAACCATATGTGTATGTGTATGCCATATTCCTTGTCCAGCCTAAGCTGGGCAAGTTGGATTACTAGAGACGGTGTCTTGATGATATGGATGCAGTGATATGGCGGCCATACCTAGATTGCGAGCCATGGGATACAAATCCTTTAGAGATGTCATTCATATGTATGCCCCTATTTTTGATAGGGAGGACCCCATTTATCATTGAGAGGTTTTTGGAATTGCGGGTACAATGATAGTTTAGATTTACACAGGGTATACCTTAGGGTGTTGCTCACTATGTGTAGAGCAAGGATGAGGCAGGATGGGGACCTGACATTTCATATCAGATAGCCTATATAGAGTATATTGCTTTAGTGCCTCAGAAATGGGATGATAGGCTGCATATTGTTGATGCTGGGATGTCTGATGAGTATGATGTTTATTATCATACACATCCATTTCCATGGTTGACATGTTTTGATGAGCCAACACCCATTTTGGTGGTACTGTAGCCAAGGAGACATGAGGATGTGGCAGGTGGTGAGCATGAAGTGGTTGGGGGAGGGGATGAGGAGAGTGGATAGGAGGAGAGCTCATATGGGAATGATGGAGGTGATGATAGAGATGAAGGGTAGGTGCGAGTGAGACCGAGGCCAGATATTTTGGGCGGTGTTCAGATCATGTGGAGACTGGGGATTGGGATTGGTCAGAGGATAGTGATCAGGGTTACCTCCACCTCTTAGCAGGGAAAGATAGATACTTTGTAGGCCCAGGTGTAGACACTGTAGGGATAGCAGGTGTAGTTGTAGAGCCAGTTGGTTCAAGCATAGGGTTTGGTCACACAGCTACAGGCACAATTGGCACAGTCACAAGAAAAGGCATAGACATAGGTACAGGTACCTCAACTTGCCCCAGACCCATAGGTAGCCCAGTTGATAGCATAGAGGGATTATCTTAGATGGAGGGTAGTAGAGGCAGAGGGTGTTGCTCAGAGGCTTATGGGCACTGTAGAGAGTACATCATTGTGAGAGGCCATTATAGAGGGCTTTCAGATGGCCAAAGAGGCAGAGTATTATCGAGTTTGATATGAGGAGTTATTTCCTCCTGAGCACAGAGATCCTTTCCCACAATCCCACAGTAGGACTAGCAACAGGACACAGACAACAACACGGAGCTTGGGGATTACTGGGCCTTGACGAGATCTAGATGCAGGGACTAGTGGTAGGCCACCATCCACGAGACCAACTCCATCAGGGGGGTCCACCAACCAACCTTGAGATATTTATGTAGGATTGTTGATAATCATCATATTCTTGGAGCATGTACATTGATTTGTGATCATATCTCATGTATCTTCCTAGACTTTTCAGTTTCATTGGACTGTTGGACATTTGTATGTATTATTGATGAGCGATGATATGTAGCGGTGATGAGTTTTGATAATCTGTTGCATTTCATATGATGATATGAGATGGATATGCATTTATTTCCTTGTTTATGTGATGGATTTTGATATATAGTTTTGATGATTTACTGACTAACATGATTTGTAGGATGATGTGATATGATAATGATATGATGATGTGCAATATGGTGTGTACTAATGATCTCATGCAGGTGGATGATGATAAAAAAATGCCATGTGTGGAAATGATGTGATATATGTAATGGAAATGTATGTTTTGCAAATGATGTGGAAATGCAATGTTTGTATGAAATTATTGTGTTTTTATTTTTCACTATTTGTTTTTATTGCATTTTTTTTTTTTTGTCACTACCAAGATGCCTGTTTGCCAGGTTTTCACCAGGGTAACCATTTTTTCAGGACTTTTTATGTTTGTTTTTGTGTTTCTTCAGGATGTGTTATGCTATTTTTGTGATTTCTTTCAGGACTTTTTTTGATGTTTTTGTATTTCTTCAGGACTTTTTCTAATGTTTTTGTATTTCTATAGGACTTTTATGGATGATGATGACTGCTTTAGACATAATACATTTTCAGGTGCATGCTATTGATGGGTTCGTCAAATAGGTCCCCTTCTGGCATTGACAACTTGTATGCTCTTGAGCCGTATATTGCTATGACCACATATAGACCTAGCCAATTAGGTTCAAACTTTCCTTTCTTCTCTCTGTCCTATTGATTGTGTGGGTTCTCTTTTAGAAAAAGATCACCAACCTAAAAAGTACACGGTTTAACTCTGTGATTATAGTTGTGAGACATCATTTGTTGATATGCTTTCAAATGATCACCTGCTCATCTTTTTTCATCAAGAAGTTCCAGTTCTTGGAGTCAGGAAACTTTGTATTCATCATCTGTTATGAGACCTTTTAGTGATACTCTAAGTGATGGGATCTCAACTTCTAGTGGAAAAATGGATTATGCTCCATAGACAAGAGCAAATGATTTTTCTCTTGTTGGCATTTGGATACTAGTTCGGTAGGCCCATAATGCAGGATTAAGTTGAACGTGCCAATCTTTCCCTACATCATTCACAGTCTTCTTCAATATTTTTAGTATTGTTTTGTTTCAGGCCTCTGCTTCGCCATTCCCTTGTGGATAATAAGGTTTTGAGTATCTATGTTGAATATGGAATCTCTCACAAAGTTCGTCAACATCTTGATTCTTGAATGGCCATCCATTATCTGTGATGATGGAGTTAGGAATGCCATACTGAAAAATGAGATAGTTGAGTATGAATGATGAGATTTTTTTTCTAGTGACCTTAGTGAGAGAGACTGCCTCAATCCACTTGGTAAAATACTCTGTCGCTGTCATGATGAACTTGTGTCCATTTTAGGATGAAGGATGAATCTTGCCAACTAAATCCAACCCCCATTGAGAGAATGGCCAGGCTGGTACGAATGGTTGTAGTTCCTGTGCTGGTGCATGAATGAGATTTCCATGTATCTGACATTTAGAGCACTTTGTTACAAAAGTGAATGATTCCCTCTCCATTGTAGGCCAGTAGTAACCCATTCTAATCAATTTCTTGGATAAGGTTAGTCCACGTGAATGAGTACCACAAATGCCACCATGAACTTCTTGTAAAGCTTTGCCGAATTCATCACATTCAAGACATCGAAGTAAAGTACCATCAAGACCGCGGCGATAGAGAGTGTCAGCGATAAGGGTATAATGAGAGGATTGGCGGATAAAGTTACCCTTTTGGTTACAAGATAATTCAAGTGGTAAGATGTCATCTTTTAGGTAGGTATAAATTTTTCCATACCAAGGTGAATCAGATCCTACCAAATGGCAAATAATTTGGCTTTCAGGTGTGTCATAGGTAGGCATAAATGATTGTTCCACCAGAAATTCGTAGCAAGCCTGAGTTTTTGGGAGTTGGAACAATGAAGTGATTGTGGCCATAGCATCAACTGCCTTGTTATCAAGCCTTGGAATTTGTATGAAATTGATGTCTACAAAGTATTTCTTGAAATCGTCAACCATTTTCTTATATGGAAACAATTTTTCATCTTTGGTCTGATAGTTATCATTGATCTGGTTAATGACTAACTGTGAGTCACCGTAGACTTGTAATTCTATGATTCTCGATTCCAATGCTATTTTGAGTCCAATGATTAAAGCTTCATATTTGGCTATGTTATTAGTGCATGGAAACATTAGCCAATATGACCGAGGAATGGTATTTCCTTGAGGGGTGACAAAGAGTATGCCTACCCCTGATCCATGTTGAGTAAATGAGTCATCAAAATATAATAACCAAGGTTGCATTGATTCTGCCATGAAGACATCAGCATCTGGAAATTCAATGTGCATGGGATGCTCTGCTTGTAGGGGTGCTTCAGCTAGTTGGTCAACAATAACTTTTCATTTGATTGCTTTGCGATCAATATAATGGACATCGAACTCGGTTAAGATCATGACCCATTTTGCTAACCTTCTTGTCAATGTGGCCTTACTTAACAGATATTTGAGTGGATCAATCCTTGCAACAAGATTGATTGTATGAGTTAACATGTAGTGGTAAAAAATTTGTGAGGCAAAGACCACAGCTAGGCAAGCCTTCTTGATGAAAGTGTAGTTGATTTCATGACCTGTTAATGTTTGGTTGATATAATAGATTGCATGTTCTTTTCCTATAGAGTCTTCTTGTGCTAACAATGCCCCCAAAGATGTCTCTATGGCAGCAATGTATAAGGTGAGTGGTTTTTCTGGATTTGGTGGTATTAGAACTGGTGGGTTCATTAAGTACTACTTGATTTGTTGAAAGGCCATTTCACATTTATCATCCCATTTGAAAGGAACATTCTTATGTAGTAGATGTATAAAAGGTAGACATTTATCTGTTAGTTGTGCAATGAATCTTTGTATAGATTGAAGTCGTCCCTGTAGTGATCTCAACTGACTGATATTCCTTGGTGGAGGAATTTCCATGATTGCTTGTACCTTGGTGGGATCTACTTCAATTCCTTTTGCTGAAACTATGTATCCCAAGAGTTTTCCAGATGTGACTCCAAAAACACATTTCTTAGGGTTGAGGTGAACCTTGAACTTTTCCAACCTTGCAAATATTTTGGATAATATCTCGAGATGTCCTTCTCTTGTGTAGGATTTTTCTAGTATATCATCGACATAATCTTCCATGAATGTGTGCATCATGTTATGAAAAATTGTAGTCATAGCTCTTTGATATGTAGCCCCAACATTCTTTAATCTCAAAGGCATGACATTCCAATAGTAAGTTCCCCATGGACATGTGAAAGTTGTTTTATCTTGGTCTTCAAGTGAAATCTTGATTTGGTTATAACCAGAAAAACATCCATTAGTGAATACATGGAATGGCCAACCGTCAGATCCACTATGGTATCAATGCTTGGAAGAAGGAAGTCATCCTTAGGACATGTCTTATTAAGATCTCTGAAATCTGTGCATACTCTAACACTTTTTTTAGGCTTGGATACAAGAACTATGTTGGAGATCCATTATGCATAGTCAATTGATCTTATAAATCCCACATCGAGGAGTTTCTTAAGTTCTTCTTTAACTAGTAGTGCCACATGAGGATGCATCTTTCTAAGCTTTTGTTTCACAGGTTTTACTCCTAGTTTAATGGACAAGTGATGCATTATAAGATCAAGATCAAGACCTGGGATGTTTGCATAAGACTAGGAAAAGTTGAATTGATTTTCTCTAAGAAATTCCATGAACTCAGGTACTTCTTTATCTGTCATTGATGCAGCTAACTATAGAATCCTCAGTTTCTCTGTAGTTTCAAGATTAACTACTTTTGTAGGCTCAATCAAGATAGGAGATCATTCACGATAGTGTTCCAGGAGAGTGTCAAGCATCCCATCATCTAGTGCCTTAAAAAGGTTTTCACCATTTGATACTCTCTTTGTTTTATCTTTTGTTTGATCTAACACTGCCAAATTTTGGTTTTCACCATTAGATATTTCTTTTTGATTTTTAGTTTTGTAGCTAAGAGACTTGAAACTCTCCTTATGCCAAAAATCACCAGTGGAACAATCATTTATGTCATCTGCGGAAAGGAAGTTTACAATAGATTTGTCAGTTGGAAACATAGGTATATCAAGAGGTTTAGATAGATCCCAATCGATGAGATCGAGATGTATTAGGGGTAGCGGGTCATTAAGCTGTGTGAAATTGGCTATGGTTATGGTCATAATAGAGGTGTCTATAGGATTTGAGATATGAGGTAGATCAATGATGGTACTGTCCTCACGATAGTCTTGTTCGATTAAATCTGACTCAGTATCACTAGAATCATAGTTGCACTGTAGTTCAGATTCTTGTGGTTGGGTCCATAACCCTTCTCCTTTGATTAGAGTAGGCGTATACTTGTGTATCACATCAACCTGTTTGTCCCTCTAGAATTCATAATTATGGATGGTATCCTATTTGAATTCTCCAAAGTATGTGTTAAAGTTATTATCGATGAAATTCTAAATTGATGTCAAGCATGCCCCCCTTGGATTAGAACTTTCTTGTAATGTGAGTACAGTATCATTCAATTGTTTGGATGTTGTTTCCTTTGAGCTAGTATCATAGCCTAGTCATGTTTTATCTTTTGCAGCAAGTCTTGGAGGGTCAATAGGCTCAACTACTCCTTTTATTTTTTCGATAGAACCATTACGCTCATAGCCCATCTTTTGAATGATTGAATATCCCTTACCATATTTATCAGCTGGTAACTTGATATTGAGAACTATTTCATCTTCATCTTTATAGAGCCAACTTAGAATATCTCTATCCTCAGGATCATCCATGGGGAATTTTTCTTTCATAAAATATCCATTAAACTTTGTATTTGGCCTTGATGGTGGTTGTGTTGATGTTGATGCTACATATATCTATTGTTGTGTGATAGAAGGTTGCCCATGTGACCGAGGTGGTGTAGATAAATTATCCAAACATAGAGAATATTCTCCTACTCCATTGTCCTTGAACCGTAATTTCTTGTCAAAGCTTTTGGTTAACTGACTGATTTGTGTATCAACTTTGAGAGAAGTATTAGCAAGAGCTTCTCAATTATTGGGACCAAAGTATCTTGACTAGCTTTGATGTTGGCACAAGTTTTACTTTTTGAATTGTCAATTGTTATTGTTATTTCTTTTCCATCATAAGGAAACTTAAGACATTGATGATATGTGGATGGGACAGCTTACATTTCCTGGATCCAAGGACAACCCAACAAGATGTTGTATGCAAGATCACAATCTAATACTTGACAGAAAGTATTTTTGATAAGAGGTCCTACTCTGACTGGTAGCATGATTAAACCTTTGGACGCTCTTTCCTCATCATCATAGGCTTTGACAGTAATCTTTCTTTTGGGATCAATGGAGTCCTGAAAAAATCCTAAAGCCTTAACCAACTTCATGGTACATATGTTTAAACCAGCACCTCCATCTATTAGAACATGTTTGACACATAACTTATGGATTATGACTTCTAAGTATAGTGATGAGTTATGGGGATGAGTCATGGAAACATCATCTTTTTCAAAAAATGAAAGGCATGTGGGTAAGGACAAATGTACCACCATGGCTTGAAATTGATCCACATTCAGATCATTGGATACAGTTGTTTGAATGAGGGATTTGTCTAGAATTTCCTTATGCGCTGGGGAAATCTTCAGAAGTTCCAAAATAGAGATCTGAGCAGAATTTTTTCCAAGTTGATTGATTAAATCATATCAATGTTGAGGCAGTGGCACAATAGATTTTGAAGGATCACCTTTTAGGACAACTTTATCTTGTGCCCTTGTTGTTATGTTAACTTCTCCATATTCCTTTTTCTCTTTGACTTTTATAACATTAACCCACTTTTCATCAGTGTAGATATGATTGATTATATGTTCATCGATATGATTCACATTTTTTCAAAAAGACTCACCCTTTTGATAGTTGGGCAAAGGATTTCAAAATGCTTGGTGGTCTTCATTTGATTGTTGGTTCCCTTCTATTGTGACAATGTCTTTGTCGATTAAATCTTGAATAGCATTCTTCAAGGCTTGGCAATTATTCATATGATGGCATTGAAATCTATCATATTCATAATAGTACATATCATTCTAGGATGGCGGCTTCACACTGGGTTCAAAATTACATTGAGGCGGTAGGGTAATAATGTTCTTTGCCATCAAGTCTTTAAGGGTAGATTCCAGAGATTGCCCCAACAGAGTAAAAGTTCTTCTGTTGGAAAAAAATGAAGACCCTTGTGGATTCATGTTTGATGTATTTCCTAAGGAATTGTTGTTTCCATGATACCCTTGGTTGTTGGTATTACTTTGATTTGGAACAAAAGTTGGATTTTGGTTATTCCTCGGAGGAGGAGGATCGTTTCCCTTATTTGTAACGGAGTTGACATTGTTGTAGTTGTTGTTAAGAGGAACACTAAGAACAACTAGATTAGGTGAGACATGATGTGCATCTACAACACCATCATTCACCACATTCTTGTTGTTAGTCCAAAACTTAGATTTGTCATTGTGGTGATTTGAGGAGCTAGGATTGTCTCTATCAAGTTTGATTATTCCCCTCTAGACTAATCCACTTTCAATTTTGATTGCATTTTCAATCATTTTTTGAAAAGAGGGAGGACAATGAAGATTTAGATGATAACTCATCTCTTGATCCAAGTTTTTTATGAAGGTAGTGATCTTTTCCTTTTCAGGAACATGATGTGGATATCTAGCGAACAATCTTCTCCATCTTTGAAGAAATGTGATGAATGGTTCACCAAGTTTTTGCTTAGCCTTGCATAGATCAATCATGGTTATTTGGTGTTGTATGTTATAGGAATATTGTGATATGAACTCGTTGATTAATTCATCAAATGTTTTGATTGGTGGTGTGATTTTTGATAACCATTCCATAGATTGGCTTCCAAGACTTCTAGGAAACAAACACATCAAGTATGTATCTGTAATCAAGGGATTTCTTTTAGGTTCGATTCAAGTTGTTAGCAACAAATCAATAAATGACAATGAAACCCAAAGATCTTACAAAACACAAAGGAAGTAAAACACAAAATGATTATACCCGATTGCCAATACCTCCATGATTCACTTTTGTAATACCTTCTTGCTTGCTAGATGATGTTGCCCTCAAATTCGTCGCATGAGCAATCTACAAATGTCTAAGTCCTACACCAAGCTTTGAAGGATTTTAAATATGCCTAATGACTATGCCAATGACCATGATTGTCAACACCTAAATATGCTAAGATTTGATCAAATAAAGATAATAAGTGTTAAAATTGCTATGAAATCTAAGTATGCAAAATGCCTAAAAATGTAATATGTCTGTACGTAATCGAAAAGTGAGAAAAATGACATTTATAGAAAATGTCATTTTGAATGGACTGGTGAGATTGAATGATGATGAGAACCTAAAATGAGAGGTCTAGATTAAATCTGAGAATCCCTAATTAGGGTTAGGGAAAAATCATTAATCAAACGGTCAAGATAATATCTCAGATAATCGGTTTGACGGTGGAGAATAAATGAGATAAATTAATTAGAAAATAAAGATTTTCAAAATTGAGAAGATAAAGACTAAACTGAAGATCAGATTTGGAAAATCAAGAATCTGCCCGATTACTTGATTTTTGGAAGATTAGCTACTAATTTGAATTAAATTAATTCAAATTATGGATTTTATGAGATAATAAATAATCTTTTTCAGATTATTTACCAAAATCAACTGACAGTTAAGATTGTGATGACATTTTAAATAATTGATTTATTTAAAATGAGAGGAATATTAAATTGGCAATTAAATAATTAAATTTAATTATTTAATTTAGAAGATAAGATTAATAATTAAATAAATTAATCAATTCATTCAATTATGACAATTAGTGACATTAAATAAATAAATAAAACTTATTTTTTTTTAATCAAGAAGAATATATGATAGGGGAATTAAATAAATAAAGAAATTTATTTAATTAAGGGAAGACTTAGACAATTAATGACATATTTAATAAATAAATAAAATTTATTTATTTAATAATCATGAAGAATGAAAGGACATGAATTAATTAAATAATTATGAATTATTTAATCAATAGTCGAATGTGGACCAAGGACATAATTAAATGTCATAATTATGCTAGGACAAAAGTGATAAAAATGAAGCTTGCAGGCCTAGGTCATTTTTAGGTGTCTACATTTTGCCCCTCTTTGTCATAATGGCGCATGTCGCATTGTGACAAAGAAAAAAAGTCAAAAATATGCCCCGGTAAAGGTACGGAGTATCATTGCCCCCTCAGGAAATTTTTCAAATTTTGGGTTGGTGATAGAAAAATTTGAAAGGGGTCCCGATAAATCAATCTGATGACCAGAAAAACAATGGCGCAGTCGGTTTTGGATTCAGACATGTTTAAGATAGTCAACAAGGAAGTCAAGGGTGGCCAAATGAGCCTCCAGTAGTAACTCACTTGAGAAAAATGTCATTTTGACCTTATAAATAGGTTGACAATGGGGTAAAAGTCAATTCATTTTCACTATTTACTTCACAAAATTGGAGAGCTTAGAGCGAAAGGCATAGCAGTGACGATGGTAATTCCAGTGTCAGAGCATCGCGGAGAGATCGTGTGGACCTTCAGACGACCAGAGGGCTCAGAGCTAGTGGTATGTACCCCTGCCTTACTTTGTGATTTTCTCGTTTTGCATGTCAAATTTTACCTTTCTAGGACAAACAATATTTACGCCATGACGCAACTACATTCGCATAAGCCACAATCGCCTTCGCATTCAACGCATTTGATGCATCACAATGCAAGTGCAAAGACAAATTAGGGTAGAGTGGTGTGTTGTGCCACATTTGACAAATTCTGCGACACATTTGACTTATCGTGTCACAATTGAATGTCTAAATGCCGCAATTATGCAATTAAAATGCATTCGCCTGTTGTTTCGACACAATTGTTAATGTGCGATGCATTCACTGATATGCGACGCAAGTGAAAAATTTTGACGCATGTGCTTCAAAGAGATGCATTTGCCAAACTGGACCACATATGACTTGCAGAACGACGCAATTGACTGGTTGAGACACCATTGCTTTGCTGGGATGCATTTGCTTTTTCTTTGTGTAGAGCTTGTTTTGATGTTTGCGCCACCTTAGATGCCCTTTGATACTATTAACCAATTTTCCCAAAGTGTTCTGATGACTTACTTGATGTTTTGCAGAGGCATCTTGCCCCTATTTATACCCGTGAGAGTAGACTAACGACGTTTCGGTTTGCTGACCAGTTGAGCCCTTGGGAGTGGTGATGATTGATGCAGTTAGGATTATTCTATGCTACTTTCATGCCCGCCATTCGGGTGAACAGGGGACTACTGACGGTGCTGTGTGAGTGGTGGCATTCAGAGACTTGTTCGGTCCACCTGCCGACAAGTGAGGCCACGATTACCTTGGAGGATGTCTATTGGATTCTTCGGGTGCCTATCCAAGGGGAGCAGATTGTCTATGACCCACGACATGGCAAGCAGACCTTCCATGCCTAATATCAAGATCAAGGTGCTGAACTGGGTATTCAGGGTTATGAGATTAGGTGGGAGTTCCTGGCAGAGCATTATGGGTACTTTGATGCATTCCTTGCGACTCTGATTGGGGGATCCTGATTCCTGACTGCCGGGCACATGGATTTCCTATTGGTTGGGGCGACGTCCTAGTTGGTATGAAATGAGATAGGACAGTTTATGCTTGGGGTCCCTGTTTGCTAGGGACACTTTACCATCAGCTACACGATGTTGCTTATAGTAGAGGAGAGAGTATCTCCTGCGGGAATACATTGATGATGATCTGGGTGTGGGAGCATATTGCCATATTTCATCCTCCCATTGAGAGACCATAGTTGGCTGAGGGGATGCCCTATGCCTATTACTATGCTGGTGCACTACAATAGACACGGATGGGTGAGATCGGTTGGTGGCGGCACAGGATTGACACCATGGTGACATTTATCTGGAGGCCATACAGAGACTGTGAGGCGTGGGATGATGAGGATGAACATCTTAGCTTCTGCAGATAGTATAGGTACTTGATTGGCCAAATAGTGTAGATGTCTTTGATCATTAAGATGTATCTACCCTAGCGTGTCCTGAGGCAGTTTGGAGAGCAGCAAGGTGTACCCGCAGGGATAGCTAAGTACGCTAGGTCTTCCAGAGAGTATGCTTGGGGTCCAGCCATTCCAATGGCATTTACTGAGCAACAGATTGATGGGCTAGGAGCCCTGGCATGGGGATGGAGGGGAGGAGTAGCCGATCCGGGGACCACAGCTGATTATGATCTCTAGTGGCAGGCACACAGACCAGTGCCCTTGACAGATCCTGACAGGCCAGCACCTATAGATAGGTGATCAGTGATACCACGGGTGCCATGGGCCAGACGGGGAGGCAGAGGCAGTGACAGGGGCAGAGGCCAGGGGAGGGATGGAGGCAAGGATGGAGGTAGGGATAGACATGGAGGTAGGGGCAGACACAGAGGCAGAGACAGAGGTAGGGGGAGATAATAGTAGAGATGGAGGTAGGGGAGATGATGGTGGAGATGGAGGTAGGGGGAGATGATGGCAGAGATGGCTGGAGGTAGAGGTGATATGGTCAGGCTCAGGGTCGGAGGGTGCGACAGCGCGTAGCGAGGGTAGCCTTAGATGCTATCCCCGAGGTCGGTGAGGAGGGGGAGAGAGAGGAGTAGCCCAGACAGGAGGGAGAGGGTGAGGAGAGATGGAAGGAGGAGGTTGCAGTGGATGTGCCAGAGATGGAGAGGCAGGAGGAAGAGAGGTAGGAGGATGTGCCAGAGATGGAGAGGCAGGAGGAGGATGTGTCGAAGATGGAGAGTCAGGAGGAGGAGAGGTAGGAGGAGGTGGATGTAGAGGTCAAAGGATAGGAGGATGTGGAGGTGGAGGTTGGAGGACAAGAGGAGGTGGAGGTGGAGGATGATGATGACATGGATGACGCCATGGATGAGGCCGATAGACTCCTCAAATGGTGGATGGTAGAGAGGGAGGAGGAGATACCCTCCAGCTTAGGTTTGCCCTAGGATGCCACAACAGATTAGAGGGTGGCAGACCTACATTAGAGATTGGATGTCAGCATGGCACAGGTCAGGTCACTACAATCAACATTGGAGGTAGTTCGGGTAGAGCGGAATCAGGCGGTGATCTGCCAGCAGGACGCAGCTCAGTGGTGCATAGACTTTGTAGCATTATGCACAGGGCCCATGGGAGACATGGCTCATGAGCTAGCTAGGGTGAGCACGAGATTGGGGCAGTACAAGACATTATATGAGTAGGTAGTGCCACCAGAGCGACGGGATCCTACCTTGTCACAGTCACAAATGAGGACCGGTAGTGGCCATAGATCAGGTAGTGCTACTGGCAGTATGAGTCATACTAGTGTCGGAGGGTCTACCTCAACAGGACACACTTCAGAGCATAGGTCCCATCATTCCTGCAGGCACACCCCGAGTCCTCATTCTGATCACAGTCATGGGTCGATTGGTTCAGTGCAGAGGTCAGGATAGGTATAGCCGCCAGTGGTTGATCCCTCTACTTCTCAAAGTTTGGCTATAGTGACATCATAGATGTTTGTTACCGTTGAGATGACACCGTCCTTCGCAGTTCTAGCAGTGGCACAGGCAGAGGTTGCAACAGGTCCACCTATTGTTTCAGTGCTAGTGACAGAGCTTCTGCCGCCACATTCTTCATCTCGAGGGGATGATGAGAGTCTACCCTAGGGGCATTTTGTTATTATAACACACTATGTATATTATTGAGCCTGCGAGCTCCATTTTTGGGATATCCTATGACTTTATCCTATGACATTGTACATTTTTGAGATGATACTATATGATGATGCAGTTTTGATGTAACCTACATGTGTTATGTGATGTTCTTTGATTTAATGCTTTATGATATGTATGATGTATGATGTTGGTTTATGATGCCATGTATGTCCTATGATGCTTATGTGTGATGTTAATGCCATGGTAATGCAATGCTTATTTATATGAGATGATGGTGATAATGATGTGCATAATGTATTTTAGTAAAAGATGCAATGTTTGTGATTATGTATATGATTTGATGCTATGGATGTTGTATGTATGGACCTAATGCAATGTTTATATGATCATGTATGCACTTATGTTTTTGGATGTCATAGGATATCATCGTGAGATGGACGAGAGAAAATGACAAGACTTGATGAGAGAAGATGACCAGACCAAAAAGGAGAAGATGACGAGACCTACAAAAATGCATGTTAATTCCTAGACCAAATCCTTCAAAGCTTTACCATAGGACATTAGTCTTTATTGCTCTTAATCATCATTGGGCAGACTATTGTAATGGCCAAGAAACACCATGATATGACATAGATCAAGGTGTGCAAGGTCGTACCATCACGTAAGACAAACAGTCACAGACAAGGATGATCATGACTCATACTAAGAGCGTGATTGCCCCAGTCTTTTTGCCATAATCAACCACATGCAGAAAAAGACAAGGACAAATCATGAAACATCGCTGCTTCTCTAAATCCTATTTCCAGGACATCCTTGAGAAACTAGTGGCATGATTGTCAAAATACAAAAAAAAAGAGCCCTTACCACAATATGTCGTTGTTTTTCTAAATCCCAAAATCAGGACCTCGCTGAGAAACTAGTAGTCATGCGTGTCAATTGACATGATACATTGCTGCTTCTCTAAATCCTGTTTAGTGGGATCTCACTGAAAAACTAATATCATGATAAAAACTAAAAGACAATTGTCAAGTGTTTTCCAAGTGTGTCTGGATATCCATTGTTCTGATGCCAAGATGGCATGTTTGATAATGTCGAGATGTCAAAATGTTTAAATTTTTGATGATCTTGAAAAATGTCAAGAATTGGTGAATTCAGGAAGGACACATCCTGAATAATGCCGATGTCAAGAGGATTTTCATCCCTAATAGTCGAAAGGGATCCCTCTAAATGATGATGATGCCTAGGAAGGACACATCCTAAGGCATAAATGACAGAGTTTGTTTCTTCAGAAGGACACATCTGAATAAAACTTATGTGATGAAGAGTGATCTTTAGATGTCAAGAGGATCACTCAAAATGTCGAATGACAATGATGATGCCTAGGAAAGACACATCCTAAGGCATAAATGACAGAGGTTGTTTCTTCAGAAGGACACATCTGAAGAATACTGACGTCACAAAGAGTGATCTTTAGATGTCAAGAGGATCACTGAAAATGTCGAATGACAATGGCGATGCCTAGGAAAGACACATCCTAAGGCATAAATGATAGAGGTTATCGTTCAGAATGACTCATCTGAAGATTAACCTAAAGTTTGACAGTTTGACAGGTTATGATGATTTGACTTGCTTTGCCCGATTTTGACTTGTGTTATACGTCGATTTTGTCATGCTGAAGAAATGAATGTTCTACTTTGGTTTAGGAGTTTTCCCATCTGGAAAATGATTTGCTTTGTTTTGAAGATATTTTGACTTGTGTGCCAGTGTAGTGTCATGAATCCTAATGGACTGACCTAGCACAGCCTCGGGGGCTCATCGACAGATGGCCTTGCCTACGTCATATACTCAGAGACCTCGTAGTTCGACACGACCAATGACTTTGTCTTGGTGACCAAAGATTGCATCATGATTTTTATTCTGAAAAACCTAAATGTACTGACCTAATGTCTCAGGGACTCAAATGTGAGTCTTGCCTACGTAGCAAATACGAAGAGACAACGTAGTTCAAACAAATGAGAAATACTGATTGATATGACTGATTTTGACAAGAGATGACAATGTGTTCGCACTCTTCGAGCAGTCTGAATTGTTGTTTGTGGTTTTCTTCATGACGTTTTATGATTTTTTTAAGTCTTTCTTTAGGACATTTTATGATGTTTTTGGTCTTTTTCAGGACTTTTTACAATGTTTTTGTCTTTTTTCAGGACATTTTATGATGTTTTTGGTGTTTCTTCAGGACATTTTATGATGTTTTTGGTCTTTTTTCATGACTTTTTACAATGTTTTTGTCTTTTTTAGGACATTTTATGATGTTTTTGGTCTTTTTTCAGGACATTTTACCAATTGCCAAGATCATGTGTGACATCCATTATGGTTTCATGATAAAAATTTTGCCCCCAGTCAGGTCCAAGACTTAGCCAGTTGTAAGGAACATGGGCAGGATGCTGCTGGTTTACTAGATGGACAGTCGTCAGGACTTGATGTCAATCATTTATCCACTATGACAGGTAGGGTAGAATGTGGTGGCGATGTGCATAAAAATGGTGATAATACCTTTCATCCTAAGCCAAGGCAGACAAAGTGACAGTAGATGGCAGAGCAATGATTGATTACACATGGCGCCTGTTTGCCAGGTTTTCACCATGGTACTTGTCCAAAGCGACTATTTGCCAGGTTTTCACTATTAAACAAATCATTTTTTTCTTTACTATTTTCTTGAATTTTTTTTTTTTTTAATATATATATTTTTTTTGGTGTCACCAAGATGCTTATTTGCCAGGTTTTCATCAGGGTGACAATTTTTTATCATTTTTCAATTTTTTTTGTATTTTACGGTTTCCAACTCAATCCTCTGATGCTATGCGTAGAACCTTCGGAGATGTAAACTGTTGATGGGTTCTGTCAGTTGTTCTCCATCTGGTGTGGCCAGCTGATAAACTCCAGAACCAAAAGAAGATATAATAATGTAGGGACCCAACCAGTTTGGTTCAAACTTTCCTAGCTTTTCTCTGTCAGCTTGGTTCTTGGGGTTCTGCATGAGAACTAGGTCGCCAATGTCAAACTGTCTGACAATAACCTTCTTATTGTAGCTGTGACAAAGATAGTTCTGATATGCTTGAAGATGGTTCAGTGAATTTTTCCTTCTTTCTTCCATCATTTCCAACTCGTGCAAGCGTGACTGTCGATACTCCTCTTCATTAGTTAGACCCTTCAAAGAGACCCGTAATGAAGGAATTTCGACCTCAATGGGTAAGATGGCCTCAGCGCCAAAGACTAGGGAAAATGGAGTGGCTCCTGTAGGCATACGAATGCTAGTTCGGTAAGCCCACAGAGTAGGGTTGAGTTGTATGTGCCAGTCGCGGCCAACGTCATTGACAATCTTTTTGAAAATTTTGACAATAGTTTCATTGGATGCCTCAGCTTGGCCATTTCCTTGTGGGTAGTATGGAGATGAAAAATGGTGTTGAATGTGAAATCGATCACATAACTCCTGAACGCCTTGGTTTTTAAATAGATATCCATTGTCAGTGATGATGGATTGCGGGAGGCCATACTGGCAAATGATCTAGTTAAGGATGAACTTTGATAATTGTTTGCTGGTAATATATGTTAATGGGATGGCTTCAATCCACTTCATAAAACACTCAGTGGCAGTGATAATGAATTTATGGCCATTGGAGGAAGTTGGATGAATCTTACCCATGAGGTTGAGTCCCCATTGTGTGAAGGACCAAGGAGAAGTGATTGGTCGAAAATCCTGTGTTGAAGCATGAATCAAGTCGCTGTGAATCTGACACTTGCGACAAGTCCTCACATATTCAATTGCATCCTTTTCAATTGTTGGCCCATAATACCCTAGTCTCATTATTTTCTTAGCTAGAGTAGGACCACTCAAATGAGATCCGCATATACCATCATGCACTTTGCATAAGGTCGTACGTGCTTCTTCAGTGTTGAGACATCTAAGAAGGGTGTCATCAAACCTATGGTGGTACAGGGTGTCACTGATGATGGCATACTTGGCCAATTTTTAGATGAAATACTTCCTTTGGTTATTGGACAGGTTGAGTGGAAGGGTTTGGGATTTTAGCTAGTCATAAATGTCTTGATACCAGGGAGAGTTGGGACCAACAAGTTCACAAACCATTTCTGATTCTAGGATATCATATGCCGGTATTAAAAGCTATTCTATTAAGAACTCAAATTGTGACACATTTTGAGGAATGTCCAAAAGAGAACCAATAGTAGCCATTGCATCGGCTGCCTTATTTTGTATCCTGGGGATTTGTTCAAAAGAAATCAATTGGAAGTGTGTAAGGAAACTATCGACCATCCTCTTGTAGGGAAGCAACTTCTCATCCTTTGTTTCATAGTCATCATTCACTTGGTTGATAACAAGCTGGGAATCCCCAAATACATGCAACATTTGAATTTTCTATTTAATTGCCATTTTGAGACCTATGACTAGTGCTTCATATTCGGCAATGTTATTTGTACAAGGGAAAGCGACCCAGAATGCCTTAGGAATTGAATCCCCCTATGGTGTGATAAACAAGATTCTAGCACCTGAGCCATGACTAGTATGGGACCCATCAAAGTATAACTTCCATGGTACCGCTGGTTCCACATGAAAAATGGATTCATCTGAAAATTAGTTACTAGTGGATGAGTGACTTGAATCGGTGCATCTGCTAGTTGATCTGCTATTACCTGTCCTTTTATTGCCTTACGCTCGACATATTGTATGTCATACTCACTTAGTATCATGACCCATTTTGCCAAATGACCTATTAGTGCTGCCCGACTTAAGAGATACTTTAGTGGATTGATCTTAGCGACCAGCTCTGTTTGGTGACTAAGCATATAGTGTCTTAATTTATAGGATGCAAAGACAACAGCAAGGCAGGCATGTTAAATGTGTGTATATTTCAACTCATACCCTATCAGTGTGCGGCTGATGTAATAGATGGCTCGTTCCTTTCCTTCATGATCATTTTGTGCCAGTAATGCCCCCAGTGCTGAACTAGTAGTTGAGATGTAGAGTATCAATGGCTTTCCATGAATTGGAGGCATGAGGATTGGTGTTGACAGTAGATAATCTTTGATTTGTTGAAAGGCTTCATGACATTTATCTGTCCATATAAAGGGGATACCCTTGCGCAATAGATACTGGAATAGGTGACACTTATCTGTCAATTGGGCTATGAAACGTCGAATATATTGTACTCTACCTTGTAGAGTTCTTAGTTCACTAATTCCTCTGGGTGGCGGCATGTCTATGATAGCTTTGACCTTTGTGGGATCAACCTCTATGCCTCTTCAGGAAACTATGTATCCCAAAAAATTTCCTGATGTGACCCCAAAAATACACTTCTTAGGATTTAGCCAAACTTTGTACTCTTCAAGTCTTTTGAAAATTGTGTCAAGTACCTTCAAATGATCTTTCCTAGTTATTGATTTGGCCAATAGGCCATCTACATAGTCTTCCATGATTTTGTGCATCATGTCATGGAAAATTGTGGTCATAGCCCTTTGGTATGTGGCACCTGCATTTTTGAGACCGAATGGTATGACATTCCAACAATATGTACCCCATGGGCAAGTAAATGTTGTTTTGTGTTAGTCCTCAGGAGCAATGCGAATCTAATTATAGCCAGAGAAACCATCCATGAGGGATAGCATCTCATATCCTATGGTTAGGTCAACTATGATGTCAATGTTTGGCAAAGGAAAGTCATCCTTTAGGCATGCTTTATTTAGATCTCAAAAGTCTGTACATACGCGGATCAGTCCATTTGGCTTTGTCATTGGCACTAGGTTGGAAATCCATTCAGCGTAATCTATAGACCTTATGAATCCGGCGTCGAGTAGTTTCTTTAACTCGGCCTTGACCAATAGAGCAACTTGAGGGTGCATTTTGTGCAACTTCTGCTTGACTGGCTTGGCATTAGGTAATAGTGGGAGATGGTGCAGAACTAGCTCTGGGTCCAACCCTGGCATGTCTGCATAAGACCATGTGAAGTTGATTTTTCATTCTGCAAAGAATTTATGAAATTCTGATCTCTCATCTTTAGTTAATGATGCAGCAAATAGGACCATCCTGGGGTCTTCTGCAGTTGAAATGTTATCCTGTATTGTGTCCTCAATAAGCATAGATAATTTCTCCTGTTGCACAGGGAGAAAATCCAGTCCTCCATCTTTGGGCACCTCAGAGAGGTTTTCACCTGCAGATACGTCCTTTATTTTTACTATTTTATGATCAAGAGGTGCCTTTCGGTTTTCACCTAGAGACGTTTCACTTTTTGTTTTATTCTTATTTTGACTTTTGCGACTAGAGGACTGAGCAGTCTCGCCAAAGAATGTCGTGCAGTATAAATCAATTGTGAATATTGATTTGTGGTCCCCACTGGGTATGCCTTCTCGTAATCCCATAAATTTAGCAATTGCCTCATCATTCTGAAATGTATCTAGCACTGGCAGTCCTTGTTGGTCCCAATCGACTGATTCAGGGTAAACTAAGGAAATACCATCGTCAATGTTGGTGAATTGGGGTGAGGATACGGACAGCATACAAACGTATTCAGTGATGTTGTAGATGAGATTGTCATCGTCCAACTCAACATCAGACTCTATCCAGTATTCTCCTTCACTAGTGTCATATTCATTGTCAAAATAAGGGGTGAAGGTTTGAGAGCCCTGGTTGTCAATGTCGTCTGATACTTAAGATGGGTGTTGGAAATCACGGAGAATGATAATGGGATGTTGACCATTTGATGCTTGTTCAATTTTGAATGTTTTCCAAAACCATTGTTTAGAGGTTACTTCCCCTAGTTTGACAAACAAATCATCAAGACAACAGTCACTTAGGGATCATTCTGAGCCAAATTCCCACTCATGGGAGTCTGTTTCGGTGAGGGTTTCCCTAGTAGTCTCGACACTATCTGAAGCATGTACTCACTCATTTGAAAGTCCAGAGGTATGATGATCATCATTATCAGGTGATCCAAACCCTAATCCAAGATATTTCAGAATTTGAAAAGTTTCTATGGGATCCCTCTGGCCAGTTTTATTTTTTCCTAGGCCACTAGTACCATCGTAGCCTTTAGCCTTCATGATGTCAAAACCCTTGCCATACTTTTGAACTGGTAATGGAGGTAGTATGACGGTATCCTTAAGGTCCATCCTGTAATGTCAGTAAGGTCTTCCTTACTCATGTCTCCCCACTTGATAAAAACTATTTTTGATGGAACTTTGAAAGTTTCCTGAGGTTCCATTCTGAAACATGGCTGACCATAGTCCTTTGGAGACTTGGGCATTGTTGTTATGCTGTATGCTGTGTGTAGTTTGAATTCTCTATAGCCAAGGTCCTAGATTTTAATAGTGGATTCAATCTTAGCGTTAGTGGAAGGTGGTGTTATGGCGGAAGACATGGATGGAGCAGATGTGGAAGGTGGCGTGAGTGTGGATGGGTTGATATATTTGGATGACGAGGAGCCAGGTGCTTCTCGGTTAATAGGTACTCAGTTTTTAGAGATACCCCTTAAGTTTGTACAATATTGGAAAGGGTCGGGGTCTCCATATATGGTTATTTTAGTGCCGTCAAATGGAAACTTGAGGCATTGGTGGTATGTGGATGGAACGGCTTTTAAGGCATGAATCCATGGACAGCCTAGCAAGATGTTATACTGTAGTTCCAAATCCAGGACCTGGCAAGTCATGTCCACGATGACCAGTCCTACTCTGATAGGGAGAGAGATAATGCCACGTGAAGAGCGTTCCTTGTCATCGTATGCTTTGATCACTATACTTTTTGTTGGGTCTACGCACGCATCAGACAACCCGAGAGCCTTAACCAATTTGAGGGAGCATATATTCAATCTTGCTCCCCCATCTACTAAAACCCATCTAACTTTGTGCTTGTGGACAAAATTTTCTATGTGCGATGAATCATTGTGGTTGGTTTTATGTGATGAGTAATCTTGATCCGAGAATGTGACATGGTGAGGCGTAGCAAGATATCCTGCCATGGTTTCAAATTGATTGACATCGATGTCCTTGGGGATCGACGACTCTAGCAGGGTTTTATCTAGGATATCTTTGTGCGCGGGAGAGATACAAAGCAGCTCGAGTATAGAGATTTGTGCGCGAGTCTTTCCTAGCTGGTCAATGAGGTTGAACTGACTTTTGGGTTTCCATTGCTTTGTGGTCAGGGCAGGTTCTGGCCGTTTAGCAGATGGGCCAGGTTGTGTCTGTTTAGCAAACGGGCCCGGTATGGTGATTTTGGCTTGTCTAGCGGGAGGTGGACCAGCTATAGTGACCTTGCCACTGTGAGTAGTAGCATTACATTCGGGTGCTCTTCTAACCTTAATGGTATTGATGTATTCATTGTCAGTTTGGACATTGTTTATAATAGGTCCACTAGAATAGTCATACTTGACTCGGGTGAAGTTACCTTGATTCTGTGGACCTGACGTGGAAGCATTACGAGAACCATGGTCCTACAATGGATTCTTATGAATAGTATGATCTGAATTGGAGGCAAATTGAGATCCACCTACTTCAATGACGTGACTTTCGATAAGATCTTGTATTAGGTTTTTCAATTGGTGACAGTTAGAAGTTGTATGTCCTTTTCCTCGATGGTAGTCACAAAATGAATTATCATTCCACCATGCTGGTTTGAATTGTCTTGGGTCATATGGTTTTGCTTCTTGAAGTATGATGACCCCATTCTGGATGCATTTCTTGAGGACTTCCTGAATGGGTTCCCCCAAAGGAGTGTATGTGCGACCTTTAGGAAATTGTCTCATTTGACGGTATTGTCCCTGATTGTTTTGACCACTTGGGTTCTTTGAAGGAATATTGGGAGGAGGTGTTAGTGTCGTTGTTGGTTTGTTTTGTTGTTGAACCCCCTTTAGGGCCAGTACAGGGCCCACAATGTTTGTAGTCTTGGTGTCAACCACACGATCATTTGTAACGTGTTTATTTTTAACCCAATATTTGTTTTTGTTGGTGGTTGGATTGACATTTGTGTTTTTGGAACCATATCGCAATTCTCCCTTTGTGATAAGGGCTTTCTCAATCTGGACCCCTTTTTCAACTAAGTATGTGAAGTTTGTGCAACAATGTACATGCAATGCATATTTTAGGGGCCCAAGAAGTGTTTGCACGAACATGTCGACCTTTTCCCTTTCAGGTATATCAATATAACATCTACTAGCTATACTTCTCCATTTCTAAAAGAATGGGATAAATGTCTCACAAGAATCCTCTTGCGTAAGATTGCACAAGCTAGTGATAGAGGTATCTATGTTGATGTTGTACACATAATTTCTTATGAATTTTTGTTTAAGCTCATGCCATGTCTAAATATCCTTTTGGTTGGAAAACCATTCAAGGGCTTGACCTGCCAGACTTTTAGAAAATGGTCTCATCAAATATGCTTGTTCGTAGTCGATGTCCATACACTTGGTTGCAAATTCGTGAACATGCTCAATGGGGTTTGTCTTGCCTCTATATTTTGTGAAGTTGGGTGACACATATCCCAGAGGAAATGGGGGCATGTATAAGCTCGTTTCGAATGGGTATACATTTAGATCATATGATATTTTTGATTTCTTGCCTGAAATGTACATGTTTTGGATAGTTTTCTCTACATCCCTCAATCTTGTTTGGAGGGTGTCCACAGTAGGGTCATTTATGTTTTCGTATGTTGGATTGCCTGGTACACCATAGGGCCCTATTTGTTGTGCACAAATATTGGTGAATTATGGCGATATGGATTGTTGTGGCATGTATGATATGTGCGGATCAGCGTGTTGTTGATATTGAAGGTTATGATTGGGTACATGTTGGTGAGTATGAACATTAGATGAGTAGGTTGGGATGTGTCCCCCAGCCATGTGTGTCATTATTTGGGGGATGTGATGACCATGAATGTTATCATGCGTTAATGGTGCCATGGGTTGCGTTATTTGGCCACCTTGTACGAATTGTTGGTTTGGCACAAGGGGAAGGTTTGTATTTGTACCTTGGGAGGCAATGACATGTGATTGTGTTGTCGTGTTAACGTTTGGTTGTTGACCTTGGATAAAAATGCGTCCCTTGCCCCCTCCCAAAGGATTTTGTGAAATACTAGTGAGCGGATATGTCGAAGTTGTGTTCATGGTAGTAGATGGAGCTGTCAAGGGGAGATTGTTGTGACTTGATGATTCCCCCGTGGCATTTAATGTCGTGGTATTTATGTTATTGGAGGTGTTTGGGATGTTGGAAGTAGCATGTACTGTTGTTGTAGTGTCAACAAGAGTATTGCTCGTAGTGTTTGGAAGTTGACCACTATGTGACATGTTATGTGCGTTGTTGTTATTAGGGTCAGGAGGTGTCACATTTATCGTGTTAATGTCAAATCCTTGAGGTAATTTGGCTCATTTAGTCAAAAGTATAGCCAAGAATCTGTCTCTATCATGACGGACCATTATTTCAACGAAGTGAGAGGCCTCTGGGTTTTGTGCTATTGCCTCTATGTTTTCCTGAAGTATTTGACCATATTCATCTCTTTGCAAGTAGAGTTCAAATGTACTATTTGATGAGGATTGTGTTGTCATTGGAGGTGGATCATTTGAATTGGAAAATGGATTGTAAAAGGTCCAGTTTAGATTATCAACAGTAGACATGGGGTCTTGCCGAGACTTTGCCATTTGTCGTTGTTGTTTTTGAAATCTAGTTTCCACCATAAATGAGATTGCTCAAATGGGAATGCCAACTAATAATGATGATATTATGCAAGATCTAAGTTCAAAATGATGACTAGGATGACTAATGTTTTGGATTTTTGTGAATAAGATATGCAATGTGAAGACTTAAAATGCAATGTAAGATAAGGGTACCTAAGCACTTCTAGGCTCAAATTTTGTTTTCAATTTTTGGTTTCTATAGGACTTTTTTGAAAATCACAAGGTGACAAGGTTGATATGACTAGTGAATTTTCCTAACTAGACTTTTGAGTTGGAAAATTTCACAAAAGAGGATAATGAATAAAAAGGGGTTGATAACTTAGTCCAAAAGAGCCTAATTTTGAAAGCAATGATGTTGCAAATTGTGCTGAGGTTTACCTAATCCTAAAAGATGAAAAAATGTGAACCTAGGAACAACCTAATGTCAAATGTATGCAACTAAAATAATGAAGGATGAAACCTATGGCAATGAATGCAAACTAGTGGTCAAGACTTAGAGCAATTTCAAGTTTGGTTTCTGACAGAATCTTCCAGGAAAAAGTGTTTGACAGATTATTAACGAGATGAAGACTTCAGATTTGACTTTGGATGAGGTTTTAAACAGTGACAGGAAAATGCATCATTTGAGATGTTAGTTGCGTTGTGATTTTGCGAATGCGGCTCAATTTTGCAGATGCGACTCGAGAACAAACAAGTGCGACTCGGTTTATCAGATGCGACTCGATGACAGTTAGTTGTGTTATAGTTTTGCACATGCGAATCTGAAGTGTTCAAATGCATCGGGTTGCCTACAGATGTGGCTTTTTGAATATCAATTGTGGTTTAACAGAGCAATTGTGGTTCGACAAATGCGACACAATTTTGTTATTTATTAATTTTCTTGTCGTTTTGATTGCAAGTTTGATATGTTTGGTGTTGAATGTTTTGTTTGGAACTGTGATGAAACTAGAAAACACTTGACAAACACAATGTTTTGAAAAGTAACCAAACACACATCAGATAAGCACAATCCTAGGTTAGGCCATGACAGTATTCGCTAGATTCCACGCGGGTTTCCCCAGCTACATATCTGTAGCATGTGAATTCAGAAGCTTGGCTGCACGGGATCCCCCTTACAGTGCACTCTCTTCTCAGGCCAACCAAGCTTCCAACCCCTATGAAACTCCCATGGCAAGTTGATCACCTCTACTACAAACTGCGAAAGTGTGGATGCCTTCACACCAACCGGTGTTGCGCTAGCAAATAGAAGGATTTTGGCTTTCTATACAAGATTTTTTAGTTAGGGACCCCCGTTCAAGTGGCCATACATGGGGAAAGAGATTAATCACCATTAAGGTGGCACTCCAGCCTAAAGAGGTTAAGCTCAACAGGGTTTAAAGGAGAACAACTCCATCCGTATGACACATCCGCACAAGCAACCTTAGGTTTTCCCTTAAGGTTTACATTTATATACCAGTCGGGGGTAGCTTGGCTTTAGCTCCGTTGCTGGTTTGAGTCGTGTTGGGGTGATGAAATCCCCAGGAAAGCCCAATTTCTAGAGTTGGTAACCATTTCTCTTACACCCAAGATCGCCCGAAAGCACGAGGGGAGAGGATACTCCGATATACCAAATCAGGGTAATAACAAATAAAAATGGGTTTGGTTTTTTTATCATGAGGTTTTCACCAAGTGAGAGCATACTCACCTACCATTTTGAAAACACAGTCAAGCAAAGAAGACATGAATGTTCTTTTTATGTGCACCAAAGTTAAATGTTTGCTAATTTATAAAGAACAAGCACAATGTTTGTTTTAGTCCATCTTCGACATTCGAATCTGCAGACAAAAGATTAGTAGTTTCTTTATTAAATGGTTTTCGACACATGAATAGTAATCACCACACATTGCAAACAGAGATTAGTAACACAAAACCCTAAGCTAGCTAACATGTAGAAATGAAAAACCAGGAAATTAGAGGACTAGAAAAACCAGAAAGAAACCAGCAACCAGAAAACCCTAAAATCTAAAAATCAAAATGTCAAAACTGAAAGAAAAAATTTACCAGTCAGATGCGGCGCGACAGAGCATATGCATCGTTCAAGATATCGAATGCGGCACGACAGAGTAGATGCGTCATTCAAGAGATCGATTGCAACTTGTCAAAGTGATTGTGAACTTTCTGTTGTCCGATGCGTCGCGATTTTTAAAAAAAGCAGTTGCGTCGCTCCATACCGGTACCTACAAAATAGCAAAAAACACAAAAAAATGTACAGAAATAACCAGAAAAATGGAGTCGGGTTCACCAATGTAATCAAGGGATTTCTTTTAGGTTCGATTCAAGTTGTTAGCAACAAATCAATAAATGACAATGAAACCCAAAGATCTTACAAAACACAAAGGAAGTAAAACACAAAATGATTATACCTGATTGCTGATACCTCCATGATTCACTTTTGTAATACCTTCTTTCTTGCTAGATGATGTTGCCCTCAGATTCGTCATGCGAGCAATCTACAAACGTCTAAGTCCTACACCAAGCTTTGAAGGATTTTAAATATGCCTAATGACTATGCCAATGACCATGATTGTCAATGCCTAAATATGCTAAGATTTGATCAAATAAAGATAATAAGTGTTAAAATTTCTATGAAATCTAAGTATGAAAAATGCCTAAAAATGTAATATGTCTGTACGTAATCGAAAAGTGAGAGGAAAATGACATTTTATAGAAAATTCCATTTTGAATGGACGGGTGAGATTGAATGATGATGAGAACCTAAAATGAGAGGTCCAGATTAAATCTGAGAATCCCTAATTAGGGTTAGGGCAAAATCATTAATCGAACGGTCAAGATAATATCTCAGATAATCGGATCGATGGTGGAGAATAAATGAGATAAATTAATTAGAAAATAAATATTTTCAAAATTGAGAAGATAAAGACTGAACTGAAGATCAGATTTGGAAAATCAAGAATCTGCCCGATTACTTGATTTTTGGAAGATTAGCTACTAATTTGAATTAAATTAATTCAAATTATGGATTTTATGAGATAATAAATAATCTTTTTCAGATTATTTACCAAAATCGACTGACAGTTAAGATTGTGATGACATTTTAAATAATTGATTTATTTAAAATGAGAGGAATATTAAATTGGCAAATAAATAATTAAATTTAATTATTTAATTTAGAAGATAAGATTAATAATTAAATAAATTAATCAATTCATTCAATTATGACAATTAGTGACATATTAAATAAATAAATAAAACTTATTTATTTAATAATCATGAAGAATGAAAGGACATGAATTAATTAAATAATTGTGAATTATTTAATCAATAGTCGAATGTGGACCAAGGACATAATTAAATGTCATAATTATGCTAAGATGAAAGTGATAAAAATGAAGCTTGCAGGCCTAGGTCATTTTTAGGTGTCTATAGTATCCTCATGAGAAAACTCTAGAGTCATGTTTCAGAAGTCCCTAATATGGTCAATTGGATCCAATTTCCTGTTATAATGATCAATCTTTGGGATTTCACAATGTTTAGGAACAAAATCATGTTGAGACATCGGTCAAAGGGATATGCACAGATATCATCAAGAGCGTATGTATTTGTTGTGGTTCCCCCTTGTAGATCTTTAATTTGTCCTTGTAGTGTTTTAACTGTTTGCGTCAAGGCACCAAGATCGGATAAGATCTTTTCTACTGCTCTGAGAAATTTAGGATCTTGTTCAGATTCTCTAAGGTGACACTCTTCTTCTTGTTCATCATCACTATCCTCAAGGGTTTTTCTCAGATCTCTATCAGAAGTAAGTGGATCCTTTGCTCCTTCCGCCATGTTGTCTTCAAAAAGGGGATTTTGACTCACACTATAAAGAGGATCACTATTTTCACCTTCTACTTGAGTTCTTGAGGTATGATCTTCTTGTTGAATGTCTTCCTTCAGTTTATTATATTGTGATCTTGTAAAAACAGGCATATGATTTCAAGATGTTCTTCTAAACTTAGATCATAGTTTGATGAGTGCAACCAATGATGATGTTTTAATATGATAAGATTGAAAATCTTATGATATGAAAAAAACTATGTTCCTAATTTGTGGTTGTGGCTTCCAATGATAAGGGATGTCAAAATCCTATTGGGAGAAGTTGAACCAAGAATTCAGAAGTTTCTGATGAAAGGTGCACTTGTAAGATTTGACCCTTGTTTTCAAAGAATGATCGGTATATCAAATAGCCTATTTCAACTTACTGAAGTATTTGACTAGGATGTGTTGAATATTAGATAGAAGGTTGTGGTATATAGTTGAAATCAAGAGATTGATTTTGATTGCATTGTTGTGAGAGGGATATCCTTTGAAAATAGGCTTGTGAATCTATAGGGTCTACAACGTATTCATTAGTAAATCCCCTGACAAAATCTTGATATCTATGGAGAAATTTGTGATAATGGAGCAAGATGTTTCGACTCTTCAATAAAAACTTCCTTCATTGTAAGGTTTTCTTGTAACCTAGAGGTTTCTTGGGTTTCCTGATCCTATTGGAAATTGACTTCTTGACAATCTTGGTAGATTTCCACTCCCTAAGCATGAGAGAAAATGTTGATACATTATTGGACTGAGAATGCTATAAACTCATATCTATCAAAAACAATGATTCAGGATAAATGATAGATGCACTTTTTTGTTGCCTATATGTGCTTTAGAAATAGGGATATGTGCCAAGGAAATGGTCAAATGCACTTCAATATGTCCTAGATGCATTACTCTCTATCCTATATGCGTTGTAGGAAAAATGTTGTGACAGTGACCAAAAATTTTGTTTTTAGAATAGTCAGCGTATGCACCAAAAGACTCAATGCACTAAAACATACCCTAAAAGCATTGAATTAACCAGTGAATGTGCTAGAAAAGACCTCCTATGTGCTAGAATATACCCTATATGCACTAAAACAATTTTTCCAAGGTAACTTTTTGAACCGTTTGTGAGCAGTTTCAACTAAAATTTGATATGTTCATTTCAGATGATCTTTTATCTAAATTAGTGTGATTGAAAACACAACAAACATTATGAAAACAGTTGTTTTTAAGTCCTATACTAAACATTAGGTGTATGTTTCAATTTTTTTTTTCAAAAAGTGTTTTCACAGGTCTTACATATGACAAATAGTTCAAGCAGACTCACTCTTAATACTCAGGTAGGTCATCATAATAATCAACAACCCACATCTTAGAATTGTGTTGACTCACATAGCTGTGTCACCCCCAAAGGGGAGCCCATGTTTTTTTCTTTTCCAAGTGCATACTTAGAGTAACGGAAGTGGATATCGGATCCCCTAAGAAAACAGTCCTTGGTAGTTATATGGTGAATATCTTGGGGGTAGATTCTTCCCTCCCCTTGCATTATGATTATTATGATGTTCGGAAACTGACTCCAACTGGATACTACACTAGGTTTGTAGTAAGGGTTTCCGTTCGGTGCAAAAATAATAAACTCCCTTAGGAGACCTCCCAACCTTTAGAACAAAGGCTTTGGGGATGGTTATCTTGCACACTACCGGAAAAAGAGGATTTCCTCTTATTTGCTTTAAATTTTATAGTAGGGCAGAATAGCCTAGCTTTAGCTTGAACCCACTTGAGTCATTCCTCTTGGGTGAGTACTTTTTCCCACAAGAGTAGGACCTCTACAGGATGTAGTAAAGTATTAAAATTGCATGAATGTAAAAGGAAAGTATGGTATTCTGGTCACCTAGTTAAGGGGAGAGCATAGACTTGTTGCCACAAACACAGTAGGCGCTATTCTTTTTAAAACCCAAATCACAATGATCTAAAATATGTGAAGATGTTGCTTCACAAAAAGCATTGGATTCATTTTAACCACAAAATCAATGTGTGGTGACTATCCTAGATTGCTTCATTTTAAATCCATGTCTATCCTAGGGTTGCTCCTTTTTAAAACCAGTTGTGACTATCCTAGATTGGTTCTTTTTAAGCCAGAAAAAGGTTCTATCTACTGAAGGTGTCAGACTCATAAACCTGTTTAGTTACAACCTATATGTGCTAAAAGATTACTTGCATGCGCAACAATAACAAGTTAATGCACCAAAATAGATCCTAAATGCGCTACAAAAAATCCTAAATGCACTAAAACAAAATGCAACTATTTTTTTTTGTTTTTCAAGATTATTTAATAAACTGAGCTGGGTATATGCACCATTTTGTCTCATAGATGTGTCGTTATGTTCCTTAAATGCACCAAAACAGTTCCTAGATGCACCGAAGTACCTGCAAAAGCACTGAAAGAAAGTACGAATGCACTGTAAAAACCCGTGTATGCACTTCAGAAATCTTCAAATGCATTAAAATGAAAAGTTTCACAAAAAATCCAAATTCCAGAATGCAAAATCCTCTTAGAAAACCTGCAGATAAATGTCAAAAACAGGGCAAGGCCCCACGGTGGGCGCCAGAAATGTGTGGCCGATTTTATGCGTGTTATATATGTAAAAACAAATGAATCAAACACACCAATAAGGAATTATATCAAAAATAGAATATTAAAAAAATAGAGATGCAAACTCAGTATCATGTTATCAATGTCGTCCTATCATCCTCTATCTCTAGTGTTTTCATTGATTCCAGCTGGCTCTCAGATTGTGTGCTAGGCTCAATGAACAATCTTCTTAGAGAACGAGATTGAATATGAAATGCATGCAATGCTAAGACATGATTATTCTAATACTAAACATGATTGCCAAAATGGAAGATTACAATAATACTATGAATAATAAAGCTGTAATGATAATGCTAGAATGCTATAATGCAATTAATCTCTAATTCATCTGTTGTGTGTTGTAACCCTTGCTTGGATTGGAAATGTTATTTATAGATTTTTTGAAAGCTTTTGATTGGCTGATATGATCAACGACTATGAAAAATCATGGAAGATCGAACGGTTGAAGATGGATGAGAGTGAAGAAAAACATAAGGAAATAGAAAGCAAGATTTGTTTTCTTTTATGAAAAAGAGGTAAGATAAGATGATAAAGATGAATTGTAAAAAATCATCTTTTTTTGAGATTATGGAAATATTTTAAAGAAGATAAATAATGAATTATTAAATTCAATTATTCATTTATGGGTGACACAGAGGTTTTTTTCTTAAAATAGAATATTTACCCCAGATTTGAAGAATAATAGAAGATTTCATAATTAAATAGAATAATATGATTCTGAAAAGATATGGAAGATATTCAATTAAATAAAGATATTTAATTAATTTTTTTAAGAAATGGTATGTAAATGAAATTAATTAAATAAGATATTTAATTAATTAGAAGAAAGATTTCAAAAGAAATATTTAAATTTGATTAAATAAAAAAGACTTAATTAAATTCAAAAAGTGATAATTAATTAAATAAATAAAGTGTATTTATTTAATTAATCAAGTGGACATATGAATGTGAAATAATTAAATAAAATTGATTTATTTAATTATGATAGAAGAATAAAATGAATGAACAATATAATTAAATTGATTAAATTTAATTATATGTAGAAGACTTTAGAGAAATTGATTAAATAATAAATATTTAATTAAACGCCAGGATTAATCATACATGACCAATTTTATGCATATACAACAATAGTAGATGATCTCACTTAATAACTCAACACGATAAGGATAATATCAACTAGAATTGGTTGTTCATAGACAATATCAACTATCTGGAGTGTGAGATAACTAAACACAATCCATTGTATAAGATAGTCAATGATTTGCAATTTGTAGCAAGCTCTAGGCAAAGACAAACAAATACTAAACTACACTAATAATTACAACTTAGATCAGTGCCATATATCCATTGCAGGAGTCAAATTCATAAGCATCTTGAGGTTTATAATAGATTTAATACATCACATATAAGATCCCCGACAATATTACATTACAATTTCATCAGTATGCATTCTAACCCAGGACTACTTATCAAATCCTTATACAACACATATCCTCCTATAATCCCATTCAAGTATTTTAATTAATTCCTTGAATTAAAGCTAAAATAGAATCATACACACCACAACAGTGAGATGGATAAAACAACCCTTAGTTATTTCATTCAAAGTTCAGCTATGCATGTACAATGGAGAGACATGAGCTCGAATTTTCATTTCATCTCAAATGCTAGTACTTTTATACAACATTAAATCTCTATGAACTCAAAACATGTTACAGAATGATTTAAAACCTAAATTGCATTTCTCTAAAACCATCAGACTTTACAATTCACTCTGCAACTTCACCTAGACTCAACAAAAATGATCTAACTTGCTAACCTGTACTTCTGGCCTTGAAATCCTTCTTATAGAAAATGAAGGAGAAAACAAGCATCGGGCTAGAAAGTACACCTGTCACCAGTCAATTGGAGCACCTAGTGATATTCTAAAATTTGTTACAATAGCCACCACCTTGAAAAATATTCTTGTTCATCATATTAGCTGAGGAACGTTGATGCAAAAAACCACAAGAAAACCGTACTGAGAAAGCTGTCAACACAAAACTAGAACCATTGCAACCACAACATTTGATCTACCACCTATTAGTAGTTCACTCCTTTTAATCCTCCTCATTCAAATATTTAGTTACCCAATTCTGGTACTCATCATCAGTCAACCAGTCAAAATTAATTACCTCATCCACCTTGGTATTATAAGGTGTGTATTTTACCGCTACCTAATTTGCATCCCTTTCAAAAGATTCCAAAAATGAGCTGGTACTAATGATTTTTTCCATACAACTCACCAAAAAATCATAGTTTGAGTCATCACAATTTGAATTGATTTGATTATTAATGGCCTCACTTGCTTGATCCTACCATTGTTGAAATGACCTGATTTTTCCCTACTCATCAATTATATCAGGTAACAATGCGTTACCCCAATCATTGAAATTCTTCACCAGCTCCCTAATCTTCCTACTCAAGTCATCTGGTAAGCTTTGAAAACCTTCAAATAATTTTACTAACACATGAATAGGCTTTAATGATTGGGACCTATTATTTATATCAATCCTTGAGGCCTTATACATGATATCCAGATCACTAGCCCTAAGGATCCAATTTTCAATTATCGGTATCACTACTTCCTAATCCCTATCAATATTCTTTATTGCTGCTAATAGCAAAAAATATAAAGAATGTATAGATAGCAATTTTCTATCAACCTTTTCATTTAAATGCCTCAAAACAGTAGTAACAATTTCCTTTTTCTTTAAGAGAGATCCCTCCTCACTTTTCTTTAATGATGCCTACAATTCATCAATTTTTTGCAAGAGCCGTTTCTTTGTAGGATCAACAGAGCACTCTTTTTCTTCTTCAACTTCCTCTAAAGAAAGGGTGAGGACAAGATTCTGACTGGGAGATCCTGGTGTGGAAACAATTGGAGAAGCAGGAGGCATTGATCCTGCTGCGAAAGGTAATGTACTGGTTCCTAGAGCACTTGATGTCTCCCTAATCTGCTTATACCTAAACCTCTCCACTTCAGTTTGCAACTCAACTCCTTAATCAAAAGGTTATATTTTTCCATTAAGCTCTTCCTTTCATCTAGCTCCCTTTCAGCAGTCTTTTGGGCCAATTTGGCCATATTCACAGTCAAATTAGTGGCCTCAATGGTTGAGGTCTCTGAAGCTTTCTTTATTATCAATCCTCCCTTGAAATTTGGATTAATATCAGAAACATCTAGTTTGCTCCCTTGTGGGGCCAATTCCCAAATTTCTAGAGTTTCATATTCCTTATTGAAAGCAGATTTTTGCAATACTGCCTTGACTTCTTCTTCAGAGTCTTGAAAGGGATTCGTAGACTTCATAATAGAATTAAAGGCTACTGCATCTGCAATGTCCCATTTAGTCATAATTAATACACCAGCCTGACTCACCAGTTTTCTTCCTTCTTCAGGAGTGATGTTCTTGAATTCTTCTATTAATTCAGCTTTTACCTCCTCATCATTCTCCTGGTCTAACCCATCAGGCCTTAGATCTCTTCTCTGCCTACATTTATCTTGATACTCTTCAAACTTCATCCTCCATACCAATTGAAAGAATACATGAGTTTTTACAAATGTATTATCATTGAGAAACTCCTTGCATGCCTCCATTCTTGCATCTTGTACACTTTTACCTTTCATATCTAAATTAGATAAAACTAATTCAGCTAGCCTAGGAGGGGAAGGCATACCAACTAGCATGTCTTGATCAGTAACAATAATCTCATCCATCAAATCCTCCTGCGGTTGATTAATTATTTTCCTCTTAGGGTTTGGCTCAGATGGTGGTGATAAGGGATTGTCTTTCGGTGATGATTCTAAATCAATAATTTTGATTGCCCCAAGAACTTTTAATTTTGGACTTGGTTGTGGAGGCACTTTCATAATATGTTTTCCTTTTCTATCCACTTCTTCTTCATCATTGCTACTATTCTTTTTCCTCCTGTAAATGGGCCACCTTTCCATAGGCTGGTATGTTAGCCTTGTTTCAATTGGTCTGGCACCTTGTTCTTGTACACCTAAACTCAATTCTAAATTTACCTTTTTTTCCTCAATGTGCCCATAATTTACTTAAAGTTTTCCATCAGAAAATTAATTTTCTTATGGTGGGGACTGAACTCAAACATTGGATCATATTTCGGATCCATTTTTTGCACAACATCTAGTAGCTTACCATAAGCTATCCATGTCTCCTTGTTCAACTCCTATCTATTCAAATAAAATTCATTTCTAATCAAGTCTTTAGGGAAATTGAACTCATGCACTAATTTTCCAGCTTTTATTCTTTATCTGAAAAGAGAAAATAAACCCTCATGATCATGTTGCCACTTTGGTGCACACCTCAAATGGTAATCATCAAAGAAATTATCAAAATACATCCAACCTCCCTTTGAAAATAAAAAATCAGACACCACTATATAATCTGGGAAAAATATTCCCTTACCCCTTCTAATGAGGTTGTCCTCATGAATACAACCTATCTGCCACATAACTTCTACAAATCCCACTCTTGGTGGCACATTGTATGGCAGTATATGAGGGGCTCCCTGAAAACCATATACTCTCAAGACAGTGCTAACTGGGTATGGGATAATGTCACCCTAGTTATGGTAAACCTTCAATTCTGGCTTCCTCTCCTTTGGCCTAAGAAAATCATGTAATTCCTCAGGGATCCTAGGTATATTCACCATTAATCTTGCCCTTAATCTGAAAGAAAAACAATTATCAAATTGCACATAACTAGTGCTTTCCTTATTACAAGATAAATCTATAGCCCATATCTGTACTGACAATCTTTCTCCATCAAGTAATTGCCTTAATTTTATTGTCTCAGAGAAAAAGTCAACATTCTTAAACAAAAACATATGGATTAGCATAGAATACCAAAAAAATTGAGTGTCGGTATCATTGTTTTGTAGCTTTGAAAACCCTTCATGCATCCTCTCATCCAAGAAAGAAGTGAAGTCATAGGTCACAGAGAAGTTAGGGTGTTGTATTTGCAACCCCATGAACATATAAGCAATGGGAATTACTATACCAGGACTAAAACCTAGAATATGATAAAGAATAGAAAGTGGCCAGGAAATGGTTTGCAAAAAAAATTAATTTGAAAGGTTCCTGGTACTAGGGCTGATATGAAATTTTGAACCTCCTTCCCTAGCCAGATGAGGTGGAAGAAACCTTGATCTAAAAAGAGATTTCAGCTTTGCATACTCCTACTTCATTTCCTCAAAGTTGATAGGAACCAAGTCTTCGCTCGGTTCACTCAAGTCAAAAATATGTTGGACCTCTTCTCTGTTAATGCTCAATAGAACCTTTCCATCATTGTCCCTGATTATCCATGTAATAGGGTCATATCTTGCAGCCACTACCCTAAGCAAGTCTACATTAGAGAATACATTTGGTACCACCAGCTTCCCCATATCATACATTCATCCATTTGAAAAAGGAGGAAAATTCCTTTGTTTGTACCATAATTTGAACAATTCCAAGCCAGTGAGGGGAACCCTAGCATCGACAATGTTGGAGCAATTATACACTAACCCTTCCCCCAGGATTTTCCCTCATATTAGGACCAATCCCTTCCTCCTATCATTCATTGACAAAGGCAATTGATCCAGGAAATCATCATATAGGTTTCATTTCAAATATTTAGTCTGGCCAGAATATTGTTTGGGTGGTGCCATCTTGGACAAACTAGGGCTTCTTTACAATGTTATAATTTACATAGCTAGGACTAACCAGAGATAGAAAATTATAGGACAAAACATTGCAATTTCTCACAACTATAATTAAACTATAGCCCTAACACATTCATCAACAAGCTCACAGCACATCCAGCTAATCCTTTCCCAAATTGAAAAGCAAAATGACTAGGAGGCATAGAAAACAAACTCATGGCTTTGTTCGCATAACTCCCAAATTATGGCTGTAGAAATTTGCAATTCTACCTTCGGCTCTGAAACTGATCCATGAAATAGTTGAATGCTTTATGATACAGACCAAGCAGGAAAATTAATTTTATTGTTGATCAAATCACGCCAGCAAGTGTCTCATCTGCCATTAAAGCTCAATTTCCCACTGCACGAATGACTCCAACCATATTTGATACAGATTTAAATTCGAGCTATCGATTCTTCAGCTTGATCAAATCATTGATAACCACCATCAAAACAAGCTAAAAAATTACCAACACGATGATAAGGGGCCCACCTTACCATACACTATGAAGGAATTCCATGTGGCGGTTGCCCGCAATATTGCAATCCTAAAACTTCTGATTGTGCGACGGTGGGAAATCATTGATCCTGAGCATCAATGATCTCACTTCCTTTAACATAGTCGCCAGCCATTTTGTTAACCTTCAAGTAGCTTTTCCAGTGAGATTATAACATATCCATCGATTTAGAACATGTGCGTCTCGAGAACACTTTAGTAATCTGCCCCTTAATACATTTAAAGTTGGCTAGTGTTTCCTTTACTCTTTAGGCTTCATCTGATGAGACACGTGGTGCTTGCCCATGATTTCACAGTCAACCCAAGCACCATCGTAGGATGACAGGGAATGAATTAGATCAAATGGAAGTTGTTCAATGATAGTGCAAATTTGATCACCTGGATAGGACACGTGGCGGCTGTTAGTTCACAAAAATGTAGGCAAGATGCCTCAAGAGGCTGCCAATCTCTTGATATGCTTCAGGGTAACAGACAAGGTTGAAAGAATTCAACCTTCTACTCTTTAGGTGCTGCAAAACCTGGGTGGGTGTACCTCTCTGAATAATGCAGACTTAACTTGTAATCAATCTTCTTATAACAACTTGTTCACAATGGCAGATGGGAGTGACCAATTATAATTCAACTTGACAATGGTAACAATACTCTGGTCTAGATTCTAAAATGCTCAATTTTAAAAGATATAAAGAAAATGAATGAATTCAAAATGATAAAATGCAGAGACCAGTGCCTTATTGGGTATGCGGAGTCAAATGAAATCAAATGAGCAACACTCTTTGGAGAAAACTCAAATTATTTGGCATATATTCTATTTACAACTTGTATAAACATGCAAAACTGTGACTACTAAGCTCTACTTGAATAATCCAATTGAATCTCTCTGATTACTATGATTAACTAAAAGGATTTAGTCTTTACTTGAAAAAATAAATCAATCAATCACACAAGTACAACAAATGTGCACTGATAAATCAAATACAAACTTGTCATATCAATTTAAACAACCAGAAAGAGTCCATCTTGGAGATAGCTTAGCCATACTTTCATCAAATTCAATAGATAATTGACACCAAAAATGTGCGGCAACATCAATTGACTTTCATAAATACCTCCAATTTGAAAACATGCATCATAGTCTCTAATCTGATGAATCTATAGTACTATATCCATCAGAAATTGCCTACTGTATATCAAATAACTAATAGCTCATCTCAAAAAATCTCCTCCTTTTACAATTGCAAAAATGCCTATTTATACACAAGCATTTGAAGAAAATATCATATTGAGATCACATGTTGGCCCAACACAAAATTCAGGCTCCAATCGAGCTGGCAAGCAACGGTCATCCAAGTAGAAACATGTCGGCCCAGCATTTTGAAATTTTGTTTTTTACTAGTGATAGTTGGAAAGACAAAACATATCGTCTTGCCGAAGGCAATTCAAATGCTTCATCCCTTGCACTTGTATTTTGCCCAGACCCTGGGACATCAGGGAGACATCATGCAGATCACACTTTGTTTCCTGTCGCCGTAACCTTTAGTCATCGATGAGAAGCTCCGTAGACTAGTATCAGTTATGCCGAGAGGGGCTCCCCCATACACTTTTCAATCATAGAGACACAAATATTTTCTTACCAATATGCTCCTTTTGTCTCATTTACTGTCGCCGTAGCTTCCATTCGTCGGGGAGACCTCACATAGACTTCACTTTGTTATACCGCAAGGCCCCATTTGTTTTCCATTCACCAAGACATGGCAGTTCTTATGCTGAAAAAGATCCTCCTGTTTACCATTAGCGAGACCGAAGGTCACTCACTAAGACCTTATGGCGATCACCCCAACCTATACCGAAGCATCCCTTGTTATACATCTTCACCAAGACCCTCAGATTTTCCTGCTGACAGAGTGCCCATGTGTATTATCGACAAGACAAAGCAATGTCGGGGGGACCTCTTATAGAATGCCCCATGTTTTACTGAAGTGCCCCGAGCATACACCCATTCACCAAGAGAAAATAGAACCTTCACCGAAAGCCATCATTACCTTTTGGCAAGACCCAACCCATTTTTTATGACCCTTCGCCGAAGCCATCATAGTCTTACCGAAAGTCATTTTGAAGAAAGCGTTTGCATTGTCAGTGAGATAAATGAAACTCACCAAGACCTCCCACCGCATATCATAACATATGCCGAAGGGATCCCAAAGTGCACCCGTCGTTGAGACATTTTGAATTCGGCAAGATGTTAGCCCGACCATCTGACTCATGCCAATGAACTATTCCATTCGCACAAGTCAGAGAGACATATAGAACTCAGTGAGACACCACACCGATAGCCACAACATATGCTGATAGAAGATCTCACTATCGCCACAACCACAAAAATGTCTCGCCGATAGCCCGAAGGAGAAAACTAGTCGCTGCAACAATGCAAAAGTCCTGCTGAATGCCACCTGCATACAAACTTCAATCATTGTGACATTAAATGAGTCTTGCCAATAGGCAATACAGACTCATGCAAGCCGAAAAATGCAGAATTGATCGAGGAGACAAGAATGAACCTACACCAACAAAGACCAAAATGAGGCAAATGCAGACATGGATGAACTCAAAGGGGCAAAAGGGAAAAAAATAGATGAAATATGCATACTATAGGATCAAATCAGGAAATTTATGAATGAAAACTCATGTAAAAACACTAGATTTTATAGTTCCAACAGTGGCTCCGTCTAGGGATGAATGATAGTCAGATCATTGCAAGGATCCAGAATCTTGGGTGAGCAGACTAGACACAAAATGAAGAACCGGTGAGCAGCAATGGAATTGAATGGCAATGGAAATGAATGTAGAGTGGAGATAAATGCAAAACCCTAAATTACTGTGCATGGAGAAGAATTTTAAAGAGGATACACAAGAGTTGTCCATGGACTGGCAACCCTTAATCCTCTGTGTTTCTCAAGAGAAGAAAAGCTTCAAGAATTGGCCATGAACAGGCAATTCCTAATCTTCACCAGCTATGTTCTATACATAATATGAGTCTTCACCCTTCTTTCCAACAACAACAAAAGGTCCCAGCTAAAGAGCTTCAAATTTCCCATGCTTTCCTTTCTCCTGACACCTTGCATTCCACATCAACACCAAATCATTTTCTTCAAATTTTCTATTCCTTGCCTTCTTGTCAAATAGATACTTCATCTGTGCCTGTAACTTTATGTTTTGACTTTGGGCCTCTCTCCTTACTTCATCCAGTTCAACAAGTTGCTCCATTTTGTCTTCCATGGGCTCAGGAACTTCCACATCTTCTAGTAAGACAAACTTGTAGATTGGCAACAAATTATGTAGAGGCATCCTGGCTTGTGCTCCATACACTAATTCAAATGGAGATTTCTCAATTGCCTTTTTCACAGTGACCCTATCAACCCACACAACTAGTCTTAACTTTGAATCCCAAGCCTTCTTATTATGTCCCAGCATCCTCTTTATAATCTTCAAGAGACTCTTATTGCTAGACTATGCTTGACCATTGACTTGTGGATGATAAGGAGCTACATAAGAAATAGTAATTCCATACTTATCACAAAAACCTTTGAATTCATCCGATTTGAAGCAAATCCCATTGTCTGTGATTATCCTCAATGGTGTACCAAATCTGGTAATAATGTTGTCCATCAGGAAATTTGTTACAACTTTACTTGTAGCCTGCTTGGTTGGGATTTCCTCCACCCACTTTGTAAAATAATCAATGGCAACTAGTATCCATCTATGTCCTCCACTTGACTTCTCTTGTATCTCTCCAATGAAATCAATTCCCTATTGATGAAAAGGGGCATTAGCCTGCAAAGGTCGAAGTGGCAAAGCACCCTGATACATCAATTTTCTTGAAAACTTTTGGCAAACTTCACATTTTCTCACATGTGCAAAAGAATCATTAAAAACCTTTGGCCAATAATACCCAAACTTGATAATTTTGTGTTAAGTTGTATTTGCTGAATAATGACCTCCACAAACTTCTTCATGCATTTCCTTCAAAACATGCTTGGCCTATGACTCATCCAGGCATAACAATAATATGCTATCTCTATTTTTCTAAAACATATCGCCATCCATAAAAAACATATTTGGATGCCCGCAACTTCAAATTTCTCCTCTGGCTGTCACTCAATCCATCTGGGCACTTCATATATTTAAGATAGTGCATAACATCAGTATACCAAGGAGTGTGCTCAATGCTTGCAATTGCAGTCCCTTCCTCAATATTGCAAATCTGATTTGCATCAATATTAGTTTTTGTCATCAGCCTAGCCAAACCTTGGCCTCTTACTAGCTTAGTAATCTGTATTTCCATGTCAAATTCTTGAATCCTATTGATCCATTTGCATCTTTTCCCTGTAACTTCAGATTGTGTCAAAATATCCTTGACAGTAGTATGAGGGACATAAGCAATCACCTTTGCTCCAACAAGATATGGTTTGAATGCCCTTGTGGCCTTTACCAATGCAAACACTTGTTTTTCCATTATATCATACTTCAACTCAAACCCTTGTAAAGACTTACTAAAGAAAGACACAGGTTGTTCATAACCATCCTCATTATTTTGTAACATAATAGCAGCAATAGTGTGCATTGAATCAAATGAAAATATCTGAAAGGGCCTTGCAAAGTCTAGAGATTTAAGAACAAGAGCCTCTTTGATAGCCTTTTTGATAGACATAAGAGCATCTAAAGCCTCGGCTATCCAGTCCATTTTTTGTCCTTTCTTCAACATTTTTGATATGGGCTTAATGATCTCAGCAAAATTAGAAACAAATCTCCTAACAAAATTAATTTGTCCAAAGAATGACTATATTGCCTTGACAGTTTTGGGAATAGGAATTTTATCAATAGCTTCAACCCTTTTAGGATCTATTCTAATTCCCTCTTTTGAAACAATATGCCCCAAGAGCTTACCTTCTATGACTGCAAAATGACACTTCTTTGGATTTAAACTAATACCGTATTCAAGAGCTTTAATAAATACTTTTTCCAGATGTTGCACATGATCTTCAGCCTTTTTTGAATAAGCAGTCAGGTCATCTTGTACACCACCATGATAGCATTAATCAAATTAGCAAATGCTACATCCATAGACCGTTGAAAAGTGGCTCCAGCATTAGTGAGACCAAATAACATTCTTATGTATACATATGTTCCCCAAGGAGTTGTGAATGCTATCTTGTATTGCTCAGATTCCTTGACTTTAACCTGATTGTATCCAAAAAATCTATCCATCATGGACATAAATTCACACCTTGTCACCTTATGCAATATAGCCCCCATATTGGGTAAAGGATAATTATCTTTGAGAGATGCCATATATAAAATCTTGAAGTCCACACATAATCTGATATCACCATTCTTCTTTCTCACAAGAACTAGATTTGAAACCCACGTTGAATGTCTGATTGGTTTGATAATTCCTCCATCCCTGAGCTTTATCAATTCTTCTTGCATTTTAGCTTCCAACGTTGGATTTATGGGTCTTTGCTTTTGTCTGAAAGGCTTGGCGTCTAGCTTCAGTGGTATTTTATGTTGAAACAAATCTTCCCTGTACGCTTTCATATCCTCATAAGACTAAGCAAAAACATGCTTGTATTTTTTTAGCAACTCTATCAACATTCTTCTAATTGTAGGGCTGATCCTCTTTCCAATGTATACCTTTCTTGGTGCTATCTCAGTCTCCAAGTTGACTTCTTCAATATCTTCTCTTCTAACTAGCGTTTTTTTCATTAGAGATCTATCATTTCCATCATACAGCCTCTCCAATGCCACTAGACCCTTGGGCAGTTTATTTGTTTTGAGCTGCAATATTTCCTTTCCGAACATTGTTTTCTTCCCATCCACTTCTTCAACAAAAACGTTGAAGTCAATTTCCTGGGTCTCATACTGATCTATACAATTGAGGAATTTCAAAAGATCAGTATCATCATTGAAAACTTGCCAGTTATAGATGTTATCAGGCACAACAGGCCTTGTCTTAAACTCAATCTGTGATACCCCAGCCAATGTGATGTCATCTCTTTTTAGTGCCACATTTGCTAAAAAATTAGCCATTCTATTCTTTGACTTGTCAATCCACTCAATTGAAAAGACATCAAACAATTAAATTGTATCCCATACAACATTCCTATATTGTTTTAATCTTTGGTGCTTTGCTGCATATTTTGATTTGATTTATTAAACAACCAACTTAGAATCGCCCAAAATAGCTAGCAACTTAATCTTGTGTTTCACAGCTATGTTCAAGCCTGTCAATAAAGCTTCATACTCTGTCACATTGTTTGTACATTCAAAAGCTAACAGAAATGAATATTTAAAAGTAATAGCTTCAGGTGAAATAAATACAATCCCAACGCCATTACCTTCTTGGCTGCATGCTCCATCAAAATACATCTTCCATACTTCATTGCAACTTTGTGCCACATGCTTTTCAATTGGATTACTATTGGTTAATTTTGGTTGACCTGGTTTGATTTTAAAACTTCCAAGATCAACATCACAAAAAAATTAATTTGATCTTGAGGTACACAGTCAACAAGCTGATGCATTCTTGGTTCTCTATATAATTTGACATACTGTCCATTCACTGGAATAGTAGCATAAGATAAATCAAACTGGACATTTGCTCTAACTGTTGTTGTCCACTGTCTTGATAGAAGCATCCCAAACTGAGGAGGAGTATCAATCACTATTATATCTATAATATAAGCCACATGTGGATAAGTAGCTAGTTTGACTTCAACACCTCTCATATTGCCTACCACAGGTATAGGTCTGTTATCCATTGCATAGCACTTCCCTTCACATGCATCAACAAATAAGCCCAGCTACTTCATGACACCTACTGGCATAATATTTATAGCAGCACCAGAATCTATCATACAATTCCTCAGCAACTTATTATTTATAAGCAATGTGGTGAAGAAAGGATCCACTTGTGGGGAGGTTGTTAAAACATCACCTACATAGACCTCTAAATTATTTATTTTTTCCTGCCTATTGACTTCTTCAGAATTCATATGTTTTTCATTCCCATTTGTAATAAATTGAACAACATTATCTCTGTATTCCTTAATTTTCATCAATTCAAGTAGTGGAATAGACATTTTTACTTTGGATAACACCTGTGCGAAGTCAAAAGAGGAGCTTTCCGTCTTAACATTCTTCGTCAGTTCTGGCACTTCTCCTTTGCTTTCTTCTATTTCTTTTTTACTAGGTTGATCAGACTTTTGCATCTCCTTGTGTAATTCTGCAACTTTCTACTCTTGGACAGGCTTCTCTTCAATTTTATCATGTTGCTTGTTCTCTAGATTTTTTACAGTTTCCTATGTTTCCTTCTGATATTTTATAAAAATTCCCCTAGGAACTCCATCTAGCTCATTCACTTTTCTATTTCTCAACCAATATTTACTCCCCGCATCCTCAACTGCTGCAACAGTTATTTTTCTCCATTTCATCTTTAGTGAGTCTCCTTACATTGCACTGATTAGGCATTTCAACAAGATGTGGCTCTGTGTAGTCTTTAATAGAATCATAAAAGATCTACTATTCGGCTATATGGACATTATACTTCTGATTAGAAATGTCATACTCATAGCCTTCATCTTCTAAAGATGAATATCCTTCCTCAGCATAGTAAAAAGTATCTGAAGTCAACTAAATTTTTTGATCTTCTCCATTATTTTCCATCAACATTCCCTCTTCTTGCATCCTTTGAGCTACAACACAATAGTCTGGAGAATGTGGCCGATTACAAACTTCATAGAAGTAATTATTACTCACCATGTAAGTTCCCTTTTTGCTTAACAGATCAGGGGTCTCTTTATTTCTTGGCCTGGCTATTACAAGTTTCCCATCTTTCCAATCTATATTGTAAGGCATATCATGCAACCTTGGCCTTTCATTTATGTTCTCATTTCTGTATGTATTCTCTTGTCTATACTAATAATTATTTTTCTAAGGAGGCCTCAGGTTGTCTCTTTTATTAGTTACACCAGCAGCTTTCCTGTTATTTTCAATTGTCAATGCAATCTTCTGTGCTTCATCCAAATCTCTTAGGGCTCTACTTCTCATCTCATACCCTATCTTAGGATCAAATGCATTTAAATAAATACTTAATGCAACAGATTCTGGCAACCTTGATCTAGGAGGGACTTTAGTATACAACTTGTTGAATTTTCGGTTGAAATCATAAATTGAATCATTCTGATTTTTCTGAATCCTCACCAATTCATGAAGAGCTGCATCTGGAGTATTTTGATTCCCATATTGCTCTAAGAATTTATCTTGAAATGCTTGGAGAGAATTAATTGAATATGCTAGCAAGCTGTTAGACCAATCCCTAGCATCTTCAATAAGTGACATCATAAATAGCCTCATGTGCAAATCTTCATGTGGCATACCTATGTCTTGAATGGACATATTGAAATTCCTTAGATGTTCTTCAGCAGTGACTGCATTGCTCCCTGTAAACTTGAGAATCAAACCTCTCCAACTGTTATCCATAGGGTAAGGGCATAGATGTAACCTTTCCAAATCAAACTACTTGATCATTGCTGCATATTGGTGAGGGGGAGGGATAGGTGGATATTGATACTGATGCATAGGATTATTGTATTGTGCATTATGCTAAGGGGTGTGATGCTGACCAGGATGTGGATGCACATTTGTATGCTATGTGGGAATATGAGGCGGCTGATTTGGCTGCTTGTAGTGATTTCCTATCTGATTGTGAGGAGCATTTTGTTGATTGGAGGGCCCTGCACCATGATCACCCTACTTGTGAGGCAGGACATACCTTGGGCCACTAGCCGTCTGATCAGTAATTTGTGCTTTCTGCAATTTAGCCTCTAGTTCCTTTATCCTCTTCTCTTTTAGTTTCAACTATGCTTTTACTTCATCAGAAATCGAGAACTCATGGTTTCTTTTAGGAGTTTCATGATTACCCTCCATCCTCTGATCGTATTCATGTTGAATTCTGATTCATTCAGCCTCTTGTTCAGCCTCAAACTCAGCCTGCTTCCTAGCTTCAAACTTAGCCTGTTTATGAGAATTGTGAAAATGAAAAGGATTTCTTTGATCTTCAGGAGTACAAAGTTCTACACCTGAATCATCTCTCCATGTATCATAGCCATTATATGTTTCACAATGTGCTCTTGGTGCTTTACCTTTGTTTGTTATGCACATGTCCTCACCTTTTTCTTTTCCCTTATTAGCTCTGTCATCTTTATGTTTCCACTTACTACCACCAGCAGGAGCTCCAGTATGACCTCCCCTGTACTAAAATTTTCTTCCATTCATGATGAACAGCTGCAAAAATTTCTATCAGAGTCACCACTCACTTTTATCAAAAATGAGAAAAATACCTGATACTTATGGTTCCTAGTGAAGTCTGTGTTAGATTTCTAACTCTATGATTAAGGCCTTGATTATGATTGTTCCCTAGCAGATTCACCAATTTTTTAGCTCTCAAAAATGCAGGCAAGATGCCTCAAGAGGCTGCCAATCTCTTGATACACTTTAGGGTAACATACAAGGTTGAAAGAATTCAACCTTCTACTCTTTAGGTGTTGTAAAAACTGGGTGGGTGTACCTCTTTGAATAATGCAGACTTAACTTGTAATCAATCTTCTTATAACAACTTGTTCACAATGGCAGATGGGAGTGACCAATTATAATTCAATGTCAAAATGGTAACAATACTCTAGTCTAGATTCTAAAATGCTCAATTTTAAAAGATATAAAGAAAATGAATGAATTCAAAATGATAAAATGTAGAGACCAGTGCCTTATTGGGTATGCAGAGTCAAATAAAATCAAATGAGCAACACTCTCTGGAGAAAACTCAAATTATCTGGCATATATTCTATTTACAACTTGTATAAACATGCAAAACTATGACTATTAATCTCTACTTGAATAATCCAATTGAATCTCTCTGATTACTGTGATTAACTAAAAGGATTTAGTCTTTACTTGAAAGAACCAATCAATCAATCACACAAGTACAAAAAATGTGCACTAATAAATCAAATACAAACTTGTCATATCAATTTAAACAACCAGAAAGATTCCATCTTGGAGACGGCTTAGCCATACTTTCATCAAATTCAACAGATAATTGAGACCAAAAATGTGCAGCAACATCAATTGACTTTCATAAATACCTCCAATTTGAAAACATGCATCATAGTCTCTGATTTGATGAATCTATAGTACTGTATCCATCATAAATTGCCTATTGTATATCAAATAACTAATAGCTCATCTCAAAAAATCTCCTCCTTTTACAATTGCAAAAATGCTTATTTATACACAAGCATTTGAAGAAAATATCATATTGAGATCACATTTCGGCCTAGCACAAAATTCGGGCTCCAATCGAGCTAGCAAGCAATGGTCATCCAAGTAGAAACATGTCGGCCCAACATTTTGAAATTCTATTTTTTACCAGTGATAGTCGGCAAGACAAAACATATCGTCCTGTTGAAGGCAATTCAAATGCTTCATCCCCTGTACTTGTATTTCGCCGAGACCCTGTGACATCGGGGAGACATCATGCAGATCACACTTTGTTTCCTATCGCCGTAACCTTTAGTCATCGGCGAGAAGCTCAGCAGACTAGTATCAGTTATGCCAAGAGGGGCTCCCCCATACACTTTTCAATCGCTGAGACACAAATAGTTTCTTACCAATATGCTCCTTTTGTCTCATTTACTATTGCCGTAGCTTCCATCTGTCGAGGAGACCTCACATAGACTTCACTTTGTTATACTACAAGGCCCCATTTTTTTTCCATTCGCCAAGACATGGCAGTTCTTACATCGACAAAGATCCTCCTGTTTACCATCGGCGAGACCGAAGGTCACCCACCGAGACCTTACAACGATCACCCCAACCTATACTGAAGCATCCCTTGTTATACATCTTCACCAAGACCCTCAGATTTTCCTACTGACAGAGTACCCATGTGTATTATCAGCAAGACAAAGCAATGTCAGGGGGACCTCTTATAGAATGCACCATGTTTTACTGAAGCACCCTGAGCATACACCAATTTGCTAAGATAAAATAGAACCTTCGCCGAAAGCCATCGTTACCTGTCGGTAAGACCCGACCCATTCGTTATGACCCTTCGTTGAAGCCATCATAGTCTTACCGAAAGTCATTTTGAAGAAAGCATTTGCATCATCGGTGAGATAAATGAAACTTGCCAAAACCTCCCACCGTAGATCATAACATACACCAAAGGGATCCTAAAGTGCACTCGTCACTGAGACATTTTGAATTCGGCAAGATGTTAGCCCGACTATTTGACTCACGCTGATGAACCATTCCATACATACAAGTCAGGGAGACATAGAGAACTTGGTGAGACACCACCCCATAGCCACAACATATGCTGATAGAAGATCCCACTATCACCACAACCACAAAAATGTTTCGCCGATAGCCCGAAGGAGAAAACTAGTCACTGTGACAATGTAGAAGTCCTGCCGAACACCACTTGCATACAAAATTCAATCGTTGTGACATTAAATGAGTCTTGCCGATAGGAAATACAGACTCATGCAAGTGGAAAAATGTAGAATTGATCAGGGAGACAAGAATGAACCTACATTGACAAGGACCAAAATGAGGAAAATGCAGACATGGATGAACTTAGAGGGGCAAAAGGGAAAAAAATAGATGAAATATGCATACTGTAGGATCAAATCAGGAAATTTATGAATGAAAACTCATGTAAAAACACCAAATTTTTACAGTTCCAACAAATGGCTTAGAAAGGAGGTGGTGAGTGCAGAAAATCCCAACCATCACCACCAAATCATGATCCAAACATGCACACTCTTTATTTATCACGAAGTGACGGGCTTGAGCCACGTGGTAGTGGCGGGTCCGGGGAAAGCTCAAGTGATTTCTTTTGTTTTTTAAAAGCAAAAATTTTTAAATTTTAAATGTGCTGAGATAAATTTTTCAGCGAGAATGTGGTAAGAAAGAGGTGGTGGGTCCCAGGTATTTTCTTTTAAAGTATTCACTTTATTTAATGAGCATGGTTTTAAATAAAGTGTAAAGTGTGAGGCATGGCAAAATGTAATGGAAAATATTTTAAGTGGGGCATGTTTTAAGCATTGGCATGGGTGAGTTTAAAATAAAGATGGGGCTTCCAAGGTGAAAATAAAATGTGAAAGAAGCATTTAAAAAAAAAAAACTTCGCTGGGTGAATAATGAAAATATATGTGAAAATGCACAAGTTCAGAAAGTGAATTAAATATTCACTAAATATTTTTGCTGGGCAGTAAAATAAGGGCTCACAGGTGAAATATTTTTTGCCTAGTGTGGTGATTCTCTTGAAATGGGGTGTTTACCATTTTAAATGGTAAAGTAATTAATGCACGAAGGAATGTATTAAAGTGAATAAAGATTCACTTTATGAAATATTTTAATGGCTGGAGTGAAATATTTGAAATAAAATGTCTCCACCGTGAGTGAGTGAAAAGCTCTTTGCTGAGGTAAAAATAATAGAACAAGTAAGTGGAAATTTCCCATAGTGAAATGTTTAATATTTCACTATAAAGTGAAATAAAGTAAAATGGATGGGAGACTTTTGTGAAATATTAAAGTTAGAAGACTTTAATACATGAGGGAATATATGAAGTGCAACAATAGAAAAGAGCTGAAGGAGAGGATTTTCACAGGCAAGGTTGTTTTCTAGCAGTTGAGTGAATTTGGAGATTCTTCACATGGGCATTTTTTCTATTGCCTGGCAACTAACAACAAAGGCAGATTTGGAGGCAAAGTTTGTTGCAGAGAGAGGAGAGATGCTTTGCACTCTATTGATCAATGGTGAAGAGGATTCCAGATGGCATCTCCGGATCAACTTTAGGGCTTCTTTCAAATCTTCTCTTGTCTTCTCATTATTTAGGTTCGAAGATTAAGTTCTGGTTCTAAGGTTTTGTATGAGGTTGGGGTAGATAGAGAATTGTAAATTCTAAGTCATATTGAGTTTGTAAGCTGTAATTTTTGATTTTATGAGCAAATACAATGAGTTTGTGCAAATAAATCATGAATGTCTTCAAATTGTTTGTACATTCATGAATATCTTCAAATTGTCTCCATACTTGTACAGTTTAATCATATGAATTCAATAATACAAAGTATCTTTGAGTTTGTCATCTCAAATTTCATGAGATTGTGTTATTTGTTTATGGGTCTATTTCAAAGAAATGGTTAAATAGTTTGAGCAGATAACAATGATTTCAAGTGTGCAAGTTGGATTTGGTAAGGAGAGTTTGATTGATAATAGGAGTAGGATTATTGGTGTAAGGCACTAACAATTGATGCAAAGCATTAAGAATTTAAATCCACTAGTTGAATTCCATTTGCTAATGAATTCTTTTTATGTGTCTGACTCCATCGCCCATAATTAGGTACTAATTTGTCTTGCAACTTAGTGCATCTTAGAAATTTTTTATAAATTCAAAATCATTTTAAATACTTATGGGTTGTATTCATCTCATACTCCAAATAGTTGATATTATTGATGAACAACCAATTCTATTTGATTTTATCCTATTATATTGAGCTATTAAATGAGATTATCTTTTGTTGTTAATGTTGTTTATGATACTGGTGCAGAGGTTGTAAACACATTAAGGGATCACCCTCCCGGGTCTTGTAGAGCCCAAACTGTAGGAGGTCTTTAAAATCCCCGTCAGTTGGTCTAGGTCCTTCGAGCTGCCCTTGATTGGAATTGGCAATTCCATAGGTAGATTAGAAGACCAACCTAGTTACAACAAAAAATCACAAACAAAATGGCGACTCTATAGGGAAGAATTTGAGAGAATTCTCATTGAAGAATCTAGAAATAGAGTCATATCATTTGCATTGAGTCATATTATTGTTTTCCATTTTGAATTTAGTTCGAATATTAAAGAATTTCAAGCTTGGAGAAATATTTGTTGCAGCAAACTTGAAGATTTCAAGATTTGTGGTGCTCTGATGGTGAAAGGA
>VDFB02000015.1:254257090-254286728 GCA_007258455.2 Sequoia sempervirens
TGTTTTACTGAAGTGCCCCGAGCATACACCCATTCACCAAGAGAAAATAGAACCTTCACCGAAAGCCATCATTACCTTTTGGCAAGACCCAACCCATTTTTTATGACCCTTCGCCGAAGCCATCATAGTCTTACCGAAAGTCATTTTGAAGAAAGCGTTTGCATTGTCAGTGAGATAAATGAAACTCACCAAGACCTCCCACCGCATATCATAACATATGCCGAAGGGATCCCAAAGTGCACCCGTCGTTGAGACATTTTGAATTCGGCAAGATGTTAGCCCGACCATCTGACTCATGCCAATGAACTATTCCATTCGCACAAGTCAGAGAGACATATAGAACTCAGTGAGACACCACACCGATAGCCACAACATATGCTGATAGAAGATCTCACTATCGCCACAACCACAAAAATGTCTCGCCGATAGCCCGAAGGAGAAAACTAGTCGCTGCAACAATGCAAAAGTCCTGCTGAATGCCACCTGCATACAAACTTCAATCATTGTGACATTAAATGAGTCTTGCCAATAGGCAATACAGACTCATGCAAGCCGAAAAATGCAGAATTGATCGAGGAGACAAGAATGAACCTACACCAACAAAGACCAAAATGAGGCAAATGCAGACATGGATGAACTCAAAGGGGCAAAAGGGAAAAAAATAGATGAAATATGCATACTATAGGATCAAATCAGGAAATTTATGAATGAAAACTCATGTAAAAACACTAGATTTTATAGTTCCAACAGTGGCTCCGTCTAGGGATGAATGATAGTCAGATCATTGCAAGGATCCAGAATCTTGGGTGAGCAGACTAGACACAAAATGAAGAACCGGTGAGCAGCAATGGAATTGAATGGCAATGGAAATGAATGTAGAGTGGAGATAAATGCAAAACCCTAAATTACTGTGCATGGAGAAGAATTTTAAAGAGGATACACAAGAGTTGTCCATGGACTGGCAACCCTTAATCCTCTGTGTTTCTCAAGAGAAGAAAAGCTTCAAGAATTGGCCATGAACAGGCAATTCCTAATCTTCACCAGCTATGTTCTATACATAATATGAGTCTTCACCCTTCTTTCCAACAACAACAAAAGGTCCCAGCTAAAGAGCTTCAAATTTCCCATGCTTTCCTTTCTCCTGACACCTTGCATTCCACATCAACACCAAATCATTTTCTTCAAATTTTCTATTCCTTGCCTTCTTGTCAAATAGATACTTCATCTGTGCCTGTAACTTTATGTTTTGACTTTGGGCCTCTCTCCTTACTTCATCCAGTTCAACAAGTTGCTCCATTTTGTCTTCCATGGGCTCAGGAACTTCCACATCTTCTAGTAAGACAAACTTGTAGATTGGCAACAAATTATGTAGAGGCATCCTGGCTTGTGCTCCATACACTAATTCAAATGGAGATTTCTCAATTGCCTTTTTCACAGTGACCCTATCAACCCACACAACTAGTCTTAACTTTGAATCCCAAGCCTTCTTATTATGTCCCAGCATCCTCTTTATAATCTTCAAGAGACTCTTATTGCTAGACTATGCTTGACCATTGACTTGTGGATGATAAGGAGCTACATAAGAAATAGTAATTCCATACTTATCACAAAAACCTTTGAATTCATCCGATTTGAAGCAAATCCCATTGTCTGTGATTATCCTCAATGGTGTACCAAATCTGGTAATAATGTTGTCCATCAGGAAATTTGTTACAACTTTACTTGTAGCCTGCTTGGTTGGGATTTCCTCCACCCACTTTGTAAAATAATCAATGGCAACTAGTATCCATCTATGTCCTCCACTTGACTTCTCTTGTATCTCTCCAATGAAATCAATTCCCTATTGATGAAAAGGGGCATTAGCCTGCAAAGGTCGAAGTGGCAAAGCACCCTGATACATCAATTTTCTTGAAAACTTTTGGCAAACTTCACATTTTCTCACATGTGCAAAAGAATCATTAAAAACCTTTGGCCAATAATACCCAAACTTGATAATTTTGTGTTAAGTTGTATTTGCTGAATAATGACCTCCACAAACTTCTTCATGCATTTCCTTCAAAACATGCTTGGCCTATGACTCATCCAGGCATAACAATAATATGCTATCTCTATTTTTCTAAAACATATCGCCATCCATAAAAAACATATTTGGATGCCCGCAACTTCAAATTTCTCCTCTGGCTGTCACTCAATCCATCTGGGCACTTCATATATTTAAGATAGTGCATAACATCAGTATACCAAGGAGTGTGCTCAATGCTTGCAATTGCAGTCCCTTCCTCAATATTGCAAATCTGATTTGCATCAATATTAGTTTTTGTCATCAGCCTAGCCAAACCTTGGCCTCTTACTAGCTTAGTAATCTGTATTTCCATGTCAAATTCTTGAATCCTATTGATCCATTTGCATCTTTTCCCTGTAACTTCAGATTGTGTCAAAATATCCTTGACAGTAGTATGAGGGACATAAGCAATCACCTTTGCTCCAACAAGATATGGTTTGAATGCCCTTGTGGCCTTTACCAATGCAAACACTTGTTTTTCCATTATATCATACTTCAACTCAAACCCTTGTAAAGACTTACTAAAGAAAGACACAGGTTGTTCATAACCATCCTCATTATTTTGTAACATAATAGCAGCAATAGTGTGCATTGAATCAAATGAAAATATCTGAAAGGGCCTTGCAAAGTCTAGAGATTTAAGAACAAGAGCCTCTTTGATAGCCTTTTTGATAGACATAAGAGCATCTAAAGCCTCGGCTATCCAGTCCATTTTTTGTCCTTTCTTCAACATTTTTGATATGGGCTTAATGATCTCAGCAAAATTAGAAACAAATCTCCTAACAAAATTAATTTGTCCAAAGAATGACTATATTGCCTTGACAGTTTTGGGAATAGGAATTTTATCAATAGCTTCAACCCTTTTAGGATCTATTCTAATTCCCTCTTTTGAAACAATATGCCCCAAGAGCTTACCTTCTATGACTGCAAAATGACACTTCTTTGGATTTAAACTAATACCGTATTCAAGAGCTTTAATAAATACTTTTTCCAGATGTTGCACATGATCTTCAGCCTTTTTTGAATAAGCAGTCAGGTCATCTTGTACACCACCATGATAGCATTAATCAAATTAGCAAATGCTACATCCATAGACCGTTGAAAAGTGGCTCCAGCATTAGTGAGACCAAATAACATTCTTATGTATACATATGTTCCCCAAGGAGTTGTGAATGCTATCTTGTATTGCTCAGATTCCTTGACTTTAACCTGATTGTATCCAAAAAATCTATCCATCATGGACATAAATTCACACCTTGTCACCTTATGCAATATAGCCCCCATATTGGGTAAAGGATAATTATCTTTGAGAGATGCCATATATAAAATCTTGAAGTCCACACATAATCTGATATCACCATTCTTCTTTCTCACAAGAACTAGATTTGAAACCCACGTTGAATGTCTGATTGGTTTGATAATTCCTCCATCCCTGAGCTTTATCAATTCTTCTTGCATTTTAGCTTCCAACGTTGGATTTATGGGTCTTTGCTTTTGTCTGAAAGGCTTGGCGTCTAGCTTCAGTGGTATTTTATGTTGAAACAAATCTTCCCTGTACGCTTTCATATCCTCATAAGACTAAGCAAAAACATGCTTGTATTTTTTTAGCAACTCTATCAACATTCTTCTAATTGTAGGGCTGATCCTCTTTCCAATGTATACCTTTCTTGGTGCTATCTCAGTCTCCAAGTTGACTTCTTCAATATCTTCTCTTCTAACTAGCGTTTTTTTCATTAGAGATCTATCATTTCCATCATACAGCCTCTCCAATGCCACTAGACCCTTGGGCAGTTTATTTGTTTTGAGCTGCAATATTTCCTTTCCGAACATTGTTTTCTTCCCATCCACTTCTTCAACAAAAACGTTGAAGTCAATTTCCTGGGTCTCATACTGATCTATACAATTGAGGAATTTCAAAAGATCAGTATCATCATTGAAAACTTGCCAGTTATAGATGTTATCAGGCACAACAGGCCTTGTCTTAAACTCAATCTGTGATACCCCAGCCAATGTGATGTCATCTCTTTTTAGTGCCACATTTGCTAAAAAATTAGCCATTCTATTCTTTGACTTGTCAATCCACTCAATTGAAAAGACATCAAACAATTAAATTGTATCCCATACAACATTCCTATATTGTTTTAATCTTTGGTGCTTTGCTGCATATTTTGATTTGATTTATTAAACAACCAACTTAGAATCGCCCAAAATAGCTAGCAACTTAATCTTGTGTTTCACAGCTATGTTCAAGCCTGTCAATAAAGCTTCATACTCTGTCACATTGTTTGTACATTCAAAAGCTAACAGAAATGAATATTTAAAAGTAATAGCTTCAGGTGAAATAAATACAATCCCAACGCCATTACCTTCTTGGCTGCATGCTCCATCAAAATACATCTTCCATACTTCATTGCAACTTTGTGCCACATGCTTTTCAATTGGATTACTATTGGTTAATTTTGGTTGACCTGGTTTGATTTTAAAACTTCCAAGATCAACATCACAAAAAAATTAATTTGATCTTGAGGTACACAGTCAACAAGCTGATGCATTCTTGGTTCTCTATATAATTTGACATACTGTCCATTCACTGGAATAGTAGCATAAGATAAATCAAACTGGACATTTGCTCTAACTGTTGTTGTCCACTGTCTTGATAGAAGCATCCCAAACTGAGGAGGAGTATCAATCACTATTATATCTATAATATAAGCCACATGTGGATAAGTAGCTAGTTTGACTTCAACACCTCTCATATTGCCTACCACAGGTATAGGTCTGTTATCCATTGCATAGCACTTCCCTTCACATGCATCAACAAATAAGCCCAGCTACTTCATGACACCTACTGGCATAATATTTATAGCAGCACCAGAATCTATCATACAATTCCTCAGCAACTTATTATTTATAAGCAATGTGGTGAAGAAAGGATCCACTTGTGGGGAGGTTGTTAAAACATCACCTACATAGACCTCTAAATTATTTATTTTTTCCTGCCTATTGACTTCTTCAGAATTCATATGTTTTTCATTCCCATTTGTAATAAATTGAACAACATTATCTCTGTATTCCTTAATTTTCATCAATTCAAGTAGTGGAATAGACATTTTTACTTTGGATAACACCTGTGCGAAGTCAAAAGAGGAGCTTTCCGTCTTAACATTCTTCGTCAGTTCTGGCACTTCTCCTTTGCTTTCTTCTATTTCTTTTTTACTAGGTTGATCAGACTTTTGCATCTCCTTGTGTAATTCTGCAACTTTCTACTCTTGGACAGGCTTCTCTTCAATTTTATCATGTTGCTTGTTCTCTAGATTTTTTACAGTTTCCTATGTTTCCTTCTGATATTTTATAAAAATTCCCCTAGGAACTCCATCTAGCTCATTCACTTTTCTATTTCTCAACCAATATTTACTCCCCGCATCCTCAACTGCTGCAACAGTTATTTTTCTCCATTTCATCTTTAGTGAGTCTCCTTACATTGCACTGATTAGGCATTTCAACAAGATGTGGCTCTGTGTAGTCTTTAATAGAATCATAAAAGATCTACTATTCGGCTATATGGACATTATACTTCTGATTAGAAATGTCATACTCATAGCCTTCATCTTCTAAAGATGAATATCCTTCCTCAGCATAGTAAAAAGTATCTGAAGTCAACTAAATTTTTTGATCTTCTCCATTATTTTCCATCAACATTCCCTCTTCTTGCATCCTTTGAGCTACAACACAATAGTCTGGAGAATGTGGCCGATTACAAACTTCATAGAAGTAATTATTACTCACCATGTAAGTTCCCTTTTTGCTTAACAGATCAGGGGTCTCTTTATTTCTTGGCCTGGCTATTACAAGTTTCCCATCTTTCCAATCTATATTGTAAGGCATATCATGCAACCTTGGCCTTTCATTTATGTTCTCATTTCTGTATGTATTCTCTTGTCTATACTAATAATTATTTTTCTAAGGAGGCCTCAGGTTGTCTCTTTTATTAGTTACACCAGCAGCTTTCCTGTTATTTTCAATTGTCAATGCAATCTTCTGTGCTTCATCCAAATCTCTTAGGGCTCTACTTCTCATCTCATACCCTATCTTAGGATCAAATGCATTTAAATAAATACTTAATGCAACAGATTCTGGCAACCTTGATCTAGGAGGGACTTTAGTATACAACTTGTTGAATTTTCGGTTGAAATCATAAATTGAATCATTCTGATTTTTCTGAATCCTCACCAATTCATGAAGAGCTGCATCTGGAGTATTTTGATTCCCATATTGCTCTAAGAATTTATCTTGAAATGCTTGGAGAGAATTAATTGAATATGCTAGCAAGCTGTTAGACCAATCCCTAGCATCTTCAATAAGTGACATCATAAATAGCCTCATGTGCAAATCTTCATGTGGCATACCTATGTCTTGAATGGACATATTGAAATTCCTTAGATGTTCTTCAGCAGTGACTGCATTGCTCCCTGTAAACTTGAGAATCAAACCTCTCCAACTGTTATCCATAGGGTAAGGGCATAGATGTAACCTTTCCAAATCAAACTACTTGATCATTGCTGCATATTGGTGAGGGGGAGGGATAGGTGGATATTGATACTGATGCATAGGATTATTGTATTGTGCATTATGCTAAGGGGTGTGATGCTGACCAGGATGTGGATGCACATTTGTATGCTATGTGGGAATATGAGGCGGCTGATTTGGCTGCTTGTAGTGATTTCCTATCTGATTGTGAGGAGCATTTTGTTGATTGGAGGGCCCTGCACCATGATCACCCTACTTGTGAGGCAGGACATACCTTGGGCCACTAGCCGTCTGATCAGTAATTTGTGCTTTCTGCAATTTAGCCTCTAGTTCCTTTATCCTCTTCTCTTTTAGTTTCAACTATGCTTTTACTTCATCAGAAATCGAGAACTCATGGTTTCTTTTAGGAGTTTCATGATTACCCTCCATCCTCTGATCGTATTCATGTTGAATTCTGATTCATTCAGCCTCTTGTTCAGCCTCAAACTCAGCCTGCTTCCTAGCTTCAAACTTAGCCTGTTTATGAGAATTGTGAAAATGAAAAGGATTTCTTTGATCTTCAGGAGTACAAAGTTCTACACCTGAATCATCTCTCCATGTATCATAGCCATTATATGTTTCACAATGTGCTCTTGGTGCTTTACCTTTGTTTGTTATGCACATGTCCTCACCTTTTTCTTTTCCCTTATTAGCTCTGTCATCTTTATGTTTCCACTTACTACCACCAGCAGGAGCTCCAGTATGACCTCCCCTGTACTAAAATTTTCTTCCATTCATGATGAACAGCTGCAAAAATTTCTATCAGAGTCACCACTCACTTTTATCAAAAATGAGAAAAATACCTGATACTTATGGTTCCTAGTGAAGTCTGTGTTAGATTTCTAACTCTATGATTAAGGCCTTGATTATGATTGTTCCCTAGCAGATTCACCAATTTTTTAGCTCTCAAAAATGCAGGCAAGATGCCTCAAGAGGCTGCCAATCTCTTGATACACTTTAGGGTAACATACAAGGTTGAAAGAATTCAACCTTCTACTCTTTAGGTGTTGTAAAAACTGGGTGGGTGTACCTCTTTGAATAATGCAGACTTAACTTGTAATCAATCTTCTTATAACAACTTGTTCACAATGGCAGATGGGAGTGACCAATTATAATTCAATGTCAAAATGGTAACAATACTCTAGTCTAGATTCTAAAATGCTCAATTTTAAAAGATATAAAGAAAATGAATGAATTCAAAATGATAAAATGTAGAGACCAGTGCCTTATTGGGTATGCAGAGTCAAATAAAATCAAATGAGCAACACTCTCTGGAGAAAACTCAAATTATCTGGCATATATTCTATTTACAACTTGTATAAACATGCAAAACTATGACTATTAATCTCTACTTGAATAATCCAATTGAATCTCTCTGATTACTGTGATTAACTAAAAGGATTTAGTCTTTACTTGAAAGAACCAATCAATCAATCACACAAGTACAAAAAATGTGCACTAATAAATCAAATACAAACTTGTCATATCAATTTAAACAACCAGAAAGATTCCATCTTGGAGACGGCTTAGCCATACTTTCATCAAATTCAACAGATAATTGAGACCAAAAATGTGCAGCAACATCAATTGACTTTCATAAATACCTCCAATTTGAAAACATGCATCATAGTCTCTGATTTGATGAATCTATAGTACTGTATCCATCATAAATTGCCTATTGTATATCAAATAACTAATAGCTCATCTCAAAAAATCTCCTCCTTTTACAATTGCAAAAATGCTTATTTATACACAAGCATTTGAAGAAAATATCATATTGAGATCACATTTCGGCCTAGCACAAAATTCGGGCTCCAATCGAGCTAGCAAGCAATGGTCATCCAAGTAGAAACATGTCGGCCCAACATTTTGAAATTCTATTTTTTACCAGTGATAGTCGGCAAGACAAAACATATCGTCCTGTTGAAGGCAATTCAAATGCTTCATCCCCTGTACTTGTATTTCGCCGAGACCCTGTGACATCGGGGAGACATCATGCAGATCACACTTTGTTTCCTATCGCCGTAACCTTTAGTCATCGGCGAGAAGCTCAGCAGACTAGTATCAGTTATGCCAAGAGGGGCTCCCCCATACACTTTTCAATCGCTGAGACACAAATAGTTTCTTACCAATATGCTCCTTTTGTCTCATTTACTATTGCCGTAGCTTCCATCTGTCGAGGAGACCTCACATAGACTTCACTTTGTTATACTACAAGGCCCCATTTTTTTTCCATTCGCCAAGACATGGCAGTTCTTACATCGACAAAGATCCTCCTGTTTACCATCGGCGAGACCGAAGGTCACCCACCGAGACCTTACAACGATCACCCCAACCTATACTGAAGCATCCCTTGTTATACATCTTCACCAAGACCCTCAGATTTTCCTACTGACAGAGTACCCATGTGTATTATCAGCAAGACAAAGCAATGTCAGGGGGACCTCTTATAGAATGCACCATGTTTTACTGAAGCACCCTGAGCATACACCAATTTGCTAAGATAAAATAGAACCTTCGCCGAAAGCCATCGTTACCTGTCGGTAAGACCCGACCCATTCGTTATGACCCTTCGTTGAAGCCATCATAGTCTTACCGAAAGTCATTTTGAAGAAAGCATTTGCATCATCGGTGAGATAAATGAAACTTGCCAAAACCTCCCACCGTAGATCATAACATACACCAAAGGGATCCTAAAGTGCACTCGTCACTGAGACATTTTGAATTCGGCAAGATGTTAGCCCGACTATTTGACTCACGCTGATGAACCATTCCATACATACAAGTCAGGGAGACATAGAGAACTTGGTGAGACACCACCCCATAGCCACAACATATGCTGATAGAAGATCCCACTATCACCACAACCACAAAAATGTTTCGCCGATAGCCCGAAGGAGAAAACTAGTCACTGTGACAATGTAGAAGTCCTGCCGAACACCACTTGCATACAAAATTCAATCGTTGTGACATTAAATGAGTCTTGCCGATAGGAAATACAGACTCATGCAAGTGGAAAAATGTAGAATTGATCAGGGAGACAAGAATGAACCTACATTGACAAGGACCAAAATGAGGAAAATGCAGACATGGATGAACTTAGAGGGGCAAAAGGGAAAAAAATAGATGAAATATGCATACTGTAGGATCAAATCAGGAAATTTATGAATGAAAACTCATGTAAAAACACCAAATTTTTACAGTTCCAATAGCGGCATCCCATGATTTCATGATACTTCAATTCCTGAACATGGGATGGCGAGCACTATTGATATCTATAGGAAATAGATCAACGGTAGCACTAAATCAACCCTTGCAAAATAAAACATTCATTAAAAGGAGAAGTGGACATTACTAGGCGGACGAAAAACAACATAATTTTTTTTTAAAATGATGAAGCACGGGGTTATCCAAGACTTGGGGAACAATAAAACTGAGTGGAGAAGATAAAATTAAAACAAAGGGGGCTGGGCTAGATGAGCCGATAAGACATAAGTCATTTTAAAACCCTTCAAAAAGGTAACAGCGAAAAAGATCTCAACCTAGGCATAAAGTAAACATAAGGTTAACACGAATTTGATCCCTTCTACAAAATAAAACATTCATTAAAAAGGACAATGGGACATCACTAGGCCAACGATAAACAATGAAATAAGTTGTTTTTTAAAAGATGAAACATGGGGCCAACCGAGACTTAGGAAATAAAATGCTACAGAGGAAATAAAGTATTAAAATCAAAGTTGGGTTTTAATTTTAATCTGATGAGGTAAGTCTAAGCCATTAACCCTAGTGGTCATGTCATCGATGGCTTAGCCAAAGCCTTTCATTAAATACTAACCTTGTAATGTGTAGGTTTTTCAGATTCAAAGATATGGGAGAAGATCTCGATCGTACCCCGCCAACTTGTAGACCTAAGGTGTCGCCTTGTTATTTGGCATGAGGTCAACAAAAGGAAGATGTGTGTCCTTTATGGAATGTGGGGCTCAATCTCCACTATTGAGCTCATAACCTATGGTTTTAGATCGACAACCAAGATCAAAAGCTAATGTAAATATTTGTTGTTCCCTGCTAGCTTGCAGGAGGAAGATGAAGGTTGGTTAAAAGCCATGAGGTCAACGAGATTGTGATGCGTAGCTCTAGCCATTCAGTTTGCAAAGTGCATAGGACCTACCGACATGGTAGCTGGTTTTTGAGATGGATTAATGTTATTGGTTATGAGGCACTACTGAATTTGGCTCCATTTTTTACGGCCTTTTGTTGGTCGTTCGACAAATCTTTTTCAGAAACGCGACGAAATGGCGAAAATATTTTCATCGCTGCTTTTTTGTCAAAAGGCCGATGACAAATTAAATGTCAAAATAACGGCAAAGAATTGTTGGTCATCAACATTGTGTAATGGCTCGGACTTTCATCGTAATATCAACAAACACTTCATATATCTACCGACGAATTACACTAGAAGTTCATCGCCAGTTCAACGAAATGGGCAAGGAGTAGTGTCAAAATAAAACTAGACGTTCATCGCCATTTCAACAAAATGGGCAAGGAGTAGCATCGAAACAACACCAAAATTTCATCGAACGTGCAATGAAATAGGCAAGTAGTAGCGTCGAAACAACACCAAGAGTTTGTTGACATTGCGACAAAAATACTAAGGAGTAGCGTCAGAAGAACACAAAAAGTTCATCGAAAGTGCAACAAAATGGGCAAGGAGTAGCATGGAAACAATGCCAAAAGTTTGTTGAAATTGCGACGGAATGGGCAAGGAGTTACGACGAAACCTTTGTCACAGCTATACAAACTTCGTCAAATCTTCTATTGATTCATCGGTGTTTTTCATCGAAATTACGACGAAGCATCAATTTTTTTTTTTTTAAATATTCGTGGAAATGTACCATTGTGGACACTGATGACTAATCATACATACAGACTACATATTGGTTTGATGCTTCAAACAATGCATTTCTTATATTGAAAAGTGCATTACCTTATTGAGTTTCTCTTTGTTTTGAGAATAGTTTAATATTCTTTACTCAACAGGGCCAACCACGTGACGGTGGAAGCTCGTTTGGCCCCTCCCCCCCTCACATCACTCTCAATTCCCCATACCCAATCATACAACATTAATCATTCATTCATCCATTAATAACATATACCATTCATTCATCCATTAATAACATATAACATTCATTCATTAACATATAACATTCATTAATTAACATATTCACATTCATTCATTAACATATAATATTCATTCTTCCAGTTTTTACATGTTATCAAAAATATGGTTGACATGATATGATTACAATCACTTTTTTTTTGTTTCTTTTTGAAAGCTACATAAAGTTGAAGTGGGGTATCATTTTCTAAATCAATATCTATCCCCCCTTTAGTTGTTCTTCCCTCTACTCATGATCTTAATGTACGGCTAGTCATCTACTCATGACGTGGACACCGCTGCAAGGGGGGATCTGCTACAATAAGAAAGAAATGTTAAACTGATATGTTTTATTATTATTGTTACAAGTATTTCATTAATTAAAAGAATATTAGAGTGGTTCTCTTTACCTGATGGGTCCACATCATATTCCTGAACTTTTGTTACAGACTCTATTAGCTCTCAAAAATGCAGGCCAAATGCCTCAACAGGATGCCAATATCTTCATATGTTTTAGGGTAATAGACAAGTTTAAATGAATTCAACCTTCTGCTCTTTAGGTGTTGCTAAACCTGGGCGGGTGTACCTCTTTGAATTGTGCAGACTTAACTTGTGACTATCTTCTTAAAACAACTTGTTCACAATGGCATATCAGAATGAACAAATGAAATCCATCTTGAACTAAATAGCAACAACAATCTTCTAATTTAAATCCTAGAATACTCAAATAACAGATGTAAAGAGATTAAGTGAATTCAAAATGATGAAATGTAGAGACCAGTGCCTTGTTGGGTATGAGGAGTCAAATGAGATCAAGATGAGCAACACTTCTCTAAGGAAATTCAAATTATCTGGCATATATTATGCTTATAACTTGTACAAACATGCAAGAATGTGATTACTAAGTTCTACTTGAATAATCCAATCAAATCTCACTGATTATTGTGATTAACTAAAAGGATTTAGTCTTTGCTTGAAAGAGCCAATCAATCGATCACACAAATGCAGCAAATGTGCACTGTTAAACTGAATACAAACTTGTCATATCAATTTAAACAATTAGAAAGAATCCATCTTGGAGACAACTTAGCAATACTTTTATTAAATTAAACAGATAATTGATACCAGACATGTGTAGCAACAACAATTGACTTTCATAAATACCTCCATTTTAGAACATGCAACTTAGTCTCTGATTTGATGAATCTATATTACTATATCCATCAGAAAATGCCTTTTGTATCGAATAACTAATAACTCGTTGTTATTACAATTGCCAAAATGCCTATTTATACACAAGCAATGTAGAAAATAAATCATTTGAAGTATCATGTCAGCCCTCCATGGAATTTGGGCTCCAATCGAGCTGGCAAGTAATAGTTATATGAATTCACACATTGGCCACAGGAATTGTATTTCTATTTTTCACCAGTGAGATAGTCAGCTAGACAATGCAGTAGCTATGTCGAAGGCAATTCACTCGTTAATTGCTCTGCCCTTGTATTTCACTTTCACTGTGACTTATCCGAGTCAGGGAGATGTCCCGTAGATCACATTATGTTTTACCGATATGCATTGTCACCTTCTGTATGTCACTATAACATTCTGTTGGTCACACCGAAGCCAAGAAATATCCCTCGGTTCCCCCTTTTGTATCACTATAGCTCTATGATATTGGGAAGACCTCTAGCAGACTCCACATTGCTTTATCGAAAATCCTTATCCACTCTGAATGTCACCAAGACACTCCAATTTTTATGCCAATACAGTCACCTTTGCACCTCATTCGGTGAGACCCCGGGCACCTCGCCAAGACCACACACCAAAACAAAAAGTCATACTGAGCAATACCTTTTGTTACATTCATCTTCACCAAGACCATTAGACTTTCTTACCGAAGAGAAAACTCATCGAGCTGTCGGCAAGACAAAACAATGTCGGGGGGGACCTCTTATAGAATGCACCTTGCTATACCGAGAGCTCTCAACCAAACATATTGGTCGCTGAGACACAGCCTAAATCTCGCCGAAAGCCATTCAATAGAAACACTTTAGTAACCCGTCGGCGAGACACATATACTTCATTATGACCTCCTGCCGCAAACATCAACTCCTACCGAAAGGTCCATGAGAGGAAATCCATGTGTAAGGTTGGTGAGACGGAAGGTCACTCACCAAGACCTTACAACGATAGCAATATCTCCCACCGAGAGCCATTTGGAGAAAACTTATGTGCTATGTTGGTGAAACAAATGATAATCGCCAAGACCCTTCACCAAAAGCCAGAACATACACTGATAGAAATCTCCACTATCGCCAAAACAGTATGGATGTAATGCCGATAACTTCCAATAGACAAATGTCAATCACCCCAACAAAACAAAGGTCCTACCAAATGCCACCTGCAAACAAACTTCAATTGATGTGACACAAAATGAGTCTTACTGACAGGCAACATAGACTCATCCAAGCGGAAAATGCAGAATTGATCGGGGAGACAGGAATGAACCTATGTCGATATGGACTAGAATGTAAAATATGCATAGCTCGATGAACTCAGAGGGGAAAAGGGGAAAAATATAGATGAAATATGTGTAAGGTAGGACTAAAACAGGAAAATTATGAGGTAAATTAACATGTAAAAACATCATATTTTTATAGTTCTAATAGTGGCTCCGTCTTGGGATGAATGATAGTCAAATCATTGTAAGGATCCAGAATCTTGGGTGAGCAGACCAGATGCAAAATGATGAACCAGTGAGCAGCAATGGAATGAATGGTAATGGAAATGAATGCAAAGTGGAAGTGAATGCAAAGTGAATGCAAGATGGAGATGAATGGAAAATGAGAGTGGAATGGAGATGGATGAAAACCTAAACTACTGTGCATGGAAAAGAATTTTAAAGAGGATATACAAGAGCTATCCATGCACTGGCAACCCTTAATCCTCTATGTTGCTCAAGAGAAGAAAAGCTTCAAGAATTTCCCATGAACAGACAATTCTTGAGCTTCACCAGCCATGTTCTATAGATAGTATGAATCTTCACCCTTCTTGCCAACAACAACAAAAGGTCCTAGCCAAAGAGCTTCAAATTTACCATGCTTACCTTTCTCCTGACACCTTGCATTCAACATCAACACCAAATCATTTTCTTCAAATTTTCTATTCTTTACCTTCTTGTCAAATAGATACTTTATTTGTGCTTGTAACTTTATGTTTTGACTTTGGGCCTCTCTCCTTACTTCATCCAGTTCAGCAAGTTGTTCCATTCTATTTTCCATAGGCTTAAGAACTTCCAAATCTTCTTGTAAGACAAATTTATAGACTGGTAACAAATTCTGTAGAGGCATCCTCGCTTGTGCTCCATACACTAATTCAAATGGATATTTTCCAATTGCCCTTTTCACAGTGACCCTATCAGCCCACACAACCAATTTTAACTTTGAATCCCAAGCCTTCTTGTTCTGTCCCAATATCCTTTTTATAATCTTCAAGAGACTCTTATTGCTGAACTTTGCTTGACCATTGGCTTGTGGATGACAAGGAGCTGCATAAGAAATAGTAATGCTATACCTATCACAAAAGCTTTTGAATTCATCTAACCTGAAGCACATCCCATTGTCTGTGATTATCCTCAATGGTGTACCAAATCTGGTGATAATGTTGTCCATCAAGAAATTTGTTACAACCTTACTTGTAGCCTGCTTGGTTGGGATTGCATCCACCCACTTTGTAAAATAATCAATGGCAACTAGTATCCATCTATGTCCTCCACTTGACTTCTCTTGTATCTCTCCAATGAAATTAATTCCCCATTTATGAAAAGGGGCATCAGCCTGCAAAGATCGAAGTGGAAAAGCACCCTGATATTTTAATCTTCCAGAAAACTTTTGGCAAGCTTCACATTTTCTCACATGTGTAAAAGAATCATTAAAAACCTTTGGCCAATAATAACCTACCCTGAGAATTTTGTGTGTAGTTGTCTTTATTGAATAATTCCCTCCACAAACTCCCTCATGCATTTCACTTAAAACATGCGTGGCCTATGACTCATCCAGACATAATAACAATATGCCATCTCTATTTTTCCAAAATAGATCTCCATTCATGAAGACATACTTTGATGCCTACAACTTCAAGGTTCTTCTCTGGCTGTCACTCAATCCATCTAGACACTTCATATATTTAAGATAATGCATAACATTAGTATACCAATGAGTGTGTTCAATGCTTGCAATTGCAACCTCTTCTTCAACATTGCAAATCTGATTTGCCTCAATATTGGTTTCTATCATCAGCCTAGCCAAGCCCTGGCCTCTTACCAGCTTAATAATCCATATCTCCATGTCAAATTCTTGAATCTTGTTGATCCATCTACATCTTTTCCCTATAACTTCAGATTGAGTCAAAATATCCTTGACAACAGCATGAGGGACATAAGCAATCACCTTTGCTCCAACCAGATATGGTCTAAATGCTTTCATGGCCTTTACCATTGCAAATGCTTGTTTTTCCATTATGTCATACTTCAGCTCAGACCCTTGTAAAGACTTACTAAAGAAAGACATAGGTTGTTCGTGACCATCATCATTCTTTTGTAACATAATAGCAGCAATAGTGTGCATTGAAGCAAATGAAAATACTTGAAAGGGCTTTGCAAAGTCTGGAGATTTAAGAATAGGAGACCCTTTCATAGCCTTTTTGAAAGACAAAAAAGCATCCAAAGCTTCAGCAGTCAAATCCATTTTTTGTCCTTTCTTCAACATTTTAGATATGGGCTTAATGATCTCAGCAAAATTAGAAACAAATCTTCTGACAAAATTAATTTGTTCAAAGAAATATTGTATTGCCTTAATAGTTTTGGGAATAGGAATTTTATCAATAGCTTCAACCCTCTCAAGATCTATTCTAATTCCCTCTGTTGAAACAATGTGCCCAGGAGCTTACCCTCTGTGATTGCAAAATGACATTTATTTGGATTTAAACTAATACCATATTCAAGAGCTTTAATAAATACCTTTTCAAGATGTTGCACATGATCTTCAGCCTTCTTCAAATAAGCAGTCAAGTCATCTTGATACACCACCATGATAGCATTAATCAAATCAGCAAATGCTACATCCATAGCCCATTGAAAAGTGGCTCCTGCATTAGTGAGACCAAATGACATTCTTATGTATACATATGTTCCCCAAGGAGTAGTGAATGTTGTCTTGTATTGCTTAGATTCCTTGACCTTAACTTGATTGTATCCAGAAAACCCATCCATCATAGATAATAGCTCACAACTTGTCACCTTATGCAATATTGCTTCCATGTTGGGTAGAGGATAATTATCTTTGAGAGATGCCATGTTCAGATTTCTAAAGTCTACACATAATCTGATATCACCATTTTTCTTTCTCACTAGAACCAAATTTGAAACCCACGTTGAATGTTTGATTGGTTTGATAATTCCTCCATCCCATAGCTTTATCAATTCTTCTTGCATTTTAGGCTCCAGTGTTGGATTTACAGGCCTTTGCTTTTGTCTAAAAGGCTTGGCGTCTGGCTTCAGTGGTATTTCATGCTGAAATAAATCTTCCCTGTATGCTTTCAGATCTTCATAAGACCAAAAACATGCTTGTACTTTCTCAGCAACTCTATCAGCATTCTTCTAATTGCAGGGCTGATCTTCTTTCCAATGTATACCTTTCTTGGTGCTATCTCAGTCCCCAAGTTGACTTTTTCAATATCTTCTTTTTTGATTGGCTTTTGTTTCATTAGAGATCTATCATTTCCATCATACAACCTCTCCAATGCCACCAGACCCTTGGGTAATTTATTTGTGTTGAGCTGCAATATCTCTTTGCCAAACACAGTTTGCTTCCCATCCACTTCTTCAACAAAAGCATTAAAATCAATTTCTTTTGTCTCATACTAATCTATACAATTGAGGAATTTCAAAAGGTCAGCATTATCATTAAAAACCTGCTAGTTTCGAATGTTATCAGGAATAGCAGCCCTTGTTTTAAACTCAATCTGTGATACCCCAGCCAATGTAATATCATCTCTTTTGAGCACCACATTTGCTAAGAAATCAGCCATTATATTGTTTGACCTGTCAATCCACTCAATTGAGAAGGCATCAAATAATTCAATTGTATCCCATACAACATTCCTATATTATTTTAATCTTTTGTGATTTGCTGCATATTTGGATTTAATTTGTAAAACAGCCAACTCATAATCACCCAAAATAGCCAACAACTTAATCATGTGTTTCACAGCTATGTTCAAGCCTGTCAATAAAGCTTCATACTCTGCCACATTGTTTGTACACTCAAATTCTAATAGAAATGAATATTTAAAAGTAATACCTTCAGGTGAAACAAATATAATCCCAGCGCCATTACTTTCTTGGCTGCAGCTCCATTAAAATACATCTTCCATACTTCATTGCAACTTTGTGCCACTTGCTTTTCAATTGGATCACTATTAGTTAATTCTGGCTGAGCTGGTTCAACCTTAAAACTTCCAAGATCAACATCACAGAAATAATTAATCTGATCTTGAGGGACATAGCCAACAAGCTGGTTAATTTTTGGCTCTCTATACAACTTGACTTCCTAACCATTCATTGGTATCGTAGCATAAGACAGGTCAAATTGAACATTTCCACCAACAGCAGCTATCCACTGTCTTGACAGAAGCATTCTATACTAAGGAGGAGTATCAATCATTTTTATATCTATATTATAAGGAACCTATGGATAAGTAACTAGTTTGACTTCAACACCTCTCATAATGCCTACCACAGGTACAGGTCTATTATCCATTGCATAGCACTTCCCTTCATATGTATCAACACACAAGCCTAGCTACTTCATTACACCAACTGGCATAATATTTATAGCAGCACCAGAATCTATCATGCAATTCCTCAGCAATTTATTATTTATAAGCAATATAGTGAAGAAAGGATCCACTTGTGGGGAAGTTTCTAATACATCATTCAAGCAGACATCTGGTATATCTATTTTCTCCTACTTATTGACTACTTGAATAACTAGTTTCTTTTCAGAATTCATTGTCATTTGAACAACACTATCTCTGTATTCTTTTATTTTCATCATTTCAAGTAATGGAACATACATTTTTACCTAGGATAACGCCTGTGTGAAGTCAAAAGAGGAGATCTTTGTCTTAACAGTCTTCTTCAGTTCTGGCATTTCACCTTTGGTTTTTTCTTTTTCTTTTTTACTAGGCTGATCAGACTTTTGCATTTCCTTGTGTAATTCTGCAACTTTATGCTCTTGGTTAGGCTTTTTTTCAATTTTATCATGCTGCTTGTTTCCTGGATTTTTTATAGTTTCTTGTGTTTCCTTCTGATCTTTTACAAAAATTCCCCTAGGAACTCCATCTAGCTCATTCACTTTTCTGTTTCTCAACCAATATTTACTCCTTGCATCCTCAACTGCTGCAACAGTTGTTTTCTCAATTTCATTTTTTGTGAGTCTCCTTACATTGCACTAAACAGACAAACAATTATTTTTTTGAGTTTTAACAAGATGTGGCTCTATGTAATCTTCATCAGAATCATAAAAGATTTGTTGTTCAGCCATATGGACATTATACTTCTGATTAGAAATGTCATACTCATATCCTTCATCCTCTGAAGATGAATTTATTTCCTTAGCATGATAAAAAGTATCTGAAGTCAAGTAAATTTTGTAATCTTCTTCATTATTCTCCATCAACATTCCCTCTTCTTGCATCTTTTGAGCTACAACAAAGTAGTCTGGAGAATGTGGCTAATTACAAACTTCACAGAAATAATTATTACTCACCATGTAAGTTCCCTTTTTGTTCAATGGATTAGGAGTCTCTTTATTTCTTGGCATGGTTGTTACAGGCTTCCCATCTTTCCAGTCTATATTGTAAGGCATCTCATACAACCTTGGCCTTTCATTTTTGTTCTCATTTTTATATGTATTCTTTTATCTGTATTGATAATTACTTTGTTGAGGAGGCCTCGCGCTATCTCTTTTATTAGTCACACGAGTAGCCTTATTGTTATTCTCAATTGTCAATGCAATTTTCCATGCTTCAGTCAAATCTCTTGGGGATCTACTTCTCAGTTCATAGCCTATCTTAGGATCAAATTTGCTTAAATAAATACTCAATGCAGCAGAGTCTGACAACCTCGATCCAGGAGGTACTATAGTATGCAACTTGTTGAATTTTTGGTTGAAATCATAAATTGAATCATTCTGATTTTTCTGAATCCTCACCAGTTCATGAAGAGCTACATCTGGAGCATTTTGATTCCCATATTTCTCTAAGAATTTGTCTTGAAATGCTTGGAGAGAATTAATTGAATATGCTGGAAAACTGTTAAACCATTTCTTAGTGTCTTCAATAAGTGACATCATAAATAGCCTCATGTGCAAATCTTCATGTGGCATACCTATGTCTTGAATGGACATATTGAAATTCCTTAGATGTTCTTTAGCAATGATTGTATTGCTCCCTGCAAACTTGGGAATCATACCTCTCCAGCTGCTATCCATAGGGTAAGGGCATAGATTAAAACCTGCCAAATCAAACTATCTGATCATTGTTGCATATTGGTGAGGGGGAGGGATAGGTGGATATTGATACCGATGCATAGGATTATTGTATTGTGCATTATGCTGAGGGGTGTGATGCTAACCAAGAGGCGGATGCACATTTGTATGTTGTGTGGGAATATGAGGCAGCTGACTTGGTTGCCTATAGTGATTCCCAGTCTAATGGTTCTGAGCATTCGATTGATTAGATGGCCCTACACCATGACTACCCTACTTATGAGGTGGTACATACTTTGGGGGGCAATCACTTGTCTGATCAGTAACTCGTGCTTTCTGCAATTTGGATTCTTTGATTGCTTGTATCATCTGAGCCTTTTCCTATTCTTTTCTTTCCTTTTCTTGGGATTCAAACAGCTCCTTGATTTCTTCAAAACTCAAAGATTCATAATCTTCTTGAGGAGATGCATGATCAATAGGTTCATTCTAATCACCCTGCATTTCTAGATCATATTCCTGCCTCTTTCTAACTTCAAACACAGCTTGTTTTTGAGGATCGAGAGAAGGGAAAGGATTTCTTTGATTTTCTGGGGTACAAGGCTCTGCACTTGAGTCATCTCTCCATGTATCATAGCAATTATATGTTTCACAATGTGCTCTTGGTGCTTTGCCTTTATTTGTTATGCACATGTCCTGATTGATCCTCTTTCCTTTATCAGCTCTGTCATCTTTATGTGTCCACTTACTACTGTCAGTAGGAGCTCCAGTATGACCTCCCCTATGCTAAGACCTTCTTCCATTCATAATGAACAGCTACAAAATTTATGTCAAAGTCACCACTTACTTTTGTCAAAAAATGAGAAAATACTTAATGCTTCTTATTCTTAGCGGAGTCTGTACAAAGTTCCTGACTCTATGATTAAGGCTTTGATTTTGATTGTTCCCCAGCGGAGTGGCCAATTTTTTAGCTCTCAAAAATGCAGGCAAAAATTCCTTAAGAGGATGCCAATTTCTTAATACGCTTTAGGGTAACAGACAAGGTTAAATGAATTCAACCTTCTGCTCTTTAGGTGCTGCTAAACCTGGGCAGGTGTACCTCTTTGAATTGTGCAGACTTAACTTGTGACTATCTTCTTAAAACAACTTGTTCACAATGGTAGATTGGAATGAACAAATGAAATCCATCTTGAACTAAATAGCAACAACAATCTTCTAATCTAAATCCTAGAATACTCAAATAACAGATGTAAAGAGATTAAGTGAATTCAAAATGATGAAATGTAGAGACCAGTGCCTTGTTGGGTATGTAGAGTCAAATGAGATCAAGATGAGCAACACTTCTCTAAGGAAATTCAAATTATCTGGCATATATTATGCTTATAACTTGTACAAACATGCAAGAATGTGATTACTAAGTTCTACTTGAATAATCCAATCGAATCTCACTGATTATTGTGATTAACTAAAAGGATTTAGTCTTTTTTTGAAAGAGCCAATCAATCGATCACACAAATGCAGCAAATGTGCACTATTAAACTGAATAAAAACTTGTCATATCAATTTGAACAATCAGAAAGAATCCATCTTGGAGACAACTTAGCAATCCTTTTATTAAATTCAACAAATAACTAATACCAGAAATGTGCAACAACATCAATTGACTTTCATAAATACCTCCATTTTAGAACATGCAACTTAGTCTCTGATCTGATGAATCTATATTATTGTATCCATCAAAAAATGCCTACTATATCGAATAACTGATAACTCGTCATTATTACAATTGCCAAAATGCCTATTTATACACAAGCATTAGAAAATAAATCATTTGAAGTATCATGTCGGCCCTCCATGGAATTCAGGCTCCAATCGAGCTAGCAAGTAACGGTTATATGAATTCACATGTCGGCCATAGGAATTATATATCTATTTTTCACCAGTGAGACAGTCGGCTAGACAACGTAGCAGCTATGCCAAAGGAAATTCACTTGTTAATTACTTTGCCCCTGTATTTCGCTTTCGCTGTGACTTATCTGAGTCAGGGAGATGTCCCGTAGATCATATTATGTTTTATCTATATGCATTGTCACCTTCTGTATGTCACTATAACATTTCGTTGGTCACACTGAAGCCAAGAAATATCTCCCGGTTCCCCCTTTCATTTTGTTGTAGCTCTATGATATCAGGAAGACCTCTCGCAGACTCCACATTGCTTTACCGAAAATCCTTATCCACTCTGAATGTCACCGAGACACTCCATTTTTTATGTCGATTAAGTCACCTTTGTACCTCATTCGGCGAGACCCTAGGTACCTTGCCAAGACCACACACCGAAACAAAAATTCATACTGAGCAATACCTTTTGTTACATTCATCTTCGCCAAGACCATTAGACTTTCTTACCGAAGAGAAAACTCATCGAGCTATCGGCAAGACGAAACAATGTCAGGGGGACCTCTTATAGAATGCACCTTGCTATACTGAGAGCTCTCAACCAAACATATTGGTCGCCGAGACATAGCCAAAATCTCATCGAAAGCCGTTCAATAGAAACACTTTAGTAACCCATCGGTGAGACACATATACTTCGCTGTGACCTCCTGCCACAAACATTAACTCCTACCGAAAGGTCCACGAGAGGAAATCCATGTGTAAGGTTGGCGAGACCGAAGGTCACTCGCCAAGACCTTACAATGATAGCAATATCTCCCACTAAGAGCCATTTGGAGAAAACTTATGTGCTCTGTCGGTGAGACAAATGATACTCGCCAAGACCCTCTGCTGATAGCCACAACATACGCTGATAGAAATCTCCACCATCACCAAAATAGTATGGATGTAATGTTGATAACTGCCAACAAACAAATTCCAATCACCCTGACAAAACAAAGGTCCTACCGAATGCCACCTGCAAGAAAACTTCAATCGATGTGACATAAAATGAGTCTTGCCGATAGGCAACACAGACTCATGCAAGCGGAAAATGCAGAATTGATCAAGGAGACAGGAATGAACCTATACCGATATGGACTAGAATGTAAAATATGCATAGCTCGATGAACTTAGAGGGGAAAAAGGGAAAAATATAGATGAAATATGCGTAAGGTAGGACTAAAACAGGAAAATTATGAGGTAAATTAACATGTAAAAACAATATATTTTTATAGTTCTAACAAACTCATGCTCAGCATGTTGAACACCCTCTAAATCTTGATCTGCAGTTGAAACACGAAAGGTTACATTAATTAATATACCAATTGAAATTAAATATGTTTAATAGAACATGAGGGTGGTCCTCTTTACTTGATGGGGCCACATCATGTTCCTGATCTTCTCTAGCCTGATCATGCTCAACACATTGATCACGATCTACATGCTCTAAAGTTGAAACACGAAAGGTTACATTAATTAATACACTAATTGCAATTAAATATGTTTGAAAGAACTTTAGAGTGGTCCTCTTTACCTGATGGGCCCACATCATATTCCTGATAGTCTCTAGCCTGATCATGCTCAACATGTTGATTACGCTCTACATGCTCTAAAGTACCAGGATGCACACCATGACCTTCATCTGCATGTTCTGCTCCACCCTCACCAGGCTGCATTCCAATATCATGTGCAATATTATCATTGCTTGAATGTTTAAAACAAATAGGCATGTAATTACTTTATGGTGGAAATTAATATTGAATAGATTGCACAAGTATTCAATTTTAAATAAACTTTATTGAGTTTATTTATGTGCATGTCGGATGCAATGGAAGATTGTGTTTTCCCAGTCAATAATCTTAGGTGTTCAGCTATGGCTCCATAGCCTTGCTGGAAGGCAATATTCAGGTCCTCTTCTGTGGGAACTCTGTTGAATTCAGAGCCCTACATTTTTGTAGAAGATCATGAATTTTGCTTCTATGGTGTGATAAAACCGAATTTTTTTTCAATTTATTATAATTTGGATGCAATATTTCATTTATTGATACTTACAATTCATGCGGTTAATTTCATATAACCACCAAAGCCAAGTTTTTGTTGACCATGCTTTTCTAGTCTTGCCTTTGTTGCCTTCGATGTGTCGGGCAGCCTATGAAAAGTTTGAAATACATTAGATTATGTAAAAAGAAAGAGTAATCAATATATAATTACATTTTTTATAGTATCACACATAGCATACTACTTTTTAAAAAAATTTAATGGAATTTCCATAGCATGTAGACATTGAGATCCAAATAAAATACAGAGTTCAATCCATGAATTATAGAAAATAGATTTTCATTGGTTATATTCATATCGTTGATTACATTGCACAAAACATACAACAACTACATAAATATCGGATGGTGATATTATTCTATGCTACCACATTTTCATACATGTCTGCAAAGTATTTTTTATCAAGCGAGTTCAACTGCCTTCTTTGCTATGGCTAAAAGCCTAAAATAGGTGCTTTCAAACAAGCTATGGATGCTTGGAAATTTTTTATCAAAGCATAATAGTAAGCAATAACATAGAAAAGGTAGTGAACTATTTCAAAAAATTCCTCAAAGAAATGTGGTCTCATGGTGATGGAATTTCATGACAATCCATAGCAATTTGCTTGTCATGGCATTCGTTATGGCATTCCATCACCATGAGACCACATTTTTTTGAAGCATTTTTTCAAATAGTTCACTACCTTTTCTATGTTCTCTGACCCACTACGCCACGTATCTACCAAAGCATTTTATCAACGGAGTTCAATGCCTTCATGCAATGGCTAAAAGTAAAACCTAAAAACTGAGGTCTTCGAACAAGCTGCGATGCTTGGAAAAAATATCTGAAAGCATAATAGTAAGCAATACCGCCAAACAATGAATTGTTTGAAAAATGCCCTAAAAAATGCGATATCGCGTAGTGATGGAATGCTATGAAAATCCATAGCAATTTTCTTGTCATGGAATTCATCATGGCATTCCATCACCATGAGACTACATTTCTTTGAGACATTTTTTTTCAAGTAGTTCACTGTCTTGTCTATGCTACTGCATTTTTCATACATGTCTACCAAAGCATTTTATCAAATAGTTCATTGCCTTGCTGCTATGGCTAAAAGTATAAAACAGGTGCTTTCAAACAAGCTATGGATGCTTGGAAAAAATATATCAAAGCATAATAGTAAGCAACAAGCCATGTCTCATGGGTTTTCTTGCGCGAAAATTAGCTCAATTTTATTCACGTTTTTTTGTAGATTTTAAACACATTTTTTTGGCGATTTTGAAGTTTGAAATAGAAAAAAATCATTCACCAACAATGACTTTTTCAAAAAATTAGGGGAAAAATCATGTAGCCTATAGTTTTTTTAAAAATCATGATTAATCAGGATTTTTTGTAGATTTATGCTTCTATATCACATACCTTCCTTGGCCTGGTGGTGTCTTTCCTTTTTTCTTTTCAGCCTTCTCCATTCCATCAGGCACCAGGTCCTTCCACTCCCTCTTCAGAATCATGGGGGGATGCTCATACTTTTTGTTCTTCTCTAAATGTGACCTATATTGGTCCCTCGCATACTTTAGATAGGTACCAGCTTTCTTAAGGACCTTGCTTCAGTTGAATGTTTTATCACCGAACAACACAACTAAACAGTTAATGAGCTCATCTTTTAAAATATTGATTTTGGGCATTCCACCATGTACGTATGGTGGGCCCGAAGAGCTCCTTGATGTAATATCACTTAGATGTTTATAAAAAACATTATTTCATGCAAAATGATCATGGGATCAATAGTCTAAAAAGAGCGATCAATAAGTAAATTTCAATTGGATTATATAGAATAATAATTAAATTTTTTTTAAGTTCTTGGGACCTTCTCTATCTTTATGGGAATGAAATCCTCGGTCACCACAAGTGTGACTGGAAATGTTCTCATACTAGTAATACAGGAAGATCTAGGAAATGCTGCTAAAATGTCACCAGTACTAGTGGCCTCTGCATCCTCAGGCACATGTCCTGACGCATGTTCTGGTATGTGTTCGCTGCCAGAGGGTGCATTAACGGATGCTTGCATGGTATGTGTTGCCGACATTTCAGACGACAATATAGGCAAGGATGATGGGGTCAGATAATGTGATGTATGCATAGGAAGATTAGGATGGACACTTGTACCAACCCTTACTCCTCGGGAAGCACTTGCAGTACCCTGATCATGGCCAGGAGCATCATGAGGAGGAAAATAACCTTGTAAAAACAACACATATTTTAGTTCATGACATAAAAGAGTACAAAATATAAAACCATGAATGAACTTATGTTATAATTAAAGACCTCATGACAACTTACTTGCAAGTTTTGTAATCTCTCTGTCAATAATTTAACCCTCTCTCTTATCTCATCTGTTTGAGGCATTTTGAACATCAACTTAGTCATTTCTTCATTGCATTTTTTCATGATCTTCTTTATCATATCAAAAAGGTTTGCTGAATAATCCATGTCATCATCACAAAATATTGACTGCACCTCACTATGGATGCTCTCCTCTACTGTTGGTGCCTTTCCCTGATTAGTCAACTGTAACAAGAATATTAAAAACATTATTGAAATTAACCCAAAAAACTTATGAAAAAAACATAATAATAAGACATTTTTCTCATATCTAATTTGTACAATTACAATGAGGTAAACCTGTCAGGTAGAAGCACCTAAAGATACATCGTGATCTGTCCTTTGGGCTAGAGCCTTCTCTATACCATCAATGTCCCCCTGTGACAAAAATTAAATATAAAAAAACATTACCAAAATGAAACCAATAGACTTATGAAAAAAAAACATAAGAATAAAATGGTATATTAGAGTCATTAATTGGAGGTTGGGTAAAAAGGTACATAGTATGTACCACCCCCATAGTATCTGTGTTTGTAACTAAGCAATTCAAATTATAAATGATTAGCAACTCTTCCCCTGTAGTTATTGATTTTATCGCATATACGAATACACGGTTTCCCTTGTGTGCCTTGAATATGCAATTGGGTTGCTTATTTGTTGACCTAGGTTATGTACTGTTTATAAACCCTACAATATTCCCTGATGCTTTTGGCCTTTCATCAATGTACATAGCCACTCCTTTATTTTGATCCTTATCTTTTAGTTGTATATAATTTGCTGACAGTGAATACCTACGCATACTTCGTGTATATCGAACCAGTTGCATCCAATCTTTGTAACTATAATAGGGTCCAACATATTTCATCAATTCAGTAACTTTGTCGTAACAGACCTTTATGCCATCCATACAAAATAGGCCCAAACCATGTAATGATGATGGTGCTATGTTATATATCCTCTCGTTGACACAAAAATTGGTGTTTATTGGCGAAAGTTCCTTGGGTACCAATTGTTTCCGTAGATGTTTGTACCTCAAGGGCACCTCGACGTCGCCTATGCTCTCATCATCATAAGAACATGACCCCCCTTCAGCAAGAAAAAATTCCATGTGTTTACGGAATTTTCTTCTAATATTTTGACCTCTAGTTGATCTCCCTCTTTTAGACATACTACATGTCTTGCTTTCCTCTTCTCTTCCTGAATTTCCCTTGCTCGAGGAAGATAGATCTAACAAATACCTATTTGGCAGTACCTGCACTTGTAAGGATGTTGGATGAAGTTATTTCATGGTGATGTAATCCCAAGGTGACATTATGATTAATCTATCATTTCATCACTAGAATTTCACAGGTTATAAGGTAATCAAATCTTGATAGATTGGAAGCTATTGTTACTACCATCCAAATGTGTCCATCACAAATCAAACCTACTTAACATTTTAAGTCCCAAACTTTGTAACAAGTGTTAAATGTGACTATGGTCCACCAGTTAAACAACCAAGGCCTCAAATGTATTCTCTAATTGTAATCAAAGGACTTTTTCTCTTCATTCAAGTAAATAAACTTGAAGGGAAACACCACCAAGTGGTTTATTGGACACCTACATGACTAAAAATAGAAGCAAATTTACATTTAATTTCCATATGTCTAAGTGGCTAACAGGGAGGGAGTGTGTACTAGGCCTGGTTAAATCATCATAAGTTTACGCTTTGGCAATAAAATTTTTTTAAGTCATATTAAATCTTCCTATGTCTAATTGCTAGGAGATTTTTGGTATGTTTTAAGGTAGGATTATTGATTAAAGAGCCCAAAGACTAGCCTTTCTCTATGGTATCTAGGTACACATAGCAACGGTCTCCTCTTATATGGTTGGACATGATTTAAAAAACTTAGCTAGGAATTATTCATTTAACCTAAGGTTTTCTCATAATGCCATCATTCAAAAAGTATGATCAAATTCTTCTATTATGAAGAATTGGTCTATGTTCCTCTAGTAATCACTATAAATGTTTGTAAGGATAAAATGACTAATTGCATCAAGTAGGAGAGAATCAACTTTGAGTTCTTCAAAGATTATATTCCTCTATTCATAATTTTTAAGGGTTGTGTGTGGAGGAGGTTATCACTACTAAGAAGGGAGGATACCTTTCCTTGTATTCTTTTATAATTTTTATTAGTCTTATTTATTTTACACCTACATTTACAAATACACATACATATGCATTTATTTTTTTCATTTATTTCTCATGTAGTTTAATAGTTTGATCGATTTCATATTAAATGTGTTGAAGACTATAGAATTTCAATTACATTAATTTATGGATATGTTGTATCTATAACACTATAAAACCATATGCTCTTTGCATTTACACTTGCATTTAGAAATACACATTTATATACATAGATATAGATTTCTTTAATGATATGTTGCATTTATTGTTCTAGGAGAGCATATAGTAATTGCATTTACATTTACATTTAAAAATACATATACATACATATATATGTGTGTGTGTGTGTGTGTCATTTATATTCAGTGTTCAAAAACAACCCATTAGGTCTGCACATAGATAAAAATTCATAAAATCGGATCTCCATACATGTTTGTTGAAACCTAGGCTTGAATCTCTCATTTCACATGCTTTTCTTCACAAACTATTGAGGACATCAGCTATACCTTCTTTATTTCCCATCCTACAATTACAACAGTATCCATGGGGCCTCTTACACAAGCTACAGTAATCACAAAAAGTGTAAGAGCCATTTTATATCATGTTTGGACTACAAAACCCTGAAAAATAGGGTAACTCAGATTATGATTTGTTGGTGGGCTGTATGGACAAAATCATTAGCACCAGCTCATTCTTGGAGTCTTTTGAAAAGAGAAGCGAATCAGGTGGCAATCAAGTACAAACCTTATAGTGTCAAGGTGAATGAGGTGATCAATTTT
>VDFB02000015.1:254286828-254358307 GCA_007258455.2 Sequoia sempervirens
CTCCCTATCTCTCTATATATTTATTTATCCCTCTATCTCTCTCTATATCTCTATCTATTTTTATCCATTTTCCTCTCTCATTCTATATTCATCTCTACCTCTATCTATAGGGGGAGATACAAAGGTGAAGCATTGGACCTTCCTAAAGATCCACCAATCTCAACACTACCCCAACTATTTTGAGTATTTAAGTACATATTGTGGCTAGATTAGGAGGCATGTGTGTCAAAGCTCATATTTATTGATGCAAATAGGTCCAAAGTCACAAATTTGACGAGAGTTAGTTATAGTTTTGTACAAAATTTCAAGTGCTACATAGAGCAAAGATATTCTAGTTTTTTATATCATGTCATCAAATTTGGCACTTCATCAAGATTTGTATCTTCATCAACATTAAAACAAAAGCAAAGGTATGTACTTGAATCCCTTCCATTTAAATTTTCTATATATATAAATATTTTAATATTTTCCTCAACCATATATATATTAGTGTGTATTTATTTATTGCAATAAAGAATTAACCTAAGTAACACATTAAGAATTCTAAGAATTTGTGCTTGGAAAAAATGGATAATTTTATTATTTTTTGGATGTCGTGTTGTATAGTTTAGAAAAGCTCAAAATATGAATAGGATTTTAAGGCCATATATTATGGTAGCTTACAATGCAAAAGAAGGAAGGAAATATATTATCAATTTTAATCTACAATTTAATACCATATGAAAAACCACATGTAGTATTATCTAAAATTAATTCTTGACATTTATTTTATAAAATACACTTACCATTCAATAAACTTCTCCGGAGAAAGAAACCCTAAGTGAGCATTAATTGAACCCTAATTGTAGATTCATAACTCTAATCATAACCCTAAACGAACACTAATCCTAATCAAACCCTATCCCTAGCCTTAAAGTTATCATATAATCTAATTATCTCTCTTATCTAAATTTGGGTTGAATTATTTTTCCTTTATTTTTAATTGCATATATTTTTTGTTTATTAGATCTTATTTTATGAATATATGCAAATATAATTTTACTTCTACATTCATTCTATCCCCATTTTTTTCACGATATTTTAACATTCATTTTCTGGAATATCAGATCAATCTCACACATATAAATATGAAACCTCAAAATTTTAAAATTGAATTCTACCCAAAACATGTATTAATAATAATTGAACAAATTTCAAAGAAGAATGACAAAATCATTAACATTTCATTCAAAATTCACTCAAATCCACATAAGGAGAGAAAATATATTAGAATTATATGTTTATTCTTATGCTTATAAGTCATATTCCTGCGATACACTTCGGCGATTAATTGTATATATTCATCCAAAACTCAAAACAAAATTCTTATCTATTCTATTCCACCGGGCTTGGGGTTTTAATAACCACGGCACCACAGAGACACAATTTCTGGCCAGAGGACAAATATCTTTCTACCCATATTCAACTCAAAACCTAGCTAGAGCTTTCATCAGTTCTCTCCCTACAAATGAGCCTTGAATTCCCTTTTATATGACAAGAGAGCAACAAGCTTCGGGCTCAAATGTAATTTCACCACAAATTTTCATTTGAACAAAATCTCCACTACATTTGACTTTCATTTCAAAACTTCCCACATGTTGAATCTGCAAAACATAGTGGTGCACGAACTGGGGAAAGCTAAAAGAATAGGGAACACAAATTGTCATCAAAATCCCCTTGTCGCTAGGCCACACAAAAAAACCAAGAAACAAAATTGCCACGAAGCACACCACAACAACTTCTTATTTACCTGCCACCTTGCCCTTGCCAACACTCAGACCCCGGTATACACGCCCACTTCTAGTTGTTGCCCAATATGGTAGACCCTCAGCCTCCTCTTCTTTCTTGTCCTTGCCCAATATGGTTCTATTCCATCCATTTGGGGTTTTAACAGTCGATGTGCCCATAGATATCATTTCCTCATCAGAGGGCAGACCATGATTGAAGCAAATTAAATACTGACAGTAGTCCAAGTCGGTCTCAATTACATCATCAGAAGTGTTGCTCATAAGGTCAATGGGCGAGTGTTGGCATCTAGAGGAGCCATGCCCATGTACCTTATTTTCCTACTGACACTAGTAATAGAGCACACTAACTGCTTGCCTTTGTCATCTACCAGTTGAGTAGCAACATCCTAGAATTGCAACCTTCTACTGCATCTAGTGGGCACAAGCCTAGGCTTGTCAACCAAAGCACCTTCCTGAATAGTAGGACCAAGCTTTTGTGAGCTCAAACGAATAGACCTCCTTACTAAATTACTCATTTTCTCTTGTCAGACAAGCACTCAAACTTGATTAGAGTCAACCCACAAAGTGCTTAGATCTAATTGCTACAAGAATGACACTATTAGCAGTTAATTCCTCTTGTATTTATTGTGTGAGGTAATGGAAACCTTATCAATGCTTAGTAAAAATGCATGTGCAAACATGGCAATTTGGCGGTGTATGTACTATCACTGTTTAACTAGAGCTGCATGAGAATCCAAAGATCACCCTTCATGATTTCCAACAACATCTTCACACAGATTGAGATTGACATGACTACACAAGTAAAGAATAATTCATTAATTCTTCACTAGTTTTACGATAAAACGACCACCATGTGCCATTTTCCAACTTTGAATACTACCTGTTGATCTCCTGAAGAGTTGGCAGATCAAACAGTTTGTCTCGGGCTAACTCAGTTTGACATCCAATGAAGCATCGTTCACCTTCCTCATGACCAATAACATTAATCCATCTCAGAAACCAACTACCATGTCGATAGGTCCTATGCACTTTGCAAACTGAACGGCTGGAGCTACGCATCGCAATCTCATTGACCTCGTGGCTTTTAACCAACCTTCATCTTCCTCCTGCGAGTTAGTAGGGAACAACAAAGATTTACACTAGCTTTTGATCTTGGTTGTCGATCTAAAACCATGTGTTATGAGCTCAATAGTGGAGATTGGGCCTCACATTCCATACAGGACACACATCTGCCTTTTGCTGACCTTGCGCCAAATAACAGGGTGACACCTTAGGTCTACGAGTTGCGGGGTACGATTGAGATCTCCCATATCTTTGAATATGGAAAACCTACACATTGCATGGTTAGTATTTAATGAAAGGATTTGGCTAAGCCATTGGTGACATGACCACTGGAGTTAATGGCTTAGGCTTACATCACCGGATTAAAATTAAAACCCAAGTTTGATTTTAATACTTTATTTCCTCTGTAGGGTTTTATTTCCTAAGTCTCGGTTGGCCCCATTAAATTCTTATCCCAACCCTAACAAAGAAAAAATGATTAAGCTAAGGATTGTATTTGTTGTTATAACTTTAGTTCTAGAGAATTCTTAATTACCAATTCTTATTTGTGCATTTGTATATGAATCCAATTGAATGCCTTTCCATATCATTATGAAAATTTTATTATTGCAACTCCTAACTCTAACACTAATTAAACCTTGACCTCTAACTGATTGAACTCATATTATAACCTCTAACTTAACACTAATTGAATCAGAATCGTAACCCTAGGTATTGTTGAAACCTAACCCTAATTATATCAAAACCCTAGAGAACTCTAATTGAACCCTAACCCTAAAATAGACAATAACCCTACCTTAATTGAACCCTAACTCCAATCCTAGCCCTAATTTAAGACTAACCTTAATCTTGACCTTAATTAAACCCTTATTGAATTATAACCCTAATTGATCCCTAACCCAAATTGAATACTAATTGAACCTTAACCCTAAGTGAATAGCAACCTTAATTAAACTCCAACCATAATCCTATTTGAATTTTGACCCTAATCATAACTATAATTCAACCCTAACCTTAATTGAACCCTAAACCCAAACACATGAGTTCACCAAGTTTAAGGTTCAAATAGGGTTAGACCTACTAAAAAATTAGGTACGGGGATTCAATTAGAATTAGGGCTAGCTGTGGTAGAGATTAAGGGTTCCCAAGGATAGAGCTTTAAGCTAGTGTTAGGCTCACCTGGGGCAAGGGTTAGTAATAGGTTAGGCTATGGTTCAATTAGGGTTTCATTAATGTTACAATTTTAGAATCATAGTTATGTTTAGGCTGATATAAAATTAGAGTTAGGTTTGAAGTTAATTAGTGCTAGCTCTAGGGTTGGGGTTATGGTTAGAATTTTATAATTAATGTTATATTGGGATTAGATTCTATCACTTTTAATAAAAATAATCTTCTTATAAATTCATTCAATTTTTTTGAAATTATATAATTTGTGCATTTTCAAATTTACCTATGTTGATATACATGAGAGATATAGAAAATCTAAACTCATACAATTTGTAGTTAACTTGACATTGTGTATAAAAGGTTTAAGTTATGAATGTTATAATATGAAAACTAAATGTGTGTTTTCAATGTTTATTTATTAGTTTAAAGATGCTAATAATGTCTGCACCACTAATGATTAATTTTTTCTTTGATGGTTATTAAAATAGATTGGTAAGTAAATTTATCTATAATAACCTAATTTATCTATAATAAGTAAATTTATCATTGATTTTTTCTGATAAGTAAATCAATATTTCATAAATCTATAATTTTATTTAATTTTCTTTTAATTATATTAAATTATATTTTATTAAATTGTTAAAAAATTTAAGTTGCTTATAAATAATTTTATGTGTTTTATAATTAACTTGATATTGTGTATAAAGGTTTAAGTTATGAATGCTATAATATAAAAAATAAATTTGTTTTCAATGTTTATTTGTTAGTTTGATGTGAGTATCAATGTTGCATAGTAATGACAAATTTTTTCTTGGATTAGTTAAGTGATATTGTGAAATTATTCTATGTTAGTTTAATGTTATGAATGCTATATAATATAAAGAAAAATATTTCTAATATATTTTTAATGCATCTTTATATTTTATAAACAAACATCTAAAATAAAAATGTGATTGTAAAAAAAATACAACTTAATGAGAGAACATACATTTAAAGTTAAATGTAAAATTATAAAACAAATTGTAAATTTATTTTATTTTTCTTCTATAAATATAATTTTTTTATTTTTCGTCCGCCTAGTAATGCCCACTTTTCCTTTTAATGAATGTTTTATTTTGCAAGGGTTGATTTAGTGCTGCCATTGATATATTTCCTATAGATATCAATGGTGCCCGCCATCCCATGATCGAGAATTGAAGGATCATGAAATCATGGGCGGACACCACGTGTCCTATCTGGGGGATCAAATTTGAGCTATTGCTGACCAACTACCATTTGATCTAAGTCATTCCCTGCCATCCCATGATGGTGCTTGGGTTGATTGCGAAATCATAGGAAGGCGCCACGTGTCTCATCCGATGAAGCCTAAAGAGTAAAGGAAACACTAGCCAACTTTAAATGTATTAAGGGGAAGATTATTAAATTTTTCTCAAGATGCACATGTTCTAAATTGACAGATATGTTATAATCTCACTGGAAAAGTTGCTCAAAGGTTAACGATATGGCTAGCGATTGTGTTAAAGGAATGAGATGAACAGTGCCCGCTATCCCGCGATCAGGGATTATATGGATTGCGATATCACAGGCGGGTGCCACATGCCCTTCCTAAAGGATGAAATATACGTGACCATTGATGAGTTGTCTCTTCAAGATTGACGGTGCCTGCCATCCCACGATTAGAAATTTTGGGATCGCGATGTCGCAAGTGCCTGCCATGTGTCTCATCCAATGAAGCCTAAGGAGTGAAGAAAGCGTTCGCCAGTTTTAAATGTATTATGGGGAAAATTACTAATGTGCTTGTAAGATGCACGTGTTTTATTTCAACGCAGATGTTATGATTTTAAGGGAAAAGCTACTCGATAGTTAAAGGAAAGGACGATGACCATTTTTGAAGGAGCAAGATTTATGGTAAAAAGATTGACGATGCTTGCCATCTCATGATGATAAATCAAAGGATTGTGATATCGTGGGAAACTGTCACGTGGCATTCATTCGTGGTGTATGACATAGTGGGCCCCTTTTATTGCCATGTTGGCAATTGTGTCAGCCTGCTTTGAAGATGGTCATCGATGATTCGATCAAACTAAAGGATCAACGGCTCAAATTTAAATATGTATAAAATTATAGTTGGAATCATTCGTGTAGCCCACAAGTGAGCTTTAATGGTGGATGAGACATCCACTGGTGGAATTTGATCGACATAAAATAAATTTACTCATCTCATTTGTATCACAAAGCATGCAAGTATTTCGTAAAAATAGTTTCAGAGCCAAAGGTGAAATTGCGAGCAGCTGCTACTAGAAATTGGAGTTTGTGCAAAAAAGCCATGAGTTAATTTTCTCTATTTCCCAATCATTCTACACCTAAATTTGGGAAAGGGGGGTCTGCTATGCTTGTCACTGAGTTCATTAAAATCTTTTGTTAAGGCTATTGTTTAATCATAAATTGTGAGGAATTGTGGTATTTTTACTCTGTAGTTTCCTATCTCTGCTTAGTCATAGCCACTTGAAGTGTAACATTGTAGTGAGGCCCTAGTTTGTCTAAAATGGTGCCAACCAAGCAACACTCTGGCCACATTGAGTATTTGAAAAGAAACTTGTATGATGATTTCCTAGATCAATTTTCATTATCAACAAATGAAAAAAGGAAATGTTTGGTGTTGATACAAGGAAAAATTCTAGAGGAGGGGTTGGTGTGTAATAATTCCAATATTGCTGATGCTAGGGTTCCACTCATAGGCTTAGAAATGTTCAGATTATGGTATGGATAGAGGAATTTTCCTCATCCATTTTCAAATGGATGGATGTACGACATGGGACAGCTAGTTGTTCCAAATGTGTTCCCTGATATGGACTTATTTAGAGCAGTGGCCAAAAGATATGACCCTATCACACGGGTAATCAGAGATAATGATGGAGGGGTTCTATTAGAAATTAACAAAGATGTTATCCAACAAACTTTTGATTTGAGTGAGTCAAGTGATGACTTGGTTCCTATTAATCTTGAAGAAATGAAATAGGAGTATACAAAATTGAAATCTCTTTTTAGAGTTAAGCTACTTCCACCTCATTTGGTTAAGGTAGGGGGTTCACAATTTCACATCAGCCCTAGTGACTAGGAACCCTTTAGATTGAATTGTTTTGCAAAGCCTTTCATAGCTACTTTCTATTCACTATGTTAGATTTTGGGTTTCAGCCCTGGTGCAGTAATGTCAATTGCATACATGTTCATGGGGGTGCAAATACAACACCCTAACTTCTCTGTAACATATGAATTTTCTTTTTTTTGGTGGAGAGGATAGATGAAGGACTGTTGAAGCTGTAGAATGGTGATACTGGTACTCAATTCTTTTGGTATTCCATGTTGATGCATATATTCTTATTTAGGAATGCTAATTTCTTTGTTGAGAAGATGAACTTAAGATAATCAATTAATGGAGAAAGATTGCTAGTACAGATATGGGCTACAGATTTGTCCTATAATAAGGAAAACACCAGTTATGTGCAATTTGATAATTTTTTTCTACAAGATTAAGGGCTAGATTGATGGTAAATGTACCTAGGATCCCTAAGGAAGTGCATTATTTCCTTAAGTCAAAGGAGAGGAAACTAGAATTGAGGGTTTTACATAACTGAGGTGACATTATTCCATATCCAGTTAGCACTGTCCTGAGAATATATGTATTTCAAGGAACCCCTCACATACTGCCATACAATGTGCCACCAAGACTAGCGTTTGCATAAGTTATATAGCAGATGGGGTGTATTCATGAAGATAACCTAATTAGAAAGGGGAAGGGAACATTATTCCCTAATTATACAGTAGTGTCTGACTTTACATTTTCAAAGGGAGGCTAGAAACATTTTGACAAATTCTTTGTTGATTACCATTTGAGATTTGGTCCAAGGGGACAACATGATCCTGAAGGTTTCTTTGCTCTTTTCAGACAAAGAATAAAAGGTGGAAAATTTGCACATGAGTTCAATTTCCCTGTGGATCTGATTAGGAATGAATTTGATTTAAATAGACAGGAATTGAACAAGGAAAAGTGGATAGCTTATAGTAAGATACTGGATATTATGCATGAAATAGATCCAAAGTATGATCCATTGATGGAATTCATGACCAGGCCCAAAATTCAAAGTACCTAGGGCTTTCAAAATCATTGAATTAAAATCTTCACCAATGCATAGTCCCCCATCACCACCACCTGAGCTAAGCCCTAAGAGGCAAAGAACTAATTACCTACCTGAGGATCTCACAGATGAAATTATTGTTACTGATCAAGACATGTAGGTTGGTATGTCGTCCCCTCCTAGGTCAGCTGAATTGGTTCTATCCGATTTGGATATGAAGGGTAAGAGTGTGCAGGATGCAAGAATGGAGGCTTGCAAGGAGTTCTTAGATGACAATGCATTTGTAAAGACTCCTATATTCTTGCAATTGGCATGGAGGATGAAATTTGAGGAATATCAAAATAAATGCAAGGAGAGAAGAGAACTAAGGCCTGACAAGTTAGATCAGGAGAATGATGAAGTGAAAGTTGAACTAATGGAAGAGTTCAAAAATATCACTCCTGAAGAAGGAAGACAACTAATGAATTAGGATGGTGTTTTGATTTTGCTTGAATGGGACATTATAGATGTAGTGGCTTTCAATGCCATTATAAAGTCCAAGAATCCTTTTCAGGATTTTGAAGAAATTAAGGCAACATTACAAAACTATGCCTTTAGTGAAGAATATGAGACCTTGGCAATTTGGGCATTGGCTCCACAAGGAAGAAAGTCAAACATTGCTGATATTAATCCAAATTTCAAAGGAGGATTAATAATAAAGAGGGCTTCAGAGACTACAACAACCGAAGCCACTAGTTTAACTATGAATGTGGCCAAGTTGGCCCAAAAGACTACTGAAAGGGAGGAGGCTGAAAGAAAGAGCCTAATGGAGAAGTATAACATTTTAATTGAAGAATATAGTAAAATGCAACAAAGGAATGTTGAGCTACAAATTGAAGTAGAAAGGTTCAAGTATAGACATACTAGGGAAACATCCAATGCTCCAGGAACCAACACATCACCTCCCACAGCAGGGTCAATGCCTGCTGCTTCTCCAAATATTTCTACACTAGGGTCTTCCATTCAAAATCTTGCTCTTACCCCTCTTCTAGAGCAAGTTGATGAAGAAACAGAGTGCTCTGTTGATCCAACAAAGAGGCAGCTCATGCAGAAAATTGATCAATTATAGACATCACTAAGGGTAAAAGAGGAGGGTTTTCTTTCAAAAGAAAAATAAATTGTTACTATTTTTTTGGAGCATTTAAATGAAAAGGTGGATAATAAACTGCCCTCTATACATTCTTTGTATTCTTTGCTATTTGAAGCAATAAAGAATATTGATAGGGATTAGGAGATAGTGATTCCAATAATTAAAAATTGGATCCCTAGGGAAAATAATCTAGATGTTATGAATAAAGCCTCAAGGTTTGATGTAAATAATAGGCCCCAATCATTGAAGCCTACTTATATATTAGTTAAATCATTGTAAGGTTTTTAGACCTTACTAGATGATCTAAGTAGGAAGATTAGGGAATTGGTAAAGAACTTCAATGATTGGGGTAACACACTGTTACCTGATATAACTGATGAGCAGAGGGAAATCAAAACACTCCAACAATGGCAGGATCAAGCAAGTAAAGAAATCAACAATCAAATTAAAATAATTTGTGATGACTCAGATTATGATTTGTTGGTAAATTGTATGGATAAGATTATTGGTGCTAGCTCATTTTTAGAACATTTTGAAAGAGATGCTAATCAGGTAGCGGTAAAGTATTTTCCTTATAGTACAAAGGTAAAAGAGGTGATTAATTTTGACTGGCCAACTGACGAAGAATACCAAAGGTGGGTGGCTAAGTATTTGAATGATGATGAGTAAAAAGAGTAGGCTACCGATAGGTGGTAAATCAGATGTTGCGGTTACAATGTTTCTAGTTTTGTATGGATGACTTTCTTGGAGTGGATTTCACATGGTTTTTTTCCTCCGCCGACATGATGAACGAGAATATGCTCCAAGATGATTGCTATTGTAATGATTTTTGAACAAAAATATTTTTCAAGGTGGGGGCTATTGTAACAAATTTTTGAATATCACCAAGTGCTCCAATTGACTGGTGATAGGTGTACTTTCTAGCCTGGTGCTTATTTGCTCCTTCATTTTTTATAAGAAGGATTTCAAGGCTAGAAGTACAGGTTAGCAAGTTAGATAATTTTTGTCGAGTCTAGGTGAAGTTGCAGAGTGAATTGTAAAGTCCGATGGTTTTAGAGAAATGCAATTTAAGTTTTGAGTCATTATGTAACAGGTTTTGAGTTCATAGAGATTTAATGTTGTATAACAGTACTAGCATTTGAGTTGAAATGAAAATTCAAGCTCATGTCTCTCCATTGTACATGCATATGTGAACTTTCAATGAAATAACTAAGGGTTGTTTTATCCATCTCACTGTTGTGGTGTGTATGATTCTATTTAATTTAAGGAATTAATCAAAATGCTTGAATGGGATTATAGGCGGATATGTGTTGTATAAGGATTTGATAAGTAGTCTTGGGTTAGAATACATACTGATGAAATTGTAATGCAATATTGTCAGGGATTTTATATGTGATATATTAAATCTATTATAAACCTCTAGATGCTTATGAATTTGACTCCTGTAATGGATATATGGCACTGATCTAAGTTGTAATTATTCGTGTAGTTTAGTATTTATTTTTCTTTGCCTAGATCTTGCTACAAATTGTAAATCATTGACTATCTTATACAATGGATTGTGTTTAGTTATGCCATGCTCCAGATAGTTGATATTGTTTATGAACAACCAATTCTAGTTGATATTATCTTATCATGTTGAGATATTAAGTGAGATCATCTACTATTGTTAATTTTGTTTATAATAATGGTGCAGAGGTTATAAACACATTAAGGGATCACCCTCTTGGGTCTTGCAGAGCCCAAAGTGTACGAGGCTTTTAAAGTCCTTGTCAATTGGTCTAGGTCCTTCAAGCTGCCTTCGATTGGAATTGGCAATTCCATTGGTATATTAGAAGACAAACCTGGTTACATTGTAAAAAGAACCAACATACATGTCAACCATTGAACAACCACCTCTACAACTAAATTTTTAATCTTTTATGATCATATGAAACATAAAACACACTAATTTCAAGGTTGTTAACATCACTATTGAAATGTTTTAATTTTTTGACCTTTCAAACATTAAAAATTACATCATTAAATTAATTATGTAATGGCATAAAAATTAAAAACATCATGAATTAATTATGTAACCACATAAGTCAAATATAATTCTATCAAGAAATTAATATTAAATAGATAATACAATCGCATAACTTATACATCTCAATGTCATTGATCTTCTTCTTCATCCAACTCTTTGTCTATATCATCCGATCCAGATTCGACATTGTAAGGATTGGTCATATCATCATCATCGTCATCGACATCAATTTCGATAATGTAATCATCCACATGGATGTCATCTTCATGAATATTAACTCCTACATCATCATCATCTAGTTCCTCCTCTTTGATATCTTCGCCAGGGACATCATCAACTAACCATTGATCCTGATCATCATCTACATCATCTTCTAGTTCTTCGGTATCTTCTTCCACCACATTATACTTTACTGGCCTTCCTCTTGGATCATGTCTAACAACATATGACCAACCCAGTTTACCTAGAACCTTTGAGTAAAATACCTGCTCACATTGGCTTGGAAGAACATAGGGCTCATTTCTAGCTCACTTGATCAACCTTGTATTAACTATGGTAAATCCATTATCGTGTTCAATAATAGTTCTCTTAGGATTATTTTCATTCAATCGTAGCCTGTACCATAGGACGACGAATAAAATTAATCTGAAGGACTTAAAGTCACACTCAAGTATATCATCCAAAATCCCATAGTATCGATTTTCTGAGACTTCTGGATGTATGTCACTTCTAGATGAAACATTAGTCACCTGAAATACTGCAGTTATACCAGAATAATAAGTTTTCTTTATGTCATCCAATATTTTGATTCAAAATTTACAAGCATTGCACCACATAGCCCTGTGGTGTTTCACCTGCAATATGTCAAACATGTAAAAATTATTGCAATATCGTCAGTTGATAAACATATTTATTCTTGGCCAAATGTATGCAAAGAAAATAATCTCAAGATATATATACATCAATATACTTGAAAATAATTAAATAATATGGGTGATTAATATATTTATATCGCACTATTTATCTCTTAAACCATATGCTAAATCAATTTCCCTTTGTGTAACATTGGAATCTCCATTACGATGAGCTTCTTTAACCAATGAAGCCACACCTTCCCATGTTAATGCGCGACCAGATTGTTGACATTGTTCAATCCATACCATCATCCGATCAAGATTGTTGGCGATGTACAAATGTATTGCATCCCACTCTCAACCAATTGTAACAAAAAAAATTAAAATTCACAAACGACGTATAATTAGTTAAATACCACAGTATACAACCTTAATTTATAATTGATGTATATTGAAGATTAAAAATTAAATAAGTACAATAGACATAAAAACCATATGTAAAATGCATTCCAATTAATCTCCATGACCATCTTATAATTACCTTTCACTTTCCTCAATCTACCTTTCCCCAATAGGTACTCCCCTTCAAATTTTTTAATGGAGTTGGGATCCCAAATGCGATCTACATGGATCTTTGCTGCAAAGTTAGGAGGATTTTCACTAATGTACACCATGGTATGGTATACCATATATCCCTCCACCATAGAACCCTCAGGATGTGCTCTTTGTCTAGCCAAAGCCTTCAAAAATTTCAAGTGCCTCTCAACCATCCACATTGACCTTGTGTGTACAGGTCCACACAATTCAATCTCCTCAACTTGGTGTATGAGGTGGTGTTCTTGTGCATTGAAAAATGTTGAAGGTAGACACTTTTGCATTTCACACATTAGACGAGGAATTTTTCTCTTCCAATAATTTATATCTTCTTTATGTATTTTTTTAGTTAATAGCCATCTACAAGTGATTCAAGGCGCAAATATATTAATGATATTTAACAAAAATATATAGTATATTACATAACAAGTAAAAAAAATTCAATTATAAGATGTATACAATGAATTGAAAAAATCTCACTACTTACCTCATGTATTTTCCAAGATCATATATAACTTGCTTGACAGTGTTGTCAAAGTTGTCTAGGAGAGATAGAGGTAGAACGTATTGCAACAATTATAAAATGATCTTTTCATTATTTTTCCAAAAGTAGTAAACACAATACACTAAAAAGTACACGCATTATACAAGTGTATATAATATACCAAAATAATTACCTTAATGAAGGTATGTCAATCATGCGTTTTCATCCCTGACCCAAATTCACCTTTCTTTGTTATTATATTGTTTATGTTTGCAGCAAATCCTGTGGGAAATTGAATTTTTTGTATGACTTCTTTTATAGCATTACTTTGTTGCTCTGTTAATAACCAAGGAAGGGAATTTATATTAATTTTGTCTCCATCACTATTTAATTGAATGACATTTTTCATTGCATGATTGGCTTCCTGAATGTCACTACAAATTTTGACAATTTTTTCTTTGTCATGCCTTCCATCCAATATTTTCCATAATGTTTTTATTATATTCCTTCCAATATACATTGTATCAAAAAAATGCATAATTTTTAGCTACTCATAGTAGGGCAACCTACTAAATTGTCTGGGATAACTTTTCAGTCCCTGTGGAAGCCGACCATTAATGCCTTGATGACCTTCATGAAGCATATAAGTTAAACAAATTAACAACGACAATCATTGTCATTTACAACATGAGTAAACACAACACAATATAAAAATATAAATTCAAAACATATCATATATGATAGATAAACAATTTGATCCAATGTATAACCTTGACGATTAATTCTATTATATTCCAACTTCCATAGGCGAGGTGTCATTCTTCGTGGTTTTGATGTAGTCTCCTCTTTCCCATTGAAAAGATGTTTTTCAGTAGTTCGATACTTATGATTTCTATGGAGGAAGTGCCTATACTCATCAAACACCTTGCTTTCCTAAACTTGTTGAATGGCGAGATTCCATCTTTGGACCACAAATTGGACATGCAAATTTTCCCTTTGTTTGAAGACCTGCAAGATGATATATAATTGGATTAAATATGTCAATTTTTATAATTATATATAATGAATAGATTATTTTAAAAACATTCATGATGTCTACTTCATCAAATTAAATATTGTTAAAGTGTAGTCGAATGTTATAACATACCACAAAAATGTGTTAGCCCTGGGGTATCATGAATTGTCCATACATTCCTTGGCCATCATAGCCATGAAATGGGTTTTGGGATGTGACTGCCTTGAATATGAAGATAAATATAGAGTTAACACTGATGTGTGCTCTCACTTTTTCACATCAATGCTCAACATCCAAATTCCCAAGCCACTCGTTCTCCACCTATTAAAATAGATCTTCCCAAAGAAATACCTGAACGGCCTTGGAGAGGTGGTGGCAAATGCTTCATTTGGTGGAGGTATTCCAACTAAAAATGACCTTCATAAGTTCATTGAAGAAGATGCAGTCGTAACGTGTTTGTCATTCCTAAGTGGTTTCTGACTCTATTCGCAGGAAGAACATCACCAAAGGGTTACCTGTGCTTGTCACTTCCTCTTCCGCCTATACAACGTGGTGCCATTTTATGAAATTGACTGGTACATAACTTTAGGAGCTTGGTGTTCCCTGCACCACTTGCTATTACTCCCCTAGAAGTTGTTGTTGGTGCCCTTGCTGATGAAGAAATTATGGACACTATTGTCAATGCCTCCATTACTCCTGCACATGCCATGGACTGAAAATTTCCCTTTATGTTTCAAAAACTAAAGCTCATTAGTCTATTTTTTGTATATATGCCTAGAAAATGCCTTACACTAGTTGTATAAAGAAGATACAGAAAATATATATAGATATATACTTTAAAAGTGTGGCTTCTGAGCCATTTTGATATTGTATTTAGCAAAGTATATAAATATAATGAAATATATCTTATGTTAAAAGTTTTGTCTTCTTTGCTTGTTGTTCTACAATGTGGATTATCATTTCTTTTCCTGCATATGGGTGTCATTTTTCTGTGGCATGGGTTTCTTTTAACTTTCTTTGCACTTTGTGATAATGGGCTTTGTTCGCTTCTAATTTCTCACACTTTTAGAATTAATTATTGAAAGATCAGCCAACAAAAACACAAGGGAAAAAATAATTACATTATTCACATATTTACATTAGTAGAAAAATTCAAGCCTAATTGAATAATTTTAGATGAATCTTGTTGACCATAATTCCCAATGGTTCATGCTCCATGGTTTCCAATTCGAATGTGTTATATTCTTTGCACTGAATTATTTTGAAAGGGCCTTCCCATAGGCTATCAAACTTCCCGTGTTGGTCGAGCTTTACAACCCTTTCATTAAAATTTAGCACTAGTTCCTCGCACTTTAGACCTTGGTCCAAAGCCTTCTTTTCGAACCATCTTTTAACCACCTATTGCTAATTATTCATGGCCATTACTAACTTTTCTCTCTTTTCTTGTACCTCCAACAACTCGGCTAGCTGAACCTCCATGGCACCATTTTTCTCTATCTAGAGAGATTTGAGCAATTGCAGTGCTAAAATCTCCGAGGAGATATGAATAGGGCTTCTTTTCCATATACTAACTTGTAGGGTGAAGCTTTGAGGACTTTCTTAGGAGTTATGCGGTCTACCTAGAGTGCCACCCAAAAAAATTTATGCCATTACAACTAGTGCTCTGACCCAATCCTTTTGATGAGTTGAACTAATCTTTTATTAATCAACTATGCTAGGCCATTATCCTATGTGTAGTAATTTGATGATTTTTTTAAGAATATTCTATTTGTGAGTATGAATTGACATACCTTAGAGCCTAGGAAATCTTTCGCTTTATCAGAGATGATCATTTTAGGAGAGTCGAATCTCGTCATGAGTTCTTTGAGAAAGTCCACTATCTCTGCCTCTATTGCATTCTTCAGGGGCATGGCTTCAATCCACCTTATGAAGTAGTTTGTTGCCATCATAATCCATTTATGTCTAGTGCTTGAGGCAAGATTAATCATCCCAATGAAATCAAGGCCCCATTGCACAAATGGCTCATCATCTACTATCGAGTGGAGGGGCATTGCAGAATTTTTTCTTCTTCCTGCAAAGAATTGGAGTTCCTTGCAAGCCTTTACCAAAGCATATGAGTCGTTAAACAACATGGGCCAAAAGTACCCAGTGTACATAATTTTGATGGTGGTGGTTTTTGCAGAGAAATACCTGCCCGCAGGATTGCTATGGAAAGTGTCGAGAATCCTCTTAGCATGCTATGTAGCTACACACTGGAATAGACCACTGTTAAAGTTCCTTTTGAAAAGGACCCCTTCAATAAACACATATCCACTATTTTATAGTTCGTATAATCTTTTCTTTTTAGAAGGAAGGCTGGGTAGATATTTTCCTATATGCATGAATCTCACTTAGTCTGTCAGCTAGCAGCCTTTGGACTCAGACTCATTCATTAGAACTAGTTCCAGCTATTCCTCTTCAGTTGTCATCTCCTCATCGTGTGCCAAATATTCACATAGTCCTCTTCCTTGGACAGTCTTTGTAGGCTTAACCTCAATGTCAAATTCAAGGATCTTGGTGATCCAATTAGCCCTCTTTTTGGTAATTTCTCCTTCCATGATGTATTCGCACACACTAGAATGCATGACATAAACAACCACCTTGTTGCGAGATATTAGGTGTCAGAACTTCTTGATTCCCTTAACTATTGTGAAATATTGCCTCTCAATGAAGTTGTAGTTCATCTTATATTCTTTCAGGGTCTGGGAGTGGAATGCTATCAGATGTTCTCCCTTTCCTTCATCATCTTTCTGGATTAATATAGTAGCGATGCTTGACTTGCTGTTGAATACATACATTATGAAGTCCTTCAATAGATTTGGATTAACCATCATAGGAGCCAAAGAAATAGCATCCTTAACCTTCTTGAAGGATTCTCTTGGTTCTTTAGTCCATTTGAATACTTGATCCTTTTCCAGCATCAGGGTGATTGGTTTGATTATCCCTATGAAATCCAAAATAAATTTGATCACAAAGTTTACCTTCCTCGGGAAGGATTGGATGCCCTTTTTTTACCAGTAGGGGAACTTATTTGATTGCTTTCACCCACTTGGGAGCAATTGCAATTCCTTCTTTGGACACTATGTGTCCCAATAGCTTGCCTTGTGGCACTCCAAAAACACATTTTTTTAGGTTCAGGGAGACCCCAAACTCCTGGAATTTTTTGAAAACCATCTCAAGGTGATCGAAATGATCATCCTTATGTTTGGAGAAAATAGTTAGATCATCCAAATAGATTAGGATAATTTAGTTAATTAATTCATTAAAAGCGATATCCATGGCCTGCTGAAAAGTGGCTCCTACATTTGAAAGGCCTAAAGGAATTTTAGCATATGCGAACATTCCCCACTTGGTAGTGAAAATCGTCTTGTGTCAGTCCTCTTCTCCAACCCAAATTTGATTGTAGCTAGAGAATCCATCTAGTAGAGAAAACATTTCTGATCTTGCCACTATTTGCAATATTTTCTCCATAGAAGGGAGCGGATAATGGTCCTTTAAGGATGCTTTGTTTAGGTCTCAAAATTAAACACATAGGAAGATGTCTATGTTCTTCTTTTGGACTCACACTAGGTTGTATACCCATGTGTTGTGCTTGATCAAGAAGACAATCTAAAACTGAATTAGCTTTGTTAACTCCTGTGCCATCATAATATTGATCTTTGGGTTTACTAGCCTCTTTTTTTGGTGGATTGGTTTTGTACCTTCCGTCAGCTCTAGAATTGTATGCTAGATGATGTCGTGATCATATCCCTTAAGGTCATCATATAACTAGGTAACTACTCCTTCCTACCTCTCGTAGAAGTCAATAAGCCTTTCTTTATCATGATGCAGAACATATTTTTTGACTTTAAGCTTTCTCCAATCTCTGACCTAAAGGTCTTCATAGTCACTTTTGTCTGCTACAAACTTCCTTTTGTCATTTTGTACATCATCACAATCGAAAAGGTTTTCTAGAGTGACAAGTCCCTTCAGAAGCTTATTAGACCTTAATTGAATGATTTGTCTATCGTAGGCTTTGGAAATCTTTGGTTGGAGTTGGTCAGAAAACTCTCCTGACAATTGAATGAATGAGGAGATGTGTTCATCACTGTCAAATACCTGTCATATTTCATCATTATCTTGAATTGTCGAATGAACTATCACTCATACAAAGTGTTTGTTATGCATTAGGTCAGAGGTCGGTTCAAACTGAGACCTGATTGCGGCCATGTGATCTACATTACCATTTTATTATTTGGGCACTGTCTAAATGTTGAAGGCTTCAAATCCTTCTATCACCTCCCAAACTCTATGTTTGTAGGATCTCATGTAGACATTCTTGGTTGTGGAAACCCCTCAGACTTGGTTGACCACTAATTTAGAATCTCTGAACACCATCAATTTTTTGATGCCCATCCACTCTGCAAGGCTCAGACCTTGCACTAGGCCTTCATATTCAGCTTCATTGTTCAAACAAGTGAACTAGAAGTGGAAATATTGAAGTGTTTTTTATTGTGTGGGGATGTCAAACATATCCTAGCTCCTGCACCCACTTTGCATCTTGCTCCATCAAATTGCAATGTCCATAGCTCTAAGGCTTGACCACCGTTGGATTCTTTCATGACTTTCGGAATCTCTTGTTCCTCGTCAAAGATGACATAGGTGCCTAGCCTGGTAGCATGATATTTTCTGAAAGGGTTAGAATCTATATATTTTCTTAAGAGAGCTTCTTCTTGATCGATTTGATCTCTGGTCACTTTTTCATCTTCTAGCAATTTGGTATAATATGTCTCCTCTTTAGTGAAAGAGGTATGAGCAGCCTCAAAGTTGATCATGGCTTCATCGGCCACATGTTTTGAATGTAAAGCTTTGGACACTATTTTCATTTTAGCTCCATGCTTGGTCCTTAGGATCAAGTATGACCAGCTAGAGAAAGATACCCTCCTATCTTTGAAGTGAATTATTAGGATAGGTAGAGGCAAAACATAGAGGGGACATCTATGATCATAGTTCCTTATAGAACTGTGATGCTAGGGCAGGAGAATAGAGTCAAGGGGAGGTCTTTGATAACATGTATATTTTTGACTTTGTTCCCATCAAGTTGCATAACCCCCCTCTTCAAAGGTTCATAACTAATTCCTACAGCTTCAGCTATCTGCTTGGGCATGACTATAGTGTTGGCATCAGAGTCAATCATGGCATTGTGCAATAACTTTTCTCCCACAATGAGGGTTAGGAAGAAGGGTTTTAGCTTCGTCTTATCTTTAACCTCACCAAGGGCTTCCTCTATGCTATTTGTGAGAACTTTGACAAGAGGTGATTGATCAATAGCCTTTTCTTTGAGCATTTTCTCTTTTGGTTCAATGATCATATCCTCACAGAGAGCCTTTTGTAGAAATGTCTTATGTTTTGGAATAGCTAAGATATCCCATAGAGACACATTAGCAAATAATTTTTTCAATTGTTCCACCACATTGAATGGTGGTAGATTCGAAGGCTTCTACTCTGTAGCTCTTGTTATAACAATTTCCCTTTGTGGCGGACCTTATGGCACCACTTTGAAGGTACTAGGAAGCTGGTTAGAAGCACTTTTAGGCTGCAAACTGACTAGTTGTGGGATGACTGATTCACCCATGAATCTCCTCTTCAAGTAAGTGTTGTAATCAAACTATAGTTGTGGTGTTTTAGACATGGATGCATCATTGGTGAACATTGCATCCTCTTCTTCCATCCAAGAGAAGAGCACGTGATCAAGAGAAATATCTGTTTCTTTCTCCAGAGACATCCCTTGCATTTGAGCGATGAGTACCACATTTTCCATTTGAAAAGAAGCATATACATAACATCCTTGGTCTAATGATGTGCCTTGGCTATGCTGCTCCACCACCTTTTGTTGCAGGTTACCACACAGGAAATTTTGAGGCATATGTGAGTCACCACAAGGCATATGTGAGCCATCTCTAGTGAACTTAGGTATATCTTTTAGAGTGATGACCGGGATAGGGGCGCAAATGATGGGAACTACTGGTGCTACAAGAGGACTTTCGGCATCTTATGCCACATAATTTATGTTAGTAGTGGGAAACATGGCTAGTAGAAGGGGTGGAGGAAGAAGAATGTTCACTAATTGGTTCACGACTTGTATTGTCCCTAATGGCAATACTAACAAACCAAGATTATTTGTTGTTTGGGATCTAGTAACAGGTTGATGGCTCATACACCCTCATTGAATTTAGATTCATTTAAGCAAGCCCCATCGGGAATGCCAAAAAAAGAAAACTATAGATGCCAAAAATTGGAAAAGTAACAGCCTTTATGGGAAACTTAGTTAATGGGGGACCAATTGTACTAAACTGAGTGACCTCTAGGTTTTTAAGGAAGTTGCATTCTTCTGTAATTAGGGTTTTGGAATGGGAAACAGATGCAAATATAAAATTAAAAGATATAACTAAGGCAATGTGCAAAGGGGTAGATATAAGCATGGTAAATATATCTTTGATGATCCAATTTAAGGGCCTAATTGGTAAATTTCTATGTTCTAGAATTATAGAAATCAAAGATAAAGATCTGAACAATTCATCTAATGACATAAAATGATTATCACATACATCTATTGAAAAGAGGAGTGGAAGACATGATCTAAATCAACAATTTGTATTTAAAACCATAGAAGTTCTTGTAAATGAACAATCTAGACAATAATGTCATAGTATCAATGTTCTATCAAATAACATAAGAAAAAAAGAAAGGCCGAACAATGGCATAGTATGAAAGTTTCATATAATAATCTAAAACAATACTAAAGGCCTGGTGTCTCTCTCTAATTTTTTTGCATCCTCTGAACTCCTTTTCTAAAGTAGTATATATAGCCAACAATCCAACACCAAGCAAGCTTGTAATAGAAAAGATTTTATATCTTGAGCAATGATTTCCCTTAACCATTGTAACAAAAAATATCCAGGCCATAGCATGTAGTCGCTTCCCAGCCAAATGCATCCCCCTAGAAATGATGTCAGTGGTCAAAAAAAACCTCATGTATACAAGTGTCACTTCCCAATGGAGGCAGTTAGACCACGGGGCAACATGTCACATGCTATTGCTTGCTCCATCCTACCCTATGGTAGAACACCTACCAAAGGGACGTATGGCGGCAGTTCACAACTCATGGTTCATCCTCCCTTCCTTTCAATGAAAGATTGTGCTAGGAAGACATGTGGTAACATTTTTACTATCGGAACTAACTGTGGGGTCTGCCAAAAGTTTATGCGAACAGGAGCTACGTGGCATGCAGGAAGGGCCCAATAAGAAAGAAGGGAAGCAACAATAAATAGCCTGTGGTGTAGACATGTGGTAGCATGGCATGAGCCGATAGTAGAACGAAGGAAATAATTGATATGATGAGTGTTGGGTAGACATGTGGAAGAAACCAATAGAGTATAGAAAAAGAAGGCAAATGAAAGGCTAAGGGAGGCATGTTTACTATATGAGGCGTGGTCTGGTACTTAGCAAAATAAAAACACTTGAAGGGAGCTTGAAGAATTTTACATTCATAGACTCAAATCTAGGAAAAAGGGATGTTCTAATTCTTTTGGGGTCAATTATGATAGTGGGGTATGAAAAGATGGATGATGTGGAGAGTGATCTTTGCAACCATTTTGGAACAACCCTTTTGACTTTCTCTCAATGTTTTGATGTTAGGATAAAGGATGTTTATGAACTTGTAAATATTTAGGGTATACTCGTGACTTTCAAGATGAACTAGTTTAAGGATGATAACTAACTTATCTAAATGCATGGAAAAGGATGTATTTCACATACAAAATAGCCAAGTTAGGGGGTTAGTTTGATTTGATGTATAAGTCAAAATATGTTGGTGTACTCAAAATTTTGCAAAGATAGGTGAAATGAGAGATGAAATTGGATGAAGGGGTGAGTGAAATGTTCGACCCAATGGTGACTTAAAGTGAACCTTTGTTTTGAAAAGACCAAAGTAGGGAGAATGATGCTAAACCTCTAAAATTTTCAAATCCTAAAGACCCAATGTTGACTTAGATGAGAGGGTGGATGGGCATGTTTAGACCTATTAGATCCTCCTAGCTCAAGCATAAAATTTTCTTAACAAGCGATAACTGTAGACACATAAAAATGGCCTAGAGCTAGAAAATCATATTTTTCTATGATGACCACACTTCTCCCTCATCTAAAATTAAATAATTACCATTAATTATTTAATAACATCACCATTTATCCTTCAATTAAATAAATTTATTTATTTAACCCACTTTCCATCCCACCAAATAAATAATTAAAATAATTATTTATTTCCTTCTGTCTTATTCCCATTTATGAATTAAACCATTATCTCCCAAAAGTCAACTTTCCTCCATAAATTAAATAATTTTTATTATTCCAACTATCTCTTTTTCTCCACCATTGATTTAATTGCTTTCAATTAAATCTCAACCCTTCATTTCAAGGCTTTCCCCAACTTTGAACTAATGTTTCCCTAACCCTAATTCTCCTCATCATATTCAATCTTGGCGTTTGATCTTAGGTTTTTGTAAACTCTTAATCCTAGCCATCCATTCTCAATTTGGAATTATTTAAAAGGCTCTTTGTCAAGTCATTCTAGACATAGACTTATTTTCAGCAATACATTCACACAGAGTTATTTTCAGCAATACACACATAGCATGCTTGAGAGCTTTGAGTACTTGACCATACAATACTTCAATATTTTTCTTGGCTTAGACATAGGTTATAGTTGCACTTCAATCTGAGGGCAATCATACAATTTTTAGCAAGATGGAGAAGGCCAATGGAGGTCATTCAATGGAGGTTTGAAGATTAGATGTCTTTGTTTCATGTTATTATGCTTCTTTCTTTCCATTGTGCACTATTGTTGGTTGGGGTTTAATCTGTTATGCTACTTATAGCTAACTTTGAAAATTTCTCCCTAATTATAGTAATGATTGTGATAAATTATTGAGGCCCACTTCCTACTAAACTGTGCACTACGATACCTACATTTGTAATGATGGGATGGAGATTTTCCTCTATGGATTTTGATTGTGTGGTGGATCATTTAGAGGAGTTCAATATCATGAAAAAGACTAGGATTTTGACTCCAAAAGAATGCATATAATTATAGACTGTTTCTTGAAATGTGTATGTAGAAGTTTGCTACCAACTTTTCTCTATTCTTGTCAAGTGCTAAGAGATGTTTCTTGAGAGCTTTTAGAGTGAGATGCCTACATCTAAAATGAGGACCTATAGACCTTACTTTGGGGATCCTGACTTTACGTGAGATCATGTAGAAACAGTTCAAGTTTATGGAAGAAAGGAAGATATTTATTGTCATATAGGTGGTGGTAATGTGGGCCTTCCAGCCTCAATATCATCTTGTTCCTCTTCTTCATCTAAAAAGGTTGTTGTGTTTCTCCACTGGGTATTTGTTTCTTTTGTTTCAAAAGTGAAGCTTCTCAAACTACTAATGAGATTGGTTTGTTCTCCATTAATGAGTTCAAAGTTTGGTTGAATTATAGCACCTAGAAGATCAGGTTGTTCAACAAGAGAAATCGGTCTCCAAATAGTCATGTGGGGTTCATTTGTCAGTTTATCTTGCTTAATGAGTTTATTTTACCACAATCACTTATTTGTCCACTAAGTTTCAAACTAAATATTTATGTCAAAAATACCATAACTTTCACAATGTCCATTTTGTGAGAATCATGATTCAAAGCCATAATTGCCTATGTTTTCTATGGAAAATATGGAGTTTGATATAAGTCAATATATTTAGAAATCTCTAAGGATTTAAATCCTTAGGACAAGCAGCAATATTAAGGATTTTTCAAGAGGTATTCATATTTAGGCCAAAAGTGTTTAAATTTTGAGAAAGATAGTGAATGATTGTATTTGCATCATTTTGGAATGAAGCAAAGTATTAAACTAACTCACAATCATTACAACCCTAGGTTCAAAATGGATATATTTGTTGAGTCCCCACTCGGATTTCTCCAAACACTAAAAAATATGAATAGTTAGAGATTTGGCGACACTAGATCACCTCCATGACACACACTTCTTGGGACCACCAAATCTCAAAATCCTTAAAATCCATAGATCAAAATGATTTTTTTCTATTTTTGCAATTGAATAGTACAAATGTGGGGCGGCTTTAGAACAACTGTTCTTGCACCAACAAATATTAAGGATTTTTGGCTTCTAAACAAGGGTTTGTAGTAAGGGCTTCTAGCTTAGGGGGTGTAATGATAAACTCTATCAATATGTCTCCCAACCCTTAGAACAAGGGCTTTAGGAATCATAAAGATACTAGGGGGGATCTATCATGTACCGCTTCCCATTGATCACAATTTTCATTACAACCACACATTTATATAGTGGTTTGGAAGAGCTTGGCTTTAGCTCATTATCGCTTGAGTCATTCCCTCCTTTCGAAGTGGGGAGGAAGGCCCTTTAAAGGTAAAAAATGGTAAGGAATTGCATCCATAGTTCAATCATCTTCATTTGTATGAATAAAGAGAGAACACATGCTATGCCTTTTTCTCACACTCGCAAGGGGGTTTAGTTTTAATCCAAATTGAAATATGTAGGTGATTTTGCAAAGTGTTATGGAATGTTTCTGTTTATCAAGGTCTCCAAATGCTGTGAGAGAATTACATATACATCCAATAACAATTTTGTAAATCACAAACATAACAAACAGTTGTAAATTTTAACCCCTCAAAGTAGTGATGAGTTCATTTTAAGCACCAAATGAAATATGAAGTTGTCTTGTTCAATTTTAAACCAAAAAAACAATAATGAGATGAGGGTTCGATTTTAATCCCGTTTGAGCGTTCATTTTAAACCCAATTCAAATTTAGTGCATGTCCTAAAGCAAAAAGTAGAAAGCATAAAAGTTAGGTTATAATTGGGCACCCCAAAATGTCAAACACTTGTTACAATCATAAAATTTTAAGATAGGGAATCTTTCTTCACTTTAGTTCCATATCTTTCAACCTACAAAACCCCATTATTCTAACAACTAGAACACAATTAGAAGTGCATTAGTGATTAGATAAATCAAGGAAATTAAAGCATATGTTGAAAAAATGATCATAAAATTTCTTACCCTAGTTGGGCGTCATTGAACACGATAGCATCAAAATTTGAACTATGGGCATCACTTTGCAGCAAAAACAAAGAGTACAATATCATCAGGATTTGGTCTGACATTGCTTCACTCAATAGCATCGCAATTTGAAATTTGGGTGTGTCATTGTTTGAACTTGGGGCATTGTCGTCTAATGTTTTTGATACCTCTATATTAAATTGGCGTCGCAAGATTTAAATCATCAGCAATGCATTTAATTAGTTTCAATATTTCAAATTGCAATAGTGTCGCTATATCATGACGCACATCAAAGGGCGACATTTTTTGTGATTTAGGCATTGTTATATCTTGTAAAATAGCAAAAAAACAAAATTTCAACTAAAAATTGGTTAAATTAATGGTTTTCCCTCCTAGTGCCAAAATGTGAGACAAGGATTGTCAAGGTGGATTGATTATGCTTGATCCATGATGAATCAAAGTAGAATTTATCCACTAAACCTCAATCTACCAAACAAGATCATTCAAAATTCAAAGTTAAACTGAGCATTTATCTAAACTAAAAATTACAAACTATGAAAACAGTTAAATTCCTACTCTAACCCATTTGAAACTTATCTTGTTTTGGAATTGGTGTCATGTTGATGTGGAACAATGACCCTTTCCCAATCCCATGATTAGTGATACTATTTCAATTGATTCTATGGAAGAGAATCAATGAAACCATTGTGATAAACTGATGAAAAACTTGATTTATGCTAAATTAAACACAATGCAAGCTAAATTAACATTATTTTATGCTAAAAAATGATCTAACTATGTAATTACTAAGATAATCTAAGCTAATTCTAAGCTAAAATATGGAAACCCTAATTCATATACAAACTAAGATGGATGCATGGAAGCCATTAATGGATGTTTTAAGCTATTATGCAATTAGAAATAAACTGAAACAAGATAAAAGTGAGTAAATTGTGAGTATGGATGCAAATGAATTCAACAACATGACTTTGCATTTTAAAGATGGATCCATTTGTCTCCAAATCGTGTTTTATTTGGGTAAGTGCACCAATCTATAACACAATTTTGATGCCAAATTGGAAAAATTTGCAAAAAATTGTCCAAATTGACCATTTGGCACACGCCAAATTTGGCGAGTGTCAAATTCAAAAGTAATTAAAAAGGAATTAAAGGTATTTCAACCTCCATTTCCTATTGAACTCATGTCTTTTCTTGGATTTTTCTTCTCTGCAACTCGCGCTTGCTAAATCTCATCCATTTTTTGCACTCTTAGCTTGCAATTCTTCACGAGCATGCTGCCAACACATCAAAGAGGTCGAAGATTGCAAAGAGATATGTATTTTTATTCTATTTAATTTGAATTTGATTTAGAATGCAGATTGAAATAGGGTTTTATAATAAAACTTTGTTTTGATTCTCAGGGAATGAATCTTCACCTCGAAACATTGAGAATTCACAATCACCCCCTCACGAAGAGCCTCCTATACAAGAACAACCCAAAACCCCTCCATCAATTTATATGCATCCTCAAGGAACACAAGAAAATATTCTAAATCAAATTGAAAACAATAAAAGATACATTGAACAATTAATTGGAAGATTAATCGAGCATGTTGAAACCCACCCTTATAGGAGAGGGATTACCAAATCATTGAAGTCAATTGTATCTCATGTAGGAGAAATGAGTGAGAAAATAAATTTTTGGTCAAATAAGAGGCATGAGACGAGACAATTTTATTCTAGTGGTTTTTCATATGCGAATATGAAAAAACAAAAAATTATCAAAGCTGACTTGTGTGCCCTATTTATAGACCCAAGAACCAACGCACCTTTGTCTCATGTATGTAGGAGGTTCCCCATCCATTGGTGCCACCATGAGTTAATTAAAAATAAATTTTGGGAGTGGTGGTGGATGGTATTTGACCAACCTCCATGCAATAACCATGAGGTACCACAATACTTTTTGAGGAAAATCTATTGTGAGTTTGTCCTCAATAAGATGCCAAATTATTTTGACATCTTAGACTTTTCAAGGTAGAGCTGAGGGCTCTACACATGATAGACCTATTGTATGACGTAATCCACAGTTGGCACCGAGACCCTTGGCCAAACCCATGGTGGATCATTTCATCATTCCTTCCATTGTTAAGGAAAGTGTAGAGATTGACACACTGGAGTCTATTAGCTCACTCACACAAACCATTATATAGTGTGCAAGGCCTCTAGTAGAGCCTGATGGGGAGGAGACGTGTAGGCCTCGAGCTCCACCCCACCATTGTGGCACTTGTGGTGTTGTTTGCACATAATTATCAGAGTGCTCAAGATTCTAATACACAGCCTGCATCAGTTGTAGAGGTGATGGATTTCACAGATAATTTGTTGAATGATACATTTGGCATTGACACTTAGGTAAAATTTTGCAAGTTCATTTAATGTTGTTTATTAAATTATATTTTGAAATTTAAGAATAACTAAATTAGTAGAATTTTGATATGATGAAATTTTAGGGTTGGAGTGTTAATGAGATGTGCTCCATTCCTACAGACCCTTATTCATTCTCAATGTTGAGTCCATAGGTATGCAACTAGTATTAAAGATATTATTATTGCATTTGAACAGTTGAATGTTATATTTGAATGTTTGTCTCATAACATGCTTTGGATCTCAAATAGGTTCTGGGTGTACCTTCAACCTCCACACCTCAAAATTCATTTCCTCAAACAACTTACACTTAGGTATCCTTTATTCATTAATGAAAACAATGTTAGCTAGTTTTCATAATTTTGCATATCCAAATCTAAAAAATTGATGAGAAACACAAACATTGCATGTGTTCCTTGATTGTGTCACATTATCTTCTCCTAATTCACTTCTTGTTCCTTTATTCCATCCTAATCCCATCCCATTAACATTTAATAGTTCACCCTATTTTCCATGATCCCCTCCTAGCCCATCCCACTAATATCTTCTAGTCCATCCTATGTGTCATTATGCCCTTCTACTCCCATCTTATTGTACCCATTATTATTTCACCCTATATGTTCTATGATCCCCTATGTTCCTTTATCCATTCTATGGTATACCATCTTTATCCACATTTCATTCTAGATAACTCTTCTCCATTATTACTACACATAGGTCAAGTTCACACTTCATGTACTATAGTCAAACCCTAGACACATCCTATTTCACCCTATGTTGCATTATTCCCTACTAATCACATCCTATTAACCTCTAATTTTCCACCCTATATTTTGTTATCCCATCCTAGCCCATCCCATCTATCTATACTAGTCAATCCTATGTTCCATTAACCCCTTCTATTCCCATCCCATTACCCTCTCTTATTTCACCTAATGTTCCATTATCCCCTCTTGGTCTTGTCCCACTATCTTTCCCTAATTCACCCTATGTTCATGTATTCCCTCCTAATCTCATCCCATTAACCTATAATAGTTCACGCTATATTTTGTTATCCCATCCTAGCCCATTCCATTAATCTATTCTAGTCCATCCCATGTTCCATTATTGAATTCAACTCCCATCCCATTGTATTATTTCACCATATGTTCCACTATTCCTTATTGGTCTTGTCTCTTTATCCCTTCTATGTTATAGCACCTCCATCCAAATTTTATCATATACATCATTAGAAGAAATATTTCCTTCCACTCATTATTTACCCAAGTTGTCTTCTCCATTACTACTGCACACCTCAACAACCAACTTCATGCACTATAGTAAAACCCTAGACATGTCCTAATTCATCGTATGTTCCATTATCCCTTTGAAAGATGCTACTAACATAGTAATCCTCAATTCATTCATGTGAACTTCATTGTGACATTATCACTATGTTGACAACATGCCCTCATTAACATTAGTTCATCAGCACATGCAATATGAATCTCAACGAGCACTGAACTTTGGCATTTGCAAGAGTTTGGACTATCCCAGTGGACTTAGTACTTTAACCATTTTGTGATCTATAAGCAATATACTATAGTCTCAACTGAGGCCAACCATTTACTCTTTCATTTATGATAGTTATAAAGGGACTACCTAAAATTATTTATATTACTATTAGATATGTTGTTTCATTTGTAGTTGTTGACATCAAATAGCCCTGGTGATGTTGGTGGCACAATGGACCATGGAGTTGCTACAACAATAGCCAGTTCTAATCCATTGATAGAGGTATGCAACAGATTAGTTGATTTCACATTATATTTTCTCTTTTATGGTCTATTATAGAAAATTTCCACGATACTTTTATGAAGTTTAATTTCTATCTTGATGGTTGGTACAGGTGGGTGTCACTCCAGATTGTGTATGTGGTAATGTTGTAAATGTGCATGATGACTATTCGTTTGCGATAAGTGACCATATACTATTATATGTCATTCCATAATTCAATTTTTATGTATTAACATCCATACCTTTTATTTTGTCAGATGCAACTGTAGAGGAGTCTAGAGAGGAGGTCTAGTGAGTGTGTTTGAAAGACAAGAGAACCAATAGGCACTCCATCTAGCCAAATTTCTAAGGCAACACTAGATCTTTTTCCTTCCCCTAGAGGGAAATGACTATGTATTTGGGGTATTTGTTGTATGCCTATGTGGCATTTTGGAATATATGTTTTGTACTATCGATATATATGTGACATTTTATGTGTACATATGGCTCTTTTGTACTAAGCCTGTATGGAATTTTTGGATATATTGTATATACTTTTATCACTATATATCATTGTATAGCCATATGGCTTTTTGATTAAAGAAAATCTTATTTTGCTACTGCCATTCTTAAATGATGTTATCATGCGTATTGTGTAAATTGTATGCTTGAATGTTGTAGGAATGGATTTTGTTTACATCTAATGCTTTATTAATTACTATTGATTGATAAATAAGCTCCATCTAATGTGTATTGTGTAAATAAGCTCCATTCCTGGTGGTTTGTATCCTTTGTAATGCTTTAGTTACTTGTGTCTCACTTATTCACATGTATGCTTCACTTATTCATGATAATACTTCACATATATTGCATGCATTCATGTGTATGCTTCATGCTTCCAATGCATAGCAAAAAAAAAAAATTGGGGAAAAAATCAGCAAACCAAAAGTATAAGAGTTTTTGAAAAATTAGGAAATTTTTGAAAAAATTGGAGAAAAGCCATATTTTAAAAAATGTAAAAAACTGTAGAAGAAGAGATAAAAACTATTTTTTTTGAAATTGAAAGGTATTTCCATAGTATAGAGATATAGAGAGCAAATAAAATAAATATTTTAACTAATGAATTGTAAAAACTAGAATTTTGTAGTTTATATTCATATCGTTGATTACATTGCATTGCACATCTTTCAAACTCAAATCATTACTTCACATTGCATAACTAATAACTAGATGCTGATAGATGACAAAATTTCAATTACAATATAGTTTTTACAAAGTCAACCTAAGCAATTATGCAATTGCTTCACATTGCATAACTAATAACTAGGAGCAGTTTCCAATTGCATTTTCTTATCATGGCATTCTATAAGACCAAATTTCTTTGAGGTATTTTTTCAAATAGTTCACTTCCTTGTCTATGTTACCACATTTTTCATACATGTCTACCAAATTTTGTCAAACAATTCACTACCTTGTTGCTATGGCTAAAATCCTAAAACAAGTGCTTTCGAAAAAGCTATGGATGCTTGGAAAAAATCTATCAAAAGCATAATAGCAAGCAATAGAATAGACAAGGCAATGAATTGCTTGAAAAAAATTCCTCAAAGAAATGTGGCTTCATGGTGATGGAATTCCATGACAAGAAAATTGCTATGGATTGTCATTTCATTCCATCACCATGAGACCACATTTATTTGAGGAATTTTTTCAAAGAATTCACTGCCTTGTCTATGCTATGACATTTTTCATACATGTTTACCAAAGAATTTTATCAAACAATTCACTTCCTTGCTACTATGGCTAAAATCCTAAAATAGATGCTTCCAAACAAGCTATGGATGCTTGGAAAAAATCTATCAAAGCATAATAATAAGCAATAGCATAGACAAGGTAGTGAACTATTCAAAAAAATGCCTCAAAGAAATGTGGTCTCAATGTGCTTGTCATGGCATTCCATCACCAGGAGACCACATTTCTTTGAGGAATTTTTTTCAAATAGTTCACTGCCTTGTCTATGCTACCACATTTTTCATACATGTCTACCAAATTATTTTATCAATCAATTCACTACCTTGCTACTATGGCTAAAATTCTAAAATAGGTGCTTTTGAACAAGATATGGATGCTTGGAAAAAATCTATCAAAGTGTAATAGTGAGCAATAGCATAGACAAAGCGAACTATTTAAAAAATTCCCTCAAAGAAACGTGGTCTCATGGTGATGGAATGCCATGACAAGAAAATTCCCTGGATTGTCATGGAATTCCATCACCATGAGACCACATTTCTTTGAGGCATTTTTTCAAATAGTTTACTACCTTGTTTATGCTACCACATTTTTCATACATGTCTACCAAAGAATTTTATCAAACGGTTCACTATCTTGCTACTATGGCTAAGAGCCTACAACAAGTGCTTTTAGATAAGCAATGGATGCTTGGAAAAAAATATATCAAAGCATAATAGTAAGCAGTAGCATAGACAAGGTAGTGAACTGGTTGAAAAAATTCCTCAAAGAAATTTGGTCTCATGGTGATGGAATGCCATGACAATCCATAGCAATTTTCTTGTCATGGAATTCATCATGGCATTCCATGACACCATGAGACCATATTTCTTTGAGGATTTTTTTCAAAAGTTCACTGCCTTGTCTATGCTACCACATTTTTCATACATATCTACCAAAGCATTTTATCAAATAATTCACTACCTTGTTGCTATGGCTAAAATCCTAAAATAGGTGATTTCAAACAAGCTATGGATGCTTGGAAAAAATCTATCAAAGCATAATAGTAAGCAATAGCATAGACAAGGAAATGAGTTGGTTGAAAAATTGCCTCAAAGAAATGTGGTCTCATGGTGATGGAATTCCAAGACAATCCATAGCAATTTGATTGTCTTAGCATTCATCATGCCATTCCATTAGCATGAAACCACATTTCTTTGAGCCATTTTTTCAAATAGTTCACTGCCTTGTCTATGGTCTCATGGTTTTTCTTCATGTGAAAATCAACATAATAGTAAGCAACAAGCTAGATGGTCTCATGGTTTTTCTTCACACAAAAATCAGCATATGACATCAAACCATACATCATGGATATTGAATATTTGAATCCAATGTTTCATTAGTAGGTTGAGTTTTGCATTTTAGTAAGGGTGCACTAATTGGTGACAATGACTAGAGTTCAGACTCTTAAGGGATTCAGATGGTTGAACGTAGATCAGAGCGATTCGGCATGTTTGGGTGTGAAAGAGGACCATGCCTAGCATAAAGCTACCCAATTGGATGTGTTAGAATAGTTTGTTTGGTCACATGAATTGCAGAATGAAAGTTGCACCACTTTGCAACTTTGCACTACTTACATTTGATAACTTTTTCCCCAAGCGAATAGTCGCTACCATGGGAAAATTCCTCTAAGATAGAAAAAACCAAGAGAGGTTATTATAAAGGAGCCCAACCCAATCCCATAGGCTCAAACTAGAAGTTTCTAAGCATCACGGAGTCCGAGTAATAGCATGTTGAAGTTTGCAGCCATTTTTCACTTTGGACTCTTAAGGGATTCAATCGATTGAATGTAGCTTGGAGTGATTCGATGTGTTTGGGTGCAAAAGAGCACCATTCCTAGCATAAATTTACCCACTTAGATGCATTGGAATAGTTTGTTTGTTCACACAAGTTGCAGAATGAAAGTTGCACCACTTTGCAACTTTCAACTACTTGCATTTGACACTTTTTCCATCAAATAAAAACTAGACACCATAAAAAAATGACTCTAAGATAACAAAAACTGAGAGAGGTTATTGTATATGGGCCCAATGTGATTTCATAGGCTCAAATGAGAAGTTTCTAAGTGTCACGGTGTCTAAGTAACATCATGCTAAAGTTTGCAGCCATTTTGCACTTCAAACTCTTAAGAGATTTAGTTGGTTGAACATAGCTCAGAGCGATTGTCATGTTTGGTTGTGAAAGAGGACCATTCTTATTGAAAATGTACCCACTCGTATGAGTCAGCATAGTTCCTTTGGTCACACGAGTTGCAGAATGAAAGTTGTACCACTTTGCAACTTTCAACTACTTGCATTTGACACTTTTTCCATCAAGTAAAAACTAGACACCATTAAAAAATGACTCTGAGATAACAAAAACTAAGAGAGGTTATTGTAGAGGTTCCCTACCTGATCCTGATGCCTTAGATGAAATTCCCATAACTAACATGATATCTAGGTAATAGGTTGTGAAATATTGCATTAACATTGATGAAACTCACATAAACTAATGGTTTGTATTGCTTTTCTTCAAAAAAACTTCATGGACCCAAATCCCTACCCATCTACACTCATTCCACCAATTATTAGAACAGTGCACTGGTGGAATGAGTTAAAAATTCATTTTTCTCCTGTCAAACCCTCAAAACCAAGGTTTCAAGATAGTTTTGAGAAAAAACACTCTAACTCTCACAAACCTTTATGAAATCAGCTGCCACAAGATTCAAATTCAAGATAATTCATCCCTACATCAATCCCAATGCACCAATGTTCACTTCAAGGTTGTATTAGGCCGTACACAATGCTGGAGCAGCAAGTTTTGCTTCTAAATGTAGGAAAACAATGCTACTTTATTTCAAATTTCAAATTTTACATCATCAACAACTTGTCCCAACATTCACATGGGCTTTTAAAGACATTACAAATCCTTTCCAACTATTTCCCACCAAAAACTAACACATGACTATTCAACTTCCCTTTACATAAAAAATGAAAAGTTGCATAGCAACTTTTTGCAACTTTGTTTGCAAAATGACAAATTTTCACAACTTATTACCAAGTGACTCAAAAACATGACAAAACATGACAAGTGGTCTTAAAAGACCTTATTACATCAAATTAACACAAAACCAAACAAAATTTAACACCTAACCTTCTTTTACATCATGAAACCTATGGTGCCCTGCACCATAATGTGAATTGTTTCTATAATGCAAGCTATGGATATGAGATTGATGAAGCTATTGATGATGGTAAGATGGATTTTGGAGCAGGAAGTAGAGTTTGAAGGAGTTTTGATGCTGCCCTAATCAGAATTTTAGGATTTTTTGGCTTAATTGGATGGCTAGATGCTAGGTTTGTATAAAGGCCTTTGGAATTGGTCAAGTAATGGTGGGATAAGCTTGTGTAGGGCATATTAGATGTGTTTGAAGTTTCAGTTTGTAGAGAGAAGGCTTGGGGGTTGTAGTTTCAATAAAACCTCCTTAAACAAGTACAAATAAGCCTAAAGAAAGGGTTTTGGGGTTTGATGAATGAGTGAGTGTTTCTGATAGGGAGAGAGATTGGAGGAATCACTCGTTGATTCCTGCTCTTGGCCTTTCCTTAATAGACCTCCTTGGTGTCTTGCTCCACCAATCTAACCTATAGGTCCCTGCTCTTGCCTAGGAACCCCTAGTTGTCTGACCAATCCCTCTTCTATCCACTTGTTGTCCTTCTTCCAAGTAAATCTTGGTGCTTCACCATGTTCTCTCCTTTGGCCCTTAATCTGCCCTAAAGGCCAAATAACCTCAATCTTCTTCAATGTTCTTGCAGGGGTTTGAAGGTGTTTCAAAAGCTTCAAAATGGCCAATCTAAGGTCCTTGTGCAACCACAAACCTCCAACTTTCCATCACTTCCTCAAGGTTCCTTCCCTAGGGTTTGAAAGGCTAGTAGCCTTGAGCCCCCAAATAGGTCTCTAAACAGGGTATAATGCTTTTCTCTCCAAAAACCCACCAAGGATCTAGGTTCTTGGCTTAGGAATTGTGTTTCCCCTACCCTTACCTCCAAGATTCTTGTGGTCTCAAGCCTACTCAAGCCTTAAGCTGTCCAGACACTAAAATGCACAAGAACCCTAGGGTTTCTAAATTTCACAGAGCTAATTGAAGACTGTCAAAGAATTCTCTCTCAAGATGAACTGTCAGAACTCTCTCCTGATCTCCAAGCATACCTAAGACCTTTCTTTAAATTCTCCAAAAATAATTTCGCTCAGATCTTTGTTCCCCTGCAAAATATGGAGCTTTTACTTCAAGACTGCCCCAACCGAGCCTACTTTGGATCGCCTAGGGCACCCATTTGCTAGCATCAAATGAACTCATACAAACCCTATCTACAAGAATATTTATAAGCATGGTGACTAGGCACTATTTCCAAAGGTCCGTACAGATTGTACAGAGGAAAAGTGCTCTAGCACCACATTTCCAAAATACAATATATTCCAAAACATAACTTGAGCAGAAATAAAACTATTTACAACAAAAACTTATAAATGCAACAAAGAAACCTCTTAACCTTCCACAATGCTTGGACACAACCATAACTACATTCTACAGATCAAAACTATAACAATTTAATCCATTAAACACTGTTAAAAGAACAAAAACCAGAAAATATTAGCAAGAACATTATTTTTCTTCAACTTCTAAAAACATAGTCCATACAATGAAACTTCCAACCACTTCAAAGGTTGAAGAAAGCTTTAAATATGCCTCCCAAATAGTTAAGCTTCTTGGTTTGAGTCTTTAGATGACCTAAAGATGCAATTTGTAAAACCCAATGTGTTTTCAAACACTTAGACAAGATTGGTAAAGATGATAAGTTGGGGCTTCAAAACCCATTCATGATTGCCACCTCCCAATCCATTGATCATAGATTGATCAAGCATTATTCAAAACAACAACACCTAGCTAGATGGTCAACATGACCACAACATAACACAACAAAAATTTGGACTTCCAACAAAAACTTCAATAAAGCTGAACTTTGCCAGGTGCTCCTGCACCAGTTTATTTCACCAAAAATTGTTGTTTCAGTCCATTTGAGACCTATTGAGAGTGATGGAATTGAGTTTGGTAGCTTGGATCAATAACTTCACAAAGTTGCTTTGATAAAGTGGCCTATTGGGCTTAAGGGGTAGCAGGACAGTCACTTTTAAGGAAGGAAGGTCTAAAACAAGTATATGTATAAATTGGATATGTTAAAATAGAGGATAAAGGGTACTTAGAAAGCTAAAGTTTTTCTGGATTTGAGGCCTTCTCTAAAAGATATGGCCAATTTACACTATTTGATATGCTTTTCCTTCAAGACAACTTTAAGTGTAAACCATAAACCTTTACAACTAACTTTAAATGTACTATACATGTTTAATTGAGGCATATATTAAGGAATATACACATTTACATGTATTAATTTATCATAATTTTTGTCTATCAAAAAATACACTAAGTCAATAACAAATATTACAATAGTGATGGAAGAACATCTTGAAAATCCTCCCATTTCTCAATATTTGTAGCAATACATGCAAGTAAATAGTCCTCCCATTTGTAGCCCAATCATGAATACAAGAAGAAACAAAAGGAGTTGTTTCCTAGTTTCTTTTCCCCATTCCACCTCAGGTGGCCTAGTTATTTGCATTCCAAAATGCTTCAAAACATGTACTTCCCCTGCTCCCTTGAAAACACATGGGTAGTATCCTCTTCGTGATTGTGTATTGTCACTGGAATTTGGTCCACAACAATCTTGCAAAAGCCTAACAATTTTAGACATGGACTCACATAAAAATCATTAAAATACCAATAATTGAATAATGTCAGACATATGCCTTTTGACGAGATTTATTATCACCTGCATGCATGTTGTAAGTAGATCGATTAAAAGTCCTACAATGGTGATGTGGCCCATCTTTTGCTACTTTCTCATCTCTTGATGATCATATGTATAAATTTCAAATATATCACTGACACCCTCAACATAAAACATGGAGCATATAAGAATCTGAGAAATCTATGAAATGGAAAAGAAAGAGAAGATTGAGAACTAGAAAATGTACCAACAACTGATGTTTCTCATACCATTGAACACTCACACTAGCAACAAATGTTGTTATTTTCTTAAGTTGACAAACTTAAGTATAACCTATAGTCACAAATGCATCAATGATAGCCCTAAATGCATATGACATCAAACAACAATAGAGAATACCAACTTAAAGGTGGTCAATAGAGAGCAGTATATAATCATCATTTTGCAAATTAACAATAGTGAAATTTTGTAAACACTTGTAAAATAAAAATTAAATGCTTGAAAGAAAGCAGTGATCAATAACATGACTTTACGAATTCAATGTGCATACTTACAAATCAATCCAGAGAACCATCCAGGTCTGCTCTACTCTTTATTGTGTCAAGTATTGCCTCGTGGTCAGACTCACACTTTCCACAAGTTCTTGTTTACAAGTCTTCCCTTATATTTGATCAAATGAACAGTGGTGGTGATGACAAGGTTCGAGTAGTGAAGAATCTTCCAATGCGTGTTGAAGTCCTCAAACAACCAAACTGCAACATTCTTAACTAGGTACCTTCTAAGCCATGTTCCAGTAACAACCACTAAACCTGTAGGATATTTTATGTTTTCTCCATCTATAATTGGGGCCTTCAATTTCTTTTTGGCCTCAATACAACAACACAGGTAATAATCTATACCCTCTTCATTGTCTTCATCTGCAATCACCGCATAAACATGTGTTGCATTGATTTGTCCATCTTGTTAGATGTATTTAATGAACATCAAAATAAAACCTATAAGTAATATATATTACTTGGTTCTACAAGGTCTGATACATGATCAAAGTCAATGGATGATTGCATCTCCATGATTTGTAGAGTCGTTGGGAGCTGATAAGTGTCAAGTGGGGTTAGACTTCTTATAGACCATTCATCAACTCAATATGTTGACTCGCAATCATTCCATGCTTGAAGTGTACATGCAGAAAAAAAGCATGCCAACTTCCACGTATGGATAGTCTATGTACCTACATTGGAGCTTCTAAAAGAGTGTAGCTCGCTCAATCCTATTAGTGTACAAAAATCCTCATATTTTTCAATGTTAGTATCATCTACGAACTAAAGAATTACCTTCACTACCTGGACCCATTGCATGATTGCACCACTCAACAATTTATCTTGCATCTATCAACTTTACACTATCTTTGTACTTTAACTCTTCTCGTGCTAGGGCTCTTTTGATACATGCACCTACTCCATCATGTCCCCCTTGCCATGCCCAGCCTCTGAGAAGTTCCACATATGCTAAACACCACTAATCCTATGCATCTTGCTCAACCAGTAAAACATTCTGGCATTCTTGAATTGTGATTTATAGTTATATGACCATATGATATGTTGACTAAATGATACAGCCCTACTAGCTAGATCAGCATAGAACATCTAAAAGCAACCTTGAAAAAACTCGGTAGAATGTGTATGATCATCATTGATGTAAAAGTGATACTCCCTCAATACTTTCCTGTTATCCTTTGTACTATCATTTGCATGAATGAATGCTATATGCACAAATATAGCAATGTGCATGGAGTTGCAGTACTGTGATTGCACCTCGTTATGTGCCTGTAGTGTGTATTTCTCCATGAAGTCAACAACTAAAATGAAGCTATGAAGTTGAAATGTGTCCTTGCATAACTTGAACTATGAGTCCAACCATTGAGCTCTATGTGTATGCCTTGCATACTCATAGACCACCTAATCATGGAAAATTCCCATAAATTGATATACTGGAATCTTATCACTGACCAATTCACACTTTGCTTCTTTCCCATCTTTTAGACTATAGGCCACTATCTTGTATTTGCCAAATTTGACAATTCTATCTCCAATTGTGTGTGTACTAGCCATGTGTTGGAAAATTGATAAATGTTCAATGCCACCACAATGATCACATGTGTCGTCCAAACATGACTTGTTGTACAAAATTTGACCATCCTCTCTTTCACATAAAATGGAAGATAAGAATTCCCTTAAATATTTAGGTGGAGGCCTTACACATTCTTGCAAAACATTGTCAGTATGCATATCTACACATATACATTGATAAACATCATAATGGTTAGAAAACTCAATATGTAATCTACAACAAAAAGTAGTGGGTGTGTTATTTATTTTGACATAAAAAGGCTTTCGGATTTCAAAATACCTTTGACATATTTTAATTTCAAGTAACTTCTATACAAAATCAGCACAAAATTGGGTTTGAGTGGTATCCAAATAATACTTTGGATGTGGCTCACATATTTTACTACCAATTCTCCTTCTTACAACATCTCTTTGATTAGGAGATGTTCTTGTGTTATCCTTGCAATAATCTACAATTAAAGATCTTAAGCCTTAATCAATTTTTTTAACTTTCTGTGGCACTCTACCCGAGAATTCCCATAACTCATTGCTATTTGGATCCTCCAATCTTTCACGCCTTCCTTTGGCTCTCATTAGAGATGATCTAATTATTTTCAAAGATTTATTTGTCTTTGTAAGGTTCACCTTGTTCCTTGTTTGATTGCTTAACAATGTTGTTGTCATCACATGTCGTGTGGCACAACTATCCTTCATTTTTGAGGTAGAATCCACGCTCTTGTATGCACTCATCAAGTTCTTTACAATGGAATTTTCACTTGAGTCATTTGAAACTCTCAGGCCAAGAGCCTTCATGGTGGGCCTAAATTTCAATTGCCTCATCATTTCAACAAATAGTTGGCATCTTCCACCCTCACTTAGCTTCCCAAAAAATAAACTCCATATCCTTTGTGCATATCTTTGACATGTACATTTTGGAATCTTATCAGGCATCCATTTCAAAAAATTGGAATCAATATCAATAAAAAATATAGGTTTTCTATGCAAAAATCTAGGAGGAGTTCTCAAATGTAAATTTGTGTCAATGTTAGGAATGTCAACAACATCAAGGATAGATCGTGTACGTTCAATCAGAGGTGCAATTGATGGCATACCTTGAGATTGACATGTAAACAATGTTGTACCTCCAACTTGAGATGTTGTTTGTGGAGTGACTTCAAATAGAGGTGTGTTTGATGATGTACTTTAGAAACACAATGTTGTTGATGGTGTGTCTTCAACTGTAGATGTGATTTCCAATGTACTTGGAAGACCACATGTTGTTGTTGGTGTGTCTTCAACTAGAGATGTGCATTGAACTTCACATATGGTTGATGATGTTCCTCTAACTTGGGGATCCATTTGTGTCCTTCAACAAACTTTTTTCATTTGTGCCCTTTGTTTTTCTAATTGGACATCTCTCTTAGATTGCACAAGAATTTATGGTTGTATGGACTACAATTCATATGCTTCATAAGCTGCAATTTTTCATTCTCTTCTCCTTGAATTTTTTACTGCACATTCTTTTGGTGCTAGAGGCTTTGGTAATTTCCTTGGCATGACATTGAATGCTACATGTTCACAAACACACATAGAACAAAAGTAAATAATGCATTTTATGAAACATATTGATAACGTTGATTACATTACATTTTATTGAATACACCAAAGCATTTTATGAAAGAAGGAAGTGAGTTGTTTGTAATTATCAAAAATTTCTATGCTACAACATTTTTCATACATACATCTACCTCCATACCACAAGAAAAGTACTTGTAATGCATTTTTTCAAACATATCCATACCAATGATTACATTGCATTTTATGAAACACACCAAGCATTTTATGAAACATATTGATATCGCTAATTACATTGCATTGCATATCTTTAAAACTCAAAGCATTACTTTACATTTCATAACTAATATGACTTATCAAAAATTTCATATCTTATAATGCATTTATGTCCCCAACCAAGGATTTATAGCGAGCTTCAAAAAACCCATAACTTTTGATGTGTTTGGGGAAAATATATGAAACTTGGTACTAATTTTTTGTACACCTATATGCATGTGCTGATAACATGATGGTTGCTAAATCATCATTTTATATGAGTTATTGAGGATATTTTGTTTCTTTTTGCAACTATATTACATGTAAAACCTGGTACTTTGAGGGATTTGTACAAAATTGCTTCATGTAAGCATTGATCAATGTTAAGAAGGGTTTGAGGGGAGTATTTGGAGTGTGGAAAAGTTCTTAGGATCAAAGACTTGTGTCAAACCTAGGGAATAAGTTCCTGCCACCTTTGGAAACTAGAGAATTTTGTGCTTATTTTCCCTTTGTTTTCTTAGAATGATAAATGGTATGAATGAATGGAAACTTCCATTAAACCAACTATGTCAGGAGTCACTTGAAATTATCTAAGAACATGATGAAGGTGATTTTTTTATGGCACAAAAAAATTAATGGAAACTTGCATTAACATTGATGAAAGCTCTTAGGTTTTCCAAATTAGTTGAAAATAAAAATTTTCCCACAACCATTAGTAATAATGAATTTGAATCTATTATTATGTCATGTTTTCAATTTTATATCTTCAAGCTCCTAAAAATTAAAATTTTACATTCAGAATCCATCTAATTTAATGTTGAATTCTATGTAACAATGAAGATTAATAAAATCATCAAATGAATAGTCTATAAATTTTCAAAACAAAACAAAAAAACTGAATGTAAACATCTACCTAAAATGAAATAGGTTGAATTCCACTAGCCATGCTGGAAATGGACTACTATAAGCAATGCAAATATAATTCATAAGAAAATTTGTGTTAAGTTGATGTCATTTATATAAGTTTAAACATGAATTCATCTAAACTATGTCATGTTTTTCATTTTTTTCTTCAAACTCATAAAAAATAAACTTTTTTATGCAACTCCCATCTAATTCAATGTTGAATTCTATGTCCAATTGTTATGATTAATAAAATCATTAAAGGAATTTAGATTATTGTCAAAAATAAACAAACATACTAAATATAAACATTTCAATATTACCAAAATGAATATATTACCTAAGATAATGTAAAATGATGTAGAAACTTCAAAATGTCTTCATCTACATTGTCTGGCATGCAAATTGGTGGTAAAAAGGTGATGAGTCAAGCATAGATTGGTACAACAGGGAGTCATCCGCATAAAAAGGCATTTTTGTGTCAAATAAAGTGTTGAACTAGAAAAATGCATAAGCATGTGGGCTTGAATCATGGGGTCAACCCCTATTTTATTGTTTCAAGATAAAACACATTTGGAGCTCGCCAAATTTAGAGAGCTCCAACTTTAGTGCTCTCCAAATTTGGAGAGAGATCCAAATTTAGTGCTCGCCAAATTTAGAGAGTGTCAAATGTGTTGCTTTGAAATGCTTTCACAATATAAAGAGGAAGGGAGTGAGACTTGAGATAGAGGGAGAGGGGATATGAGTGAGAGAGATTAGTCTAAGTAGTGTGGTAGGGACTGAGACCTAAGAGCGATAGAGACTTGAGAGGGATAAAGAGTACACAGTTAGGGTGGGGGAAAGGCCTGATGATGGGAGAGGGGTTGGAGTGAAATAGATTTGTGTACCCTCTACCCTCTACCCTTAAATTGTAAACTGTAAATCCTTAAACCCTCTACCCTCTAATGTCTACCCTCAACCCTAAAACCCTCAAACCTCTCTCTCTCAACCCTACACCCTCTACCCTTAAACCATAAATCATAAACCCTTAAACCCTCAACCCCCCATCTCTCTCTCTCAACCCTACACCCTCTACCCTTAAATCATAAACCCTAAACCTTTAAACCTTTAAACCATCAACCCCCCTCTCTCTCTCTCTTAATCCTCTACCCTCCACCCTCTACCCTCAACCCTCAACCCTTAAACCCTAAACCTTAAACCCTCCAATTCCCTCAACCCTCAACCCTTAAACCCTAAAACCCTTAAACCTCTAATTCTACTCTTAAAACCAGAACCTTAAACCCCTCAACCCCATGTCTCTCTCTCTCTCAACCCTGCACCCTCTACCCTTAAACCATAAACCCTAAACACTTAAACCCTCAACCCTCTCTCTCTGTCAACCCTATACCCTCTACCCTTAAACCGTAAACCATAATCCCTAAACCCTAAACCCTAAACCCTACACCCTCTACCCTCAACCCTCAACCCTCTAGCCTCTAGCCTCTACCCTCAACCCTCTACCCTCTACTCTCAACCCTCAACCCTTAAACCCTAAAACCCTAAAACCCTCAACCCCCCCTCTCTCTCTCAACCCTACACCATCTACCCTTAAACCATAAATCATAATCCTTGAACCCTAAACCCTCTACCCTCTACCCTTAACCCTCAAACCCTAAACCCTTAAACTGTCTACCCTCTACCCTTAACCCTCTACCATCCACCCTAAAACCTAAAACCCTAAAACCTAAGCTCTTAAACCCTCTACCCCCTACCATCGACCCTAAAACCCTCAACCCTCAACCTTCAACCCTTAAACCCTCAACCCTCCCCTCTCTCTCTCAACCCTACACCCTCTACCCTTAAATCCTGAACCATAATCCCTAAACCCTAAACCCTCTACCATTAACCATTAAACCCTAAACCCTTAAACCATCTACCCACAACCCTCTCTCTCTCTACCCTCTACCCTCTACCCTCTACCCTTAAAACCTCTACCCTTAACCCTCTACCCTCTACCCTAAACCCTCTCTCTCTCACTCTCTCTACCCTAAACCATCAACCCTATAGGTCCTCAACCCTATTCCCTCAATTATCAACCCTCTAACCTAAACATTGGATCCTCAATCCTCATCTATCTCTATCTATTCCTCCTCTTCTCTTTGTCTCTTTATCTCACTTCTCCCTCCATCCCTCCCCCCATCCATTCCTCCCTCTCTACCCTAATCCCTCAACCCTATACCCTCAACCCTTAAATCCTCTACTCTCTACCCTTAACGTTTAAGCCCTCTACCCTCTACCTCTACCCTATACCCTCAACCCTCAACCCTCTCTCTCTGTCCAGTCTCTCCCTCCTACCCCTTCTCCTACTCTCAGGCCTCTCTCTCTCACTCACTCCCTCTATTTCTCTCCCCTCTACCCTTAACCTTGTACCATGTACTGTGTACCCTTAAACCCTCTACCCTCTACCCTTAACCCTCTACCCTCAACCCTCTACCTTAAACCCTCTCCCTCTCACTCTCTCTACCCTAAACCATCAACCCTATTGATCCTCAACCCTATGCCCTCAATTATCAACCCTCTGACCTAAACATCGGATCCTCAATCCTCATTTATCTCTATCCTTTCCTCCTCTTCTCTCCTTCTCTATATCTCACTTCTCCCTCCATCTCTCCCTCCATCCATTCCTCCCTCTCTACCCTAATCCCTCAACCCTATACCCTCAACCCTTAAACCCTTTACCATCTACCCTTAAACCTTAAACCCTCTACCTTCTACCTTCTACCCTTGACCCTCAACCCTCAACACTCATCCCAATCTCTCTCTCACTCACACACACAATCCCTTTATCTCTCTCCAATATCTCACTCCTACCCCTTCTCCCACTCTCAAGTCTCTCTCTCTCACTCCTCTATTTCCTCTCCCCTATACCCTTAACCCTTAACCCTATACCCTTAACCCCTAAACCCTCTACCCTCTGCCCTTAACCCTATACCCTTAACCCTTAAACCCTCTACCCTCTACCCTTAACCCTCTACCCTCTACCCTAAACCCTCGCCCTCTCACTCTCTACTATAAACCATTAACCCTATAGGTCCTCAACCCTATGCCCTCAATTATCAACCCTCTAACCTAAACATTGGATCCTCAATCCTTGTCTATCTCTATCCATTCCTCCTCTTATTTCCTTCTCTCTATCTCACTTCTCCCTCCATCTCTCCCTCTATCCATTCCTCCCTCTCTACCCTAATCCCTCAATCCTATACCCTCAACCCCTAAACACTTAAAAACTCAACCCTAAATCCTCAACCCTTAAACCCTCTACCCTCTACCCTTAACCCAAAACCCTCTACCCTCAAACATAATCCATTAACCCTATACCCTCAACCCTTAAACACTTAACACTGAAAACTTAACCCTAAACCCTCAACCCTCTTTCTCTCTCTCACTCTCTCTCAAGTCTCTCCCTCCTACCTAAGAGAGGGGGAGAGAGAGAGAGAGGGATGGGAGAGAGATAGAGGGAGTGAGAGAGACAAAGAGAGAGATAGAGGGAGGAGAGAGAGATATCTGGAGAGAGAGATAGATTTGAGCTAGTGAGAGAGAGCGAGAGAGAGACCCGAGAGAGGAGAGGGGTAGGAGGAGATACCTGAGAGAGGGAGGGAGAGGGGGTGGGAGGGAGAAACCTAAGAGAGAGGGAGAGGGAGAGAGGGTGGGATGGATATACCTAAGAGAGAGGGACACAAAGAGAGAGGGTGGGGTGGGAAGGAGATACATAAGAGAAAGGGAGAGACAGAGAGAGATAGAGAGAGATAGAGGGAGTGAGAGAGAGAGAGGGAGTGGGAGAGAGAGAGGGAATGGGAGAGAGAGAGAGAGAGGGGGGTAGGAGGGAGATACTTGAGAGAGAGAGAAATGGAGGGAGAGGGGGTGGGATGGAGAGACCTGAAAGAGGATAGGGAATAAAAGTGGGAGAGAGGGGGTGGGAGGGCGAGACCTAAAAGAGTGGAAGAGAGAGGGAGTGAGAGATAGAGGGATGTGAGAGATACAAGGAGTGAGAGAGAGAGATACTTGAGAGAGGGAGAGGGGATGGGAAGGAGAGGGAGTGCTTGAGATAGAGGGATGGGAGAGAGATGGATGGAGGGAGAGAGAGAGGGGGGTGGGGGAGATACCTAAGAGAGAGGGAGAGAGAGATAGGGAAGGGTTGGGTGGAAGATACCTAAGAGAGAGGGAGTGAGAGTGAGGAAGACAGATAGAGGGAGTGAGAGAGAGAGGGTGTGGGAGAGAGATAGAGGGAGTGAGAGAGAGAGACAGAGAGAGACCTGAGAGAGGGAGAGGGGGTAGGAGGGAGAGACTTGAGAGAGAGAGAGAGGGGGGGGAGAGGGGGTGGGAGGGAGAGACCTTAGAGAGGGAGAGGGGATAGGAGGGAGAGACTTGAGAGAGAGAGAGAGAGGGAGGGAGAGACCTGAGAGAGAGTGGGAGAGAGATAGAGGGTGTGAGAGAGAGAGGGACCTGAGGGAGAGAGGGAGAGGTGGTCAGAGGGAGATGCTTGAGAGAGAGTTATAGGGAGAGGGAGCGAGATAGAGGGAGTGATGAGCCTAGTTTTTGGTCAAATTTTGGGTAGAAATTATAGTCTATTTGTTGGTAGTGTCATAAAATTTAGTAGTTAAGTGTTAATATTTGCATAATGTTTCCCTCAAACCATTGACATTGGGTTTAACTCTATCTCTATGAAGTTTTAATGATATTGGCATATTATGTGGATTATCTATATTAATTTTGTGCATGGTTAATGAATTATATTAAGGGTAATTATAGATGTGCAATTATTATGCATACTGACATTGCTATGCAGGACATAATTTATGGATGCTAAGTTGAGAAAGGAAACCGCCGAATGGTCATACAAGGGAATCATTCAAAGAAATAAACTAAAGGACGGCAATAACAAATTCCCCACGACAGTCAATTATAACCACCTTGTATTTATGGCATTGAGCAATCTCAAGCATTACTGTAGCATTGAGTCCACGTTCAGGCATGCATGTCTAACTGGATTCCTTGCAAACGTAACTACTCTACCACTTCTTTCCTCACTTTCCCTAAATGGAATCCTCTCAGTTAGTGAGAGTTAACTGCCTTGTTTAGCTGGTAGTTTAAATAAGGATTTGAATCTTCTTCTTGTGAGGTTCTTATTAGTTCTTGATTATTGTTGTTACATGATATCAATAATGTATTAAGCATTCTCTACTTTTCAATACAGCCATGCTGCTACTCTGTTTACATCTTTTTCAATGAATGAGATAATAGCTTGAATTTAAGTATTTGATTTTGTATTAGTCTTAGTGGATACTCATCCAAGGGAGCCCACTTGGTGAGTAATCCTTTCTTTAGAGTAATTAGCTTAGTTATCATTTCATGTTCTGTAATTAGCTTAGAGTAATTAGCATTGACTGTTCCTACAGCCACTAGAAATCTATTCTATGTTTGTTCCTATAGCTAAAGTAGACAAAGTAGTCCTATTTTCCACACATATTTTCATTCTTGCTCTGTATTCTAGCTTAGTATAGTTTTTGGTTGATGTTCAACATTTTCTTTATTTCCTTTTTGCAATTTACTTTCAGTATTGTGTTCCTTAGTTGTAGGATGCAATGACTACTTGAGCCCCTAATGCACATATAGTGCTAACCCATTTCAAGTCTACATCCCTGGGTTGACAAGTTAAATGCACCTTCATGATGATTAAGATAGTTATTCAGGTTAGATGCGCAATCTCTGAATCATGGCTATGAAGGCCTAGTTATTGAATCATTGTAGGTGGCTGACATTTTTGGCATTGTTGCCAGCGATGGTGTCAAGATAGGAAGTTCTTTAGAGTCATTGATAGTTTCTTTTTTATAGCATTTCTCTTGAGTTGTTCTTAGAATACCCCTTGCTTAGATGAGTAATGATCTACTATTCTTTTGCTCATTCTTTGTGTGGGATAGCTGATGTTGAGTTGATACTACATGCTTCCTTCCTAATGATCCTAATCCATTTCAACTAGTTGAGCTTCCAAATCTGCCAATAAACGAAGAAGAATCATTTCCCTCTTTGTTGATGCATATCTTGATCTAACTAGTCTTGAAGCCTCCACTAGATTGACAACCCTTTGCCTTGAAAATTCATCAAGAAAACATGGGTGATACCTTCTTGTTTGAGTTTGACATGCTCTACGAAAGTTATGACTATACCACTGATGCCCCTAGGTTTGAGCTATTTCCTACCACTTTAAAAGAAGTTGCACTAAGATGGTTTATGAGTCTAGGTAGAGACACTGTGGAGACTTGGGAAGATATGAAGACAAATTTCCTTGGAAAATACAAGGAACATTGCAAGGGGAGTGATATAAGAGGAGGTGATGTCTTTAGGATGCAACAAAAGGAAGATGAGAGCTTGGAAGATTACATTTCAATGTTTTTGTTCTGCATGCAGAAATATCACACCATACACTCAATGAAGAATCACAAAAGTTTCTTTTCTTGAAAGGAATCAGCATGAGTTACACTAATGCTTTGGGCCTAATGGTGGGAGGAGATATCACTCAAGTTCCTTGGGAAGATATCAATAAAATATGTCAGAACTATTCTAGAATAGCTTTAAAGGAAGAGAGAGCTTATCATACTTCTATGGGTAATTCATCTACCAGTGCAGTTCCAAGGATGGATATTACTGATTTGTTGACATACTTCAAGTAGGATGTTACAAACAATCTAGCTACTCAATTGGGTACACTTCAGGCCAAATACAAACATGAGGAGGTAGAGGTAATGTTGGTAGAATACTGCCCTCATTACAGACAAAAGAAGAAGGACTGCAGATGCAAGATGGTAGCTAACATTAACAAGAATATTCCACCTAAAATTAAGGAAGAACAAGTCTACTTTGATGCATAAAGGAAGCCATGGGCTCTAGGACAAGGTATGTCACTAGATCCACTATCTTTTTTTGGGCCAAACCAGCCAACCAGTTGCATGCAACCATCTTTTCAACCCCAACAGTTTGCTATAATGCCTCCATCTACTAATTCAAGCTCCAATGCACCCAAACCTGCTCAGCTACAAGCTCATCCCACACCCAACCCAAATAACAAACCACAGCAATAGCCAGCATACTCTGCTAATCCAAATCAATTTCCTGGATATGTTGTGAGTATAAGTAACATCCATCTATATTTAGGAACTATTGTACCAACTCCTTCCATGCCCATCATCATTGAGCTACCTATGGAAGAGGAAGAGGAAACTCTAAATGATCTCATTCAGCTAGCCATACATAAAAATCCTAATCCAGTTCCATCTAGGAAGACTGCACAAGAGCCACCATTTCCTCAAAAATTGGAAGTTGCCAAGCATAAGGAAGACAAGCAAGATAACAACTTTTGACATCTTGGAGTAGTTGAAACACATATGTGTCCAGATACCCCTATTTCAAGCCATAAAATATATTCCTATATATGGCAAGGTGATCAAGGAAGCATGCCTCAAGAAGCCAGGAAGAAAGAAGGGCTTGACTATAGTCCATGTGATGAGACAACTCGCTAACATCATGCTTGGAAAAGTGACCATTCCCAAGTACAATGATCCAAATAGTCTTGTAGTAGTAGTTGTTATCCACGGGATTCAAGTAAAGAGTTACCTAAGTGATTTAGGGGCAACAATCAATGTGATGATTAAGGACATCGTGCAGTAGCTAAATGTTGCAAACATGAGACCTACTCCTATTGTCCTGCAACTTTCTGATAGTTCTACTATGAAGCCTGATGATATAGTAGACCTTGTAGTAATTCTAGACTCTTGGGAGTATCTAGAAAACTTCATGATTTTCTCTCTATGGCCACATGTTGGTGAGGAAGCCGAGGAAGTTAACTCAGTGGCATAGCTCATGATGCTAGGTAGAAGTCCTTTCTTGCAGCTTCAAGAAAAAGATGAAGTGTTATCTAGTATAATCTAGAACCATTGTGAAGTTGGGGAGGCATCATTTGGTTCTACTAATCCTATGAAAACACTCATGTTTGTTCTTCCATTTCTTCCTGTAGCCACCCCGCCTACAGACAAACTTCCTACAGCCACTCTTCCTGCAACCACTCTGTCTACAGGTAAACTTCTTGTAACAATGGGAATATTCCATACCATGCTACCATATGAACTCAAGGTACTTTGTATTAATGAAATAGCCATGATAGAATTGATTATTCAAATACAGGTGTCTGAAGGAGGATGTTTGAATACTAATAACAAGTTAAGTGAAGAATAACAATTACAATTGGAAAACTTAATGAGGTCCCATCAGCATGCATTTGCATGGGACTATCATGATATGAAGGGACTGGATCCTAAGCTTTGCACTCATAGGATCTACATCAGAGATCATTTTCAACCAGTAGGGCAACCTCAACAAAGAATCAACCCTGCATTAAGAGAAACTGTTAAAACAGAGCTATAGAAATTGTTAGCTATTGGATTTATCTATCCTATTTCAGACAGCCAGTGGATGTCTTTATTAGTGACCATGCCAAAGAAGGGAGGGAAGTGGTGAGTTTGTGTTGATTATAGAGAACTTAACATTGCCACTAAGAAAGACCATTCCCCCTTTCCATTGTACACTCTCCTAACAAAAAATGTTGAATTCCAATGGAAAAAAGACTATCACAAAGCATTTTTTGATTTAAAGGTAGCCTTGACCCATGCTCTTGTTTGGTCATGCATCCAAATTCTTTGGATGAGATGAGAAGGGTAGCCTTGCACCACACTGAAGTAGTGCAAAATTAGAAGATGAGATGGCATCATAGGGAGAAGAAGTTTCAACCAGGTGACTAGGCATTGTTATATGACTCAAAGCATCTAGAAAATGCAGGAAAGTTGTGGATGAGGTGGCTAGGACCATACAACATTTCTAAGGTCTTTCCTAATGGAGTTGTTCAACTCATAACCAGTGACTCTGTCTGATTCAAGTCACTTATCAGTGGTCATCATCTCAGATTATATAATAAGCCAGCCTCCAAGGAAGAGTTCTAGCAACAATTCATCCAACATTCAACACATGAGTTCCCTGTAGCCAAAAGTGGTGGACCCTACGTCCCACTTTTTGGTTAAATTAAGGTACGCACTTTTCATAATAAAGATTTCTACTTTAAGTGGAAATCCAGTTCTTCACCCACCCGCCCATCTATCCATTTGTATCATCTTTCTCTCTCTTCCATCATTTCATTCCACCTTACTTCACTTCGCTTCACCTTCATTAATTGATCAAATATTTCTAAAAAAGGAGAAACGGTACTTTCTCTCCCCCGATCTTTGCAATGCAACTTTCATACGTTCAAGTATGTACGTAGTAATTTTCATCTCTTAATTGCCTTTTAAGTGCATTTATTTATTCATGGTAGGTTATTATAGGTAATTACATAATATGCCAAGACTTCTTGTCAATTCACCGCTCAAATTTAGGTTGGGGGGAATCAAAAATGCAAATATATTACCCATGTGTCAAATCATAATTTGGATACATCAAAAAGTTTAAATAAGAGGATTTGAAAATCTGGCTCACATGTGTGAAGTGATGTTAACCGAGCCACCAATTTTTGATATCATTTATTACTTCTTTTTTTGCCATAATTCCTTAATTTCCATGTCATAGTCTTGAGTTATAAGTAGTAAATGGTAAAAACAGTGAAAAAAGGGGGGAAATTCAGTTGACACTAGCAGTGTAAATTTAGCATAAATGTGTTGGATTTCAGACAAAATTACAGGAAAAAGGAATTTTGCAATGTGGCAGTGATTTCAGACAATGGGAGGTGGCTTAATTCAGAATGATCCCTTATTTCATGAGGTCTTGTTGTAGGATGCACAATGCCTAGCAGAATTTCAACACTATGGATGGTTTGATTATTTCATGAAGCTGGATGGCTTTGACAAGAGCATTGCACTTGAATTCGCTCAAACATTCTATGAAGGAAAAACCATAGTAAAAGGGTTAGAAGTGGTGGCGATTGAGGAGAGAATTAAAAAAAAATCAAGGTTACCTACCGATGACGAGCATTACCCTGCCTCTAGGGATGCCAAGTTGGCCAGAGCATAATTTACAGTACAAGGTGACCCACCAATTAGCATTGACAAGAAGGGCACAAAAAGAATGTCTCTGCCTGAACCATGGAAGCAAGCAGGTGTCTACATTATAAGGTATATCACCTATGAGGGACGATTATCAAACCTGCATTCAGTACATTTTAAGCTCTTGAGCCACATGAGGCATGGAAGGAGGATGGACATGCCCAATGTCTTATACAATCTTCTCTCCATCATGGCAGCCAAAACACAAAAAGGTAGGGATAATTCTATTTCCCACCATTGCTTGATTAAATTGCTAGTTAAGAAATCTTTGCATGATGCTTCTAGAATGACTTGGGAAGAATTTGTTAAAGTTAATCAAAATTACCATTAGGAAGAGTTTTTCAATGTTGAGAATTTTCCACTTAGGGCTATACCTCAATCTCGTACATCTAGCAGAAGATTAAGCATAGCTGAAGCCACCCTTGGTGCTTCAACTTTTGGTGCTAGTTCTAGTATGAATCATCCTGTAGCAGCAAAAGGATCCATAAACATTAATTCCTCTGAAATAGAGCATCCAGAAAAAACAAGCTCTTCATCTGATTTTGATGATGATGTCCCCTTGCAAACCCTAATAAGAACTAGGGCATGGAAGAAAGAGGCTGAAATAAGAAAAGAAAAAGAAAAAGCCAAAACCCGGCCTATAGAAAAAGAGGTGTCAAGTGCTAGGAAGAGAAAGGCTGACCCTATTCATCATGTAGCCAAGGGGAAACGTAAGAGCACCTCTAGGAAGTCAAAACTAGTTGGGCCAGCTTTTTGTACGCCTTCACAAGAAAACCTTGGGCATGATGAGACATCACATGGGGACACTGAAGCTCCAATGGAACAAGAGCATGTTGAAGAAAAAGAAGAGGATATATTTGAGGAATCAACAAAAGTAACACTAGCATACCTTGCTAATATGGTAGAGGAGTTTAAGGATGAGCAGGGGTTCCTGCAGCAAAACCAAGAACAGGAGCAGGAGTTCCTGCAGCCACAACAAGAGCCAGAGCAAAGCTAGGAACATAAACAAGAGGTCTTGTAGCAAAAAGGGGTGAAGAAATAGTACCCCTATAGCCATAGATAGTTGGACTGCTCGAGTTCATGCAAATAGTATCGTATGGGGAGCAACCATCAACAAAAACATTGGTAGGAATTCATAACCCTCCTAATTTTATGATTCATGGAGCAATTTTAAATTTATGGAAAGAAATAGGAAGGAGGGAGGAAGAATGGAAATAGGAAAAGAAGAAACTGAAAAAGGAAATCCAAGAGAAGGATGAGATTATTGAGAAGAAAAATGAGGAGATTGCTACTTTGAAGAAGAAAATAGATGACATTGTGACCCTGGTACCACAAATTCTAGAATGCATAGCTCCTCTAAGGATTTATGCCCTACACTTGAGAGAGAAATATCTCTCTTTCAAGTTGTCAAAAATTATTTCAGACTTAAACCCCTCCATTGAAACTCCCACTGAATTCTTCAATTCCTACAAGATTGCTTCCCCTGAGATGAAAAATTTGCTATGTGAATTCTATTTGCACAATTATGCTATCACGCAAGATCATGATTGGAACTCGTTGCTATATGTTGGGGATATTCAACTAAGAGCATTTATGTCTTGGGTACAAAACAAGATTAATTGGGGTGAGCAGAACAATGCTTATAAGAAAATGGAATCTAACATCCCCTTAGCCATCAGGGTTGAGTCAAGAAACCCAAGGGATATTTGCAAAGAATGGCTCAGGATGCTTCTCAAACCAAGCTATGCTGAAAGAATCATGCCCTGGATTGAAGTTGTTTAAACTGACTATGAGGTCAAAGCAATGACAAAAGAGGACCTTGTAAGAGGATACCTAGCCCAACGATGGAATAGTTTAATAGATGAGCTAAAACAAGTAAAGCCCCATTCTATTCACAATTATGCTACAACATTGAAGCAAATTGACATGTATATCCAGATTGGTAGAACAAAGGGAAGATTTTGGCTTCCCCTGACTTTCTAGCCACCCATGCTCATGTGGCCAGTACCAAACTATAGATTCTACCAATATGATATTGCTTCAGAAATGAAAAGATGGAAAACAAATTTGATAGATTGGGAGGATTTTATTGGGATCCAGACTCACGTACTGCAGCAATAGATGTTGGCCAACTTGCAATTGCAAACTTCAGAGCTTTGACCAAACTAAGGAACAACCCTTCCTCTATTGGAGGACTAGCAAGACATTAGGTTGGGGGGAATGATGAGCCTAGTTTTTGGTCAAATTTTGGGTAGAATTTATAGTCCATTTGTTGGCAGTGTCATGAACTTTAGTAGTTAAGTGTTAATATTTGCATAATGTTTCACTCAAACCATTGAAATTGGGTTTAACTCTATCTTTGTGAAGTTTTAATGACATTGGCATATTATGTGGATTATCTATATTAATTTTGTGCATGGGTATGTGCACGATCATGATGGGCCAAAAAGTGGCGATATCATGGGTATGTGTAGGGTATGTGGCTGACGACTTTTTTTATACCCAAAATTGATGAAACAAAAAGGGTTTTTAAAGGAGATTCTCAGCTTTCCACCAATATATATTATGCTTTACTTTGAATTTAATAAATTATTATTATTTATTTTCTATTTGAATTATGACTAAAGTCCTGATTGATAGGTTGATTGAAAAACATCTAAAGCTTTCAAACGGTATTGCATTTTTTGAATCCAAAACATGTGTCACATTCTATGCTTTGCATACTATAGGATTTTTAAAAAAATGAATTTCATGAAGTTTTGACCAAGTTAAGGTGGTCAAGCATACGAGTTTTTATATTTTTTAAAAGTTGTAATAAAAAAATCATAATTAATTACTTACTTGGAAAAAAATTACAAAAAAATATGCATCACATCGGGACATGAGTCCTCTACTTATATCTAAAATCTTATAAAAAAATATTATCATTTTATTGTGGTTAGGGTTGTCAGACAAACACCTACTTCTTATTTTTTCCCTGGAATTTAAGTACTACTACATTTAAATTTCAAATTTTCACAAATATATTTTTTATTTTTTTAAATAAACCTAGTAGTTTAGAAACTACATTCAATTTTCTACAAATTCTATTCTTACATATTTTTGAAATAATATAGATAACTTATTCAAATTTTTACATCAAGTTGCCTAACTCTGATTTTTCTGAATGTTTTCCACTTAAGGTCCTATTTTTTCCATGATGATCTTGCAAATGCCCGCATGGTTGATGAATGTTCTTTAAGGTGATTATAGATGTGCAATTATAATGCATACTGACATTGCTATGTAGGACATAATTTATAGATGCTAAGTTGAGAAAGGAAACTGCCAGATGGCCATACAGGGGAATCATTCAAAGGAATCAACTGAAGGACAACGACATTAGATTCCCCATGATAGTCAATTGTAACCACCTTGTATTTATGGAATTGAGCGATTACGGGCATTACTGCAGCATTGAGTCCATGTTCAGGCATGCATGTCTAACTGGATTCCCTGTAGACATAACCGCTCTACCACTTCTTTCATTGCTTTCCCTAAATGGAGTCCTCTTAGTTAGTGAGAGTTGACCACCCTGTTTAGTTGGTAATTTAAATAAGGATTTGAATCTTCTTCTTGGGGGTTCTTCTTAGTTCTTGTTTGTTGTTGCTACATTATATCAGTGATGTATTAAGCATTCTCTACTTTTCAATACAACCATGCTGCTACTCTGTTTACATATTTTTCAATGAATGAGATGATAGCCTAAATTTAAGCATTTGAGTTTGTATTAGTCTTAGTGGATACTCATCCAAGGGGTCCCACTTGGTGAGTAATCCTTTCTTTAGGGTAATTAGCTTAGTTATTATTTCCTATTTTGTACTTAGTTCAAAATCTAGTATTGACTGTTCCAGCAGCCACTAGAACTCTATTTTGTGTCTATTCTTGCAGCTAAAGCAAACAAAGTAGTCCCTGTTTGCTGCACATATTTTCATTCTTGCTCTATATTTCAGCTTAGTATAGTTGTTGGTTGATGTTCAATATTTTCTTTATTTCCTTTCCACAATTTGCATTCAGTATCGTGTTCCTTATCTATAGGATGCAATGACTACTTGATCCCTTAGTGCACATACAGTGCTGACCCATTTCAAGTCTACATCCCTGGCTTGACAAGTTAAATGCACCTTCATGATAATTAAGATAGCTATTTAGGTTAGATGCCCAATCTCTGAATCATGTCTGTGAAGGCCTAGTTATTGAATCATTGTGGGAGGCTAACAGGGAGTGAGAGAGGGAGGGAGTGGGAGAGATATAGAGGGAGTTACTGTGAAAGGGAGAGGGGTTAAGAGGGGGAGACTTGATAGAGAGAGGGAGATGGGGTAGGAGGGAGATACTTGAGAGAGAGAGAGAGGGAGAGGGGGTGGGAGGGAGAGACCTAAGAGAGTGGGAGAGAGAGTGGGAGAGAGAGAGAGGAGGGAGGAGAGAATGGAGAGGGGGAGGAGAATGGAGAGAGAGAGAGAGGGTGGAGAGACCAGAGAGTAGAGGGAGAGAGAGGGAGGTGAGAGAGAGAGAGAAAGATGGAGGACAAGAGAGAGGAGAGGAGAGGAAAGGAGGGAGGAGAGATAGAGGAGAGAGATAGAGGGTGGAGACCAAGAGGAGAGGGGGTAGGAGGGAGAGACTTAAGAGAGAGAGATAGAGAAAGATAACGACCTAAGAGAGGGAAGAGTGAGAGAGACAAAATACCAAAGGGGGAGAGAGAGAGGGAGAGTGAGAAAGGGGGTTGGAGTGAGATAGATTTATCTAGGTAGGGTGGGAGAGAACGAGACCTGAGAGAGGAATTTCGAGTGAGAGAGAGTAGTCGGTAGTGTGGGAGGGAGTGAGACCTGAGAGAGAGAGGGATACTTCAGAGGGATAGAGAGTTATCTAGTTAGGGGAATGAGGTAGAGAGCGTATGAAAGGTAAAAACTCAATTATCCATCTATGATCATAAACCGCGCACTATTAGCATTATCAAAGTGGTTGACCAAAGAGAGGGGAAATTTACATTTTTTTCAAAGTAGGTCATTTGGCGAGTTCCAAATTTGGCACTCGCCAAATGACCTGCTTTGGACGTGTTGATTGACAGGATTTGCCAAATTTCTTCATATTTTCATCTATGCTCCCCATCACATTTGCATGTCTCTCAATGCAAGTTTATAAAAAAACCATGATAATGTTAACCTCTTTCTTAGCTATCTAAATATATAATTCTTTTTTCATTTTGATTCAATTAAGGTTTTGATCCATAGCTTCTATTGTAAACTTTCCTCTATTTTTGGTCAAAAACCAACATGTGCTAATTTTAGAATAGATTTTTACTCATTCATCAAAACATGAAACAAATTAAATTTTTTGAAACTAGACTCCATTCTACACATGATGAAAAAAAAAATCAATTTTCTATTAGTTTTCAAAAAAATTAGGGGCAAGCACGATCAAATTTCAACTTTTCAGGATGTGTCCACTTTGAAAATTCATAAAATATTATATATTCATTAAAAAATATATCTGAAAGAACGAGGATAAACTACATGGTGTTAGCTAATTTCTCACCATTGGGATTTTTGAAATTCTAAAAAATAGTCAATCAAAAAGGGGGGAGCCCTCAGGTGCTATGTTGTTTTTTGTTTTTATAAAAACACAACTATTTTGTCCCCCCCTTTTTGAGACCCTTAATTTTCATTAATTTCAAAAATTATTAGTAGCTTAGAAACTAGACTCGGAGCACTTCAACTTTTGTTCTTGAAACATCTTGAAATTTTGAGCGCAGCTATCTTCATTTTCTTGTGCAAATCAGATTTTCCTGATTTCAAAAAAAAGGTGGCATCTTAAGAGCCAAAATTGTGTCATAGATCCATGCACTTACCCATTTATAGGAGAACACGTGAGAAATGGAGGGTTGAGATAAAAAATATTAATCAACGGTCAAGGATGAAAGAGGTGAGAGGCATGGATCATGGATTCTCATCAACAGATGAGAATGCATGATGAGATTTAATCAAGGGCTCACATTTGCTTCAAACAAACACACTTTTGACCTTCTCACACAGGTCAAAGGTATCTTGTTCAAAAGGTTAAAGGTTAAAACTTGCATTAGAAGCTAAGTGAAAATATCCCTTTTTCAAATGGAGGAATAACAATATTCCTTGGAATATTCATTTGGGTTAGGATAGAAGGCATTTTGCAAATTAAAAGAAATTCTTAATTGTGCAAAAAAGGGATAAGGAATATTTTATGAGAATATTCCCCTTTTTAGAGGAAAATTAGTTTAATTGCTAATTAAACAAGGTTTAATCATGCAATTAGGGGATTAGAAGAATTAAAGTGTGTATTCATTAAATTAAATGATTTAATGAATGGGGGAGAGATGAAATGATATTTAATTTATTAACTTAGGGTTATTTAATTAAATAAGATGACTTAGGGAATTAAATTAAATAGTTTTGATTCATTTAATTTAATGAGATGAAATGTTAGCGTGAAGGGGGAGTGAATTAACTTGAATTGATACATTAGGTTAATGGATGAAAATGATGCCATTAATTAAATTAGCTAGGTTAATTTAATTAATTAAGAGAAAAGAGGATGGATTTAAAGAGGAAATGATGTTAGGAAACCTATTTCGAGTGTATGATATCGTTTAGGACATGTTTTAGTGTCTACAATTTAATCCTTGTATATTTTCCCTTAGGGCATAGGAATAGACAACATATGAAGACATGGCAAACCACTAGGTGTCTAGGAATGTTAGTATTTGTTCACGCAACTTATCACTAATAAAATTTCCCCAATGAATCTACACAAGGGTTTCCATCATTTTAATTATAATCCTGAACATCTAGGGTTTAAATTTTCTAGCATCTTTGCGTCCAACTATCCTGCTCAATAGGGTTATAATATCTTGAACCTCTTGAATAAATGATGACCTTGGGATTTTCTTTGTCAGCTTTGTTAGCTTTTCTCGGAACCATGTCAAAATCATAACTTCTTATTTTGTTCTTTTGTGTCCAAGTGTGTTGTGGAAATGACCTATGTATCTAATGGATTCATATGTTTAGATGTAGGGATCCCAAATATATACACAATACCCTTTGTAGAGAGATTTGTATATACTCTTCCTTCTTTCTCAATGACCCTCTTGTTTGGGTCATACCATCTCATGCATTCTAATACCAACTCATGGGTGTCCATTGCCAACGAGAACCCTCTTGCCAAATGCAATCCACTTGCAACAATATTTCTGGTGCACTAAGAGGCACCTTCCTGTAGAATCTTGGTAGCAAACTCCTACTCATTGAAGCCTCATGGATGGGTATCTATAACTGTCCTGGCACCAACAGATACAACTTGCAAGGTGGGGAATTCAAATTCCTCATTTATTTTCTTCCTTTTGGAAGTGCTCATATATATTCTTAGTTTCCTAGTTTTTTTTATAATATGATTGAATAGATGCAAGTTCAAACCCTGGTAGTCATGTTCTTTAGTGTTCTAAAACTTACCCTTCTAAATGTGCACCATAATCTTTGTTTTAATTCCTTGATATCCTTACAAGTGAATATTCTAGCACAAGCTAGTGTGTTATGGAAGCAACTGCATGCTTGAGGTGGTTCCAAGTATGTGTGTTTTTTGCCACCTTCATTAATTTATTTTGTTGTGCATTAATTAACCTAAATAAAGGTGCAATCATGACAGATTAGAGCTCAAATTATGAACTCCTTGATTCTTGTGTCGGGGCCCACCTTTTAGAGGAAAGCGACATAGGTGGCCAACATGGCACACTTATGTGTCACTTTAATTCTTACAAGGAAAAAGGCCTTAGAGGAAGCGTCCAACTTGGATATTAAATGGTTGATCATCAATAAGGCTTGAATCATCTAACACTATGATTTGAAGAATTATCAAGGGTCAATACTTTTACTTATTGGGGACCTATGAGGACTGGGTGCAAAAGATACCTAGGACCGGGTGCAAGTGAGACCAATTTGGTTCAAAATGAACTTTATTTTAAAAAAAATGGTCTTCGGTTTCAAAGAAAAAAAAAGCCACTAGACCAAGCTAACTAGGGAAAAAGGCCAACACACAAACACTTGGGACAATTTTACTGAGTGAAAACTTACCGGGCGTGATGACTAGTCAGGAAAAAAGTGAAACTTGAATAAGATTCACTATCCTTAAAGCAACAACATCTGATACCTGAGACTCAAGGATCTGGATAGTTAACAAGGCCGGGAAAATATTTTGCAAGCACTCCAAGTCCAATGGAACACAAAATTAAGCGGGAGATGGGAAAATTTGATCAAGACATCACCATTTTATCATTTCCTTCGAAAGAAACACAACAAAGCAAGCGAAAAGGTAAGGAAGGGAAAAAATAGCAAGAGAAGAGGGGTTCACATTTTTCCAAAGGGAAAAATGGGGTGTGTTGTGAGACCACACAACACTATGTATGTAAACTTAAAAAATCTCTCTATGGACTTAAAAGAGCCCCTCAAGCATAGTATTCCAAATTTTAAAAAAAAAACTTATTTCTCAACCTAGGTTTCTGAAATTGTAAATCCGATAATAATTTATTTTTTAAATTTGAAAATAATCATATAATTATCATTATAGTATATGTAGATGACTTACTCATAATAAGCAATCTTTCATCCTTAATACTCAAATATAAGAAAAAATTAAACCTTTGAAATGACTGATTTAGGTCTTCATCATTTCTTAGGAATGTTTATTTTTCAATATCACCATTCAATTATTATATCTCAAGAAAATATGCCCAAAACTTAATTTCAAAATTTTATGTCTAATTGCAAACCATCTATTACCCTTATTGAAACTGGTATTAAACTTGAATCTCATCCCCCTTGTGAAAAAAATGATTCCACACTTTATCGACAATTAATTGGGAGTCTAATTTATCTATCTCTTGCCCTGATATTTCTTATGTAGTTGGTCTTGCATCTTGGTTCATGCAATAACCTTATGTCCAACATTGGAAAATGGAAAAACATATTTTAAGATATATTAAGGGCACCATTAAGTTTGGTCTTTACTATACTCATACTAAAAATGTACATATATATGGATATTGTGATGTTGATTTTGTAGGGGATTCCATATATTGAAAATCCACTTCTAGATATGTGTTTAAACTTGGAACAGGTGCAATCACATGGAGTTCTAAAAACAATCAACTGTAGCTCTCTCCTCTATAGATGTTGAATATCGAAGTGCCTTTGAAGTAGCTAAAGAAGCTATTTGGATTAACCAAATTCTAAAAGAAATTCAAATGGAAGAAAATCCTAATACTACTCTCCTATGTGATAAATAAAGTTGTATTGCACTTGCAAATAATCTTGTGTATCATAAAAGATCTAAACGTATTGAAATTCAATCTCACTTCATATGTGAGAAAGTATTAAATGGAGATATTTGTCTTCAATATTGTCAAACTGAAGATCAAGTTGCAAACATTTTTACAAATCCATTGTGCAATGGAAAATTCTCCAAATTTAGATCAATGCTTGGCCTCAAGGAGTTGCCATTTAGGGGGAGTGTACATGACAATGACACCTCCTAATGGATAGTTCCTAAAATAAGTCCTACGGGCATATTGTAAAATTCTCCTCTCTATAAATCTTCTACCTATAAAAGCATTACTTTAAGTCCTAAGGCTGATTTGAAGAGACCCGGGATCCAATAAAAAATCTTTATAAGATCTCATATATAGCATCTCTTAAGAACACTAGGATTATAAATTATGACAAAATGTTCTTCATGTAGTTTGGAATACATGGTTTTCATTTTGGCATATATTTTTGTCCCTATTTATCCTTGTCAAAGAAGACTTGCATCATTGGGGTACTTCATATTTTGTTTTTAAAAGAAATTGACAAGATTTAACCCCTATTAATATTAAGGGGGAGTGTTAGAACATAATATTATTAGGGGTCAACCCTTATAATTTATAATGTTCTTATTATAATGTTTTAAAAGTATTTATATTTCTTGTAAATAATTAATAAATTAATGAACTATTAAATAGTTCTTAATTTATTAATTATGAACAAGGTTGTTATTGAAAAGGTACCATAACTACCTTTTCCATAGTTTTCAACCTTTCTCCCTATATTTAAGGGAGGATTCCTCACCATTTGAGGGAATGAAAAATTATATTTTTGGAATTTGGACAAAATTGCACGAGGCCTCTAGAAGTTTGAAATTATATTTTTATTCTCCATATATTTAAGGGAGGATTCTCATCATTTAGGGAATGAAAAAATCATCTTTTAGAATTTGGAGAAAATTGTACGAGGCCTCTAGAAGTTTGAAATTATATTTTTATTCCCCCTATATTTAAGGGAGGATTCTCACCTTTTAGGGAATGAAAAAATTATATTTTTTAGAATTTGGAGAAAATTGCACGAGGAGGATTCTCACCTTTTAGGGAATGAAAAAATTATATTTTTTAGAATTTGGAGAAAATTGCACGAGGCCTATAGAAGTTTGAAATTATATTTTTACAATTTGGAGAAAATTGCACGAGGCCTCTAGAAGTTTGAAATTATATTTTTATTCTCCTTATATTTAATGGGGGATTCTCACCATTTAGGGAATGAAAAAAAATAAAAATTAGAATTTGGAAAAAATTGCACGAGGCCTATAGAGGTTTGAAATTATATTTTTAAAATTTGGAGAAAATAGAAATTGGAGTATTTTTTAATAGATTATTTTATAAGTGTTCTTATAATTAATTTTTTTATTTTTGTGAAGTTTTTTTACCAATAATAATTTTTCGTCCGTAAATTTTGTATACTGTACAAATTCATTATTAATTCTATTTTTTTACGGACAAAAAAAAATCAAATAAAAAATATAATTACTAATTTTTACAATACAAATAAAAATAATAATTAAATTAAAAAAAAAAACTATTTAAACATAATTTTTCGTTGAACTCAACTTTTAAGACAACCTAATCAGAATAATGATCCCATGAAAAGTAACCCGGCCCTTGGGACTAATAACCCTCATGAAAAATTCCCCAAATTTAACCCCACGGTATTCCATCCCGAAGTACCAAATCAGATTTGCTTGCAAATTTAGTGACATAATATTTTTTACAGTAGAAAATCTACTAAAAGCCAAAAATGAACCGTACGAAAATTTTAGCCTTGAAGGGGACATTTCTGTTCATTTCTGTTCATTTCGAAATCCCCTATGGGACCACTTGCTATACTAAGTTACAAATATCGGTACAATGTATATGTCAGCCATGTAAAGCACGCTGAACAGTCTGTAAGGAGGAGACCGCGCGGAGATACTAAAAATGTCTGACAACCAAAGTAAGGGGTGAAAAGGTTGAGAGCGATGGAACGGCGCAGAGTTGTTCCAGAAGCTTTGGAATGAATAGATACCGTTGCTGCAACAGCCTTGTTTTTCCAAGGCTAGACAAATCGCTAAAAAATAAAAAAGGTTAAGTACATAGAGAAAGTAAGATTAGGGGGATAAACACACGTAACGAAGGGTGTTGTAGGATCCAAAAGCCACGCGTGTTATTGACAACCGGTTGGTAATCGATGTCCGGGCTTTTCGGTCATAATAAAACAATCATGAGATCCGGAGGAGCCGTGCCTGGCAAACTTTATATGTAACTTACCTATGCCACGTGGCCACCTATAAATTCGGCGGCAACTAAATAGCTTTTATATCCAGATTGGACTTAAATATTCGAGGAAGGGATTACAATTTGATGCCCGTGTTTTCGTTATTAAATTTTAAAAATTATTAAATCATTGGAGGGAAAAAATATTATATAAAAAATCAGGTTTTCGAAAATGTTGACATCTATACGATTCGATTTATTTTTATATTTAATATAAATATATATTTTTTAATTTTTTGACTTATAAGAACTTTTGACATCAACATTTTGATTCACACGTAATCTACTCTATCAGTATGTTTAAATTTAACTTTAATATTTATTTCTAAAATAAGATATACATGTGAAAAGACACTTCCAATCCATAAGCATCACAGAAACTTTGGTTGACAGGCGTGGTTACCGTCAAAGTTAATCGCCGAAGTTTCGGGGCACAGTGCACACAGCACTATCGAGGTTACGCGGGACCCGCGGAGAAACGCGCGGCGGTCACATGACAAAGCGGAGGCTCCATTTGACTCTATTCCCTTCTTCACATTGGATGGTCGACATCTGTGGGGCGGTTAAAGAAATTCAACTCTATTCCGACGCGATAGTTTGACGGTAGTGAGTTTTTAGTCTCGCTTTACCGCGGAATGTGATTCAATAGGGTTTTATTTTTCGTGTTCTGTCCTGCTTTCTACAGCACTCGACGAAAACAGGGGGTTTACGCGTGCTAAACACTGTTAATCTTTTTCCGTAGATAATCGTAGTCAGCACCGGGAAGTGGCACCACTCATGGGCTCTAACTTCTTCTTCCTTTTCATAATAACGAAATAATAGTGGTCGTCTACTGGCCTATTTGTCTGTGCGCACAGACCCGGTGGGTCTGCTTTGTTTCCTCTATATAAGCGGGGGCGCCGCAGAGTAAGGCTGTGAGGAGCAGCCCTTCACTTATAAAGCAGACAAGTGCAGAAAAGGAGAGTGTGTTATGTGTTTGTGTAACAAGACAATCAACGGTATGGAGACGGAGAATCCTCAAAAGATGAAGAAGATGATGGTTGGCGAAACAGACACAGATGAGGAGTTGCGCAGATTTCCTACTCTTTCACAAGTATGGGACCGTGGAATTGTTTTTATTTACAGCAATTGGAGTTCATCCTTAGATTTGATATTTTCTTTAGGATCAGATCAAATGTGTGCATCCCACACAATCGTTAGCCATTTCTTAAATGACCCATTTCTTGGTTCTAAATCAATGCCCTATTTCTCGTCTGTCTCTTCCACCTATTTTCGCACAATCAATGGCCCATTTCTCATTATTCTCTTCTAAATGTTTTGCACAATTGAGACTCAACCTAGAACTTGTCGTCAACATGCTAAAACTGCATGCTCGGATTTGTGAGACTCTACGCCCTTCCCTTAACAGCGGAGTCTGCAAAACATTGGCAAACCTTGTGCGATATTCTTCTCTGATTTTCTAAAAGCCTCTTTCAAGTTATAGCTTTGACTACTAGCCCTCCAGCGTCTGGATACCTTCTCTGAAGCCACATTTCATTTTTAGCCTGTGTCTGATACGATGTTTGGATACTCTTCTCTCAACCTAAACTCGTTGGTTAAACTCTTGTACTTTGTTTTATACCGTCATTTCATGCAGCACTCGTTTGCTTCCGCTCTCAACTTGGCTTTTTGAGAAAATGTTTTGATACCTCTTTCCAAGCCACACATATTTGCTTCGATTCCAATAGAATGTTTGGATAAGCTTCGATTCCAATAGAATGTTTGGATACCATCTGCTTTGAGTTTTCTTTAGCCGTACATGATTGGTTGCAGTCCTACCCTAGTTCTGATAAGATTTCTATATTGATACGATGTTTCTAGATTGATAAGGCCCTAGTCCTTGCAAACCGCGCCGCTTGCTTGATTAAAGTCTTAGCCTGTTGCTAGGAAAGCTCTAATACAATGTTTCTAGAGCTGGTTTAGCCTGGCTTTGACCCAGTATCAGCACATGTTCATTTAGACTCCTAGTTTGATTCGGATACAATGTTTTAATATTGATCTCTTCAACGGTGCTTATTTTCTTAGAGATTTTTCTTGACTAGTACCCTGGATTCGTTATTTTTAACCTGTTTCTGACTTTTATGTTGGTTGGCCCTGATGCAGCAATGTTTGTTTTCTTCAACTTTGGCTCTGTCTTAAACTCGTATTTTGACTCTAACTTGACTCTAAAAGAATATCTTAACCGTTCAAACCCGCACATGTTGTCTTTCTGAGAGAAATGCATTTAAATACCATGTTATGGATTAATTGACCTTCCACTAACATTCTGAATTCGCCATGTACCACCAAACTAGCTACATCTTTACATACCAAACCTCCCGTTGACATCAACATTGTAGAATGCTCAAACACTGGACTACCGACATGACTATGGATGATTCTCTAACAGCATTTCATGAAAAGATATATACATTACATTGATGAAAAGTTATCTAGATCAATGTCTAAACTGGTGAATTGGTGCAGGCCGTGCAGGAGCTGAAGGAGTTGTGCGGGATCGGGCTGCCCATGACAGCGATGAACTTACTGGTGTACACGCGGGCAATGGTGTCGGTATTCTGCATGGGGAGGCTAGGGAGCCTGGAGCTGGCAGGCGGGGCGCTGGCGATCGGCTTCACAAACATAACAGGGTACTCGGTGTTATACGGGCTGGCGACGGGCATGGACCCGGTGTGCGGGCAGGCGTTCGGATCGAAGAACTGGGCCCTGATCGGACTGTCCCTGCAGCGCACGATCCTGATGCTGCTCTCGGCCTGCATTCCCATCGCGCTGCTGTGGTTGAATTTGCAGCGCATAATGCTGCGGCTGGGGCAGGACCCGGCTATTACAGAGGTGGCCGGGGTCTACTGCTTTTATGCGCTGCCCGATCTTTTAGCCAACAGCCTCCTACAGCCGCTGCGCGTCTACATGCGGTCGCAGGGGATCGCCACACCCATGATGTGGTGCTCTTTACTGGCAGTGGTGGTCCACGTGCCGCTCAGCCTGCTGCTGGTCTTCGTCTTCCGCTTCGGCGTACAAGGCGTCGCCATCGCCACGTGGTGCACCAATTTCAACATGCTCTTCCTGCTAGTCGCTTACTTGGCGTACACGGGCGTTTGTAAGAACACGTGGGTGGGGTGGTCCGTGGACTGCCTGAAGCAGTGGTGGCCGCTGCTCCACCTCGCTCTTCCCAGCTGTTTTGCCGTCTGCCTCGAATGGTGGTGGTACGAGATTATGACACTTTTAGCCGGCTACCTGCCTTCACCCCAGGTGACCGTCGCTACCGCTGCAATCGTGATTCAAACCACGTCACTGTTGTACTCCTTTCCCATGGCTCTGGGGTCCTCTGTCTCGACACGTGTGGGAAACGAGCTCGGAGCCAGCCGCCCTGTGCGTGCGAGAAACGCGACCATTGTAGCTCTGGGCTGCGCAGTCCTGGTGGCCGTCATGAGCCTGACGTGGACAACAATCTTACGCAACCTATGGGGCCGCGTGTTTACCCAGGACCAAGGGGTGTTGTCGTTGACTGCCGCGGTTCTGCCAATCATAGGTCTCTGCGAGCTGGGGAACTGCCCCCAGACTACCGGATGTGGGGTCCTACGTGGCAGTGCGAGACCAGCTGTTGGCGCTAGAATCAACCTCGGATCGTTTTACTTCGTGGGGACGCCTGTGGCCTTGCTCTTGGCGTTTAAATTGAAACAAGGCTTCGTGGGCCTAATTTATGGCCTCGTTGCGGCCCAGCTGGCATGTGCATTGTCAATTATAGTTGTCATCTTACGGACTGACTGGGCGTTTGAGGCCAACAGAGCTAAGCAGATTAGCGGATCTGATGAGGCTGAGAAATTTGATGAAGAACAAGGACTTTTGGCAGAAAAAAAGTAAAAACATCGAAGCAATTATTGTAAAGAGATCATAGGGACAAGCTTGTTAGCTTCGGTATCATTTTTTATTTCTATGTAAAGGAGATTAATTTATCAGTAACAAGATTATTTGCACTGATATAATGCTAGGATGTACATTTTTACAATGTTTTCTTTATTCTCATGCTTATATTATTAGTTATTGCCTCCCATAAGGTTATTATTGCTTTTGGTAAGGTTTTAATAAGAATTATTGTGTTGTCATCTGGAATGAAACACTTTTCATTTCTTTTTACTATAATTAAATTAATTGAATTGTGATGGGTTCTTAAATTTAATTTCAAAGTAAAATAAAGTTGGTTTTTTAATATTTAAGCTATAAACATATACTTATTAGTTATACAAAGTGGATAGGTGGTTGGTTGAAATCTTACATGTCCATTCACAAGAAGGCAAAACATCATGAAATTAATAGGTGGTTTACTTAAGTTTGTGACTTTTGATCTTACAAACTGATGCTTAAGAGATACAGTCTTAGGAAGTTCTATGAATGTGGGACCTAATTGCTATTCACAAAATGACCTTTAGGATTTTAGAAACCAACTCTTCATTTTAACTAAGGGGGAGGAAAAGGGGAAGAAATGAAATTAAATGCATACAAGTAACTATTCTAAGGCAATGCATCAAAATATGTTAATGGTATTGCTCATCACATAGCATATCATAATCTCAACTTTATGATTTTCACAAAAAATTTAAAGAGTGCTAACATGATCCAAAGATCTACATATATGAGATATAACTAAAACTATAAAATCTTGCTACAATAGTCAATAACTACAATCTCTTAATGAAAAACATAGAGCATGATTGTGTTTAGACAAAGGAAATAGAACACACGAAAGAGGCTAATAGAACACAAAGTTATGCATTCAACCTTTCTCATACAAAATTAATTGCTAAGATCTAAGAAATTACAAAAATCAACTATTAATTCTAATTGTCTTTTGTAAAAGATGATGAACAATCCTTAATACAATGCTCCTCAGGAATTTAAATAGAAAACCTCTCCCTACATGGTAAAACCGCAAAAACAAAAAATATTCCCCACTTCGTTGCCTATGGGCATCACCATCATGACGACAGTTGAAATGGCCTAGCTAGGCAACCATAAGCAGTTCCCCATAGGTGACGATAATGTCATTGGTCCCTCCAAAACCTTTTGTTGCAACCGCCTACAAGCCTCAGTAAATAGATTGCCAATGATGGGTCTTTGTTCCTTAGAATGCATGCGGGTTCATTGTGTGTCAACCTCCACCATTAGTCCACAATGGGCCTACCAAAATTCTTGACCAATCGTGCATCATATATATTACTTGCAATACTTAGAAACCTCTTCGTGGTGCACTTAGAAAAGGGAGAGATGCTTTGTAAAGAATGAGTAAAAAAGGAAGGTGAGAGAGGAGTGACTTGCACGGTTCATAACAAGAGCATGGGAATTGACATAGACGTAGGTGTGGAAATGAAGGGGGAAACTAAAGGCTATGAAATGGTGAAAATTGCAGCAGCAAAAGATTGGGAGGTAGTAGGAACTACAATCATCGAGGGGTTGACCAATGATTGAGAAGAGAGTAAGGGAGAAGAAAAGTGTACCTACATGGTTGAAACTAGTGAAGCTTGTGTTGCAATGACAAATTATTCCTTCTCCTCTTTAAATTATTGGCTAAGGTTGACATACCTTCACCTTTTTCTCTTTGTAGGTTGTGATGAAGTGCCTAACGAGGACCCTTTTCCTATTGAACCTATAGGTATTTGAATTTGTTGGGGATTCAAAGACCTTCAGTGAATTAAAAAGTGTTGGCTCCTTTATCCTATGACATCGTAAGCTAGTACTAGTTGTGTTGGTGAGGGGCCTTGTGGTCTCAACTCCTCTTTCTTTTTTACTAAAGCCTCTTTTTGTATATGGCTTGTATCAACTACCGAAGATGAATCTGGATGCACCTCATCCTAGTAATTTTCAAATTATTCATTTTTTAGGACAACTTCATATTTTGCATTCAAAATATTGTTCTCCTAGTAGTAGATCCAAAAATTTGTGATCTCTTTTTCCTAACCCTTGCTATCTAGTTTGAGGTAGAGATCGTTAGATATTTTTGACAATGGATCTAAATTCTACTTGGGAAAATGGAAAGAAATCCATGGGAGTCTATGTTCTACAAACCACTCTAGATCAATGTAAATAGATGGATCATCCCTGTCTAGGGACCTGTGGGCCTCCTTGAAAGGGTGTGACTCATGGAAAAATTGTAGGGTCACCTTTAAGCCCACCATGCATCTATTAGGATCATAGCTCCATTGATCGCAAATAACATCTAACCCCAAATATGTTAGCTTCAAAGTAAGAAGATGCTCTTCTTTCCTTTTCTTAATTGATATCCCTACTTTTGTAAATGGGAGATCATAGATCCCCTTTTTCTTCATGCCAGAACCATACTTTGAATCAATACCACCTAACTATTGGGCCATCTCCAAAGCTAGAATTATGGCTATCAAATATGCAAGGAGCCTAAACGATTCCCCCTTGAACCCATGCACTCAAACCAAAGAAAATTTAACACCAAAGAACTAATCACAAGGTGGATTTTGATTACTTAGACATCTCATCTAGCAGGTCATGATTTGAGAAGTAATATTTTTGAAACTTAGGTCTATTGGGGATGGGGTCAAAAAATGACTTTGAAAACTCATAATAATCATATGTGACAAACAAAAGATGATTCTACACAGATATTGGGATCATCTTAGGGATTGGGGAGGAATCCATGATTTCCAAATCTATATATTAACTAAAAATTTCCACATTTTGAAATAGTAGTGTTATAAATTAGGATTGCACCCTAGTTAAGGTAAAATCAACTTTCTTGTTGAAACATGGAAACATTCTCAAGCTATGGGTGACTTATAATGAGAATGAATCTCCAGAGAGGGTTGGTTCCCCTAGTAGATCACCTAGAACTAAATGATTTCTCAAAGAAAAAGGATAGAAGGATACTTGAAAAGAAATCCTAAAACCTAAAGGGTGATGCACCAAAACTTTAAATTTATTTGCTAACTCAACTCACAATCAGCTCTCAAAACACTAACTCTCACAATCTCATATGAAACATACAACACAAAAGTGACTTGCATGAAGGTTCAAAATCAAACACAACATACAGCTTGAATTATATGAAATTTTTGCACCCACACTTGTGATAATGAGACATAAAAAGGATCCAATACATGGAATCACAATGAAAACATCAAATCATTCTGCAAAATGGGACAAAAGTTATGAGATAGGAATGCTTTACTGCTTTTATTGACCTGAAAGGAGTATCAAAACATGAAAATTTGAGTACAAAATGAAGCTTACAAAGCTCTCTGCAAATGATCAAGAGAGAAAATAGAAAATCTAAACTACAATTGAGAAAAAACTAAGTTTTTATCCAATATATACCTCCAATGCATCTCCATGAGTGAAAAGGGAAAAATATGAGAAAACTGCTCTCCAAAATAGTAAACCAAATGCCATTTTCGAGCAAAGGGTAAAAACCTCCAAAATAGGGCATAGAACTAACTTGGATTGAGTGGGAATATGTGGAAACTTTCCCTCCTAAACAGATTGACCCCAAAAGACTCAAAAAATAAAGTCAGGATGACTAAAAAATAGAATTAGAAGGTTTAGTTTACCTTTTTTTTTCTATTTCGCTCAAATGAGACTCAAACTCAAA